>JARBWK010000005.1:117363300-117847984 GCA_030556195.1 Anolis apletophallus | reverse complement strand
TATAACAACCATGAATTTGATTTCAAAGAGAAATAATAATAATAAGCTGTTATCAAGACCTCAAATTTGAACTGCAATGGCTCTGGCACAAACCAGTACAAATGATCCCAGTGGAAATCGGCACACTGGGTGCCGTGCCAAAAGATCGCAGCTGGCATTTGGAAACAATAAACATTGACAAAATCATGATCCGTCAACTGCAAAAGGTGGTACTTGGATCTGCGCGCATCATTCGAAAATACACCACACAATCCTAAATGCTTAGTGTTCGACTTGTGATTTTGTGATACGAAATCCAGCATAGATATCTTGTTTGCTGTGTCAGTAAAATAATAATAATAATAACTTTATTTATATCCCACTTTTCTCCCTCATGGAACCCAAAGTAGCTTACAACATATTAAAAATCATATAAACAACAATCGAAATGCATCGATAATAGATATAAACATCATAAAATAAGAAAATTTGAGAAACAACTAAAATGTACATTCATATTCATATTAGGCTGGCCTGTCTGCCTTCCTTCCTTCCTGCCTTCCTTCTTTCCTTCCTTCGTTGATAGCCCATTGGGCCACAACAGTGATTTTAGAGGCAACAGTGAGGATGTGACAGTGTTTCAAAATCAGGTAGATTAGCCAGTGTGGACCTGTGGACTGTTCAATGCTCATAAGACTAAAGTACACTCAGCTCTCCTCATTTTCTTCGGTTAGAGGCACAGGAGCCCCATGACAGTGAAAAACCACAAATAAATGACTTGCTATTTTTTCTCTCTAATAGAACAGCTCTCTACAAATTTCTAAGTCATCTAGCACAATTCTGTAATCAACTTCCACTGGAGGGAATTTTCTGCAGAGTAAAATTGGAAGACTTTGAGATTCCTAGCGAGAATATTTTTGATCAAATCCACAAAAGTCAAAACCCACAAATGTTGAGGGCAGATAGCACAACAGAAATCTGGTCACTGGCAATAAATTTGTAAAATGTACATTTATAAGAGAGCATTGGCCAAATAATACCCGTGTTTCCTCGAAAGTAAGACAGCGTCTTACTTTTCTTTTCCCCGAAAAGTCCCCCCTACGTCTTACTTTCGGGCACGTCTTTATATAAACTAAGACGTACCCGTCGCACG
Source organism: Anolis apletophallus (assembly GCA_030556195.1). Taxonomy (NCBI): domain Eukaryota; kingdom Metazoa; phylum Chordata; class Lepidosauria; order Squamata; family Anolidae; genus Anolis; species Anolis apletophallus. The sequence goes on along the minus strand of JARBWK010000005.1, from coordinate 117,846,852 downwards.
CCACGCCGCCGCCGCTGCCGCCGCCACGCCGCGTGGGCACACCCTCCGGCGCAGCTTTCTGGACTAAGGAAGGGAGGGGAAGAGAGCCAGAGGCGTGGCAAAGCGGCGACGCATCACTCTGACGCAGCGCCGCTTGCCACGCCCTGGCCTCTCCTCCTCCCTTCCTTGACAAAGGAAGGGGAGGAAGAGAGCCAGGGCGTGGCAAAGCGGCGACGCGTCACCTGACGCAGCGCAGCTTTGCCACGCCTCTGGCTCTCTTCCTCCCTCCCTTCCTTGGACAAAGGAAGGGAGGGGAAGAGGAGCCAGAGGCGTGGCAAAGCAGCGACGCGTCACCTGACGCAGTGCCACTTTGCCACGCCTCTGGCTCTCCCCCTCCCTTCCTTGGAGGCCTGGCCGAAAGGTGCGCCGCGGAGGTGTGCCGCGCCGATGGCCGATTGCGGGCGGGGCGGCATGGGCGTGGCGACGAGGTACGGCTTACATTCGGGTACGGCTTACATTAGTTTTTCTGACACCCCGATACGTCTTACAATCGGGGGTGTCATACTTTCGGGGAAACACGGTAGACTTTTCCTTAGTTGATGCAGGATAACTTCTGTCAACGTTGTGCCTCTAGATGTTGTTGGAATACAGTTCCAATTGTAATTGCCACTTGGTATGTTGTCTGGTGATGATGGAATGGAAGTCCACTAATATTTGGTAATTGTGATCTCAGTCATACCAAGGAAAACATATTGTTTCTATGCAGAGGTGCAAATGAGCATATGTCAATATTAAACTAAGTTCTGAACACATGTTTGAAAGAACTTTAAATACCATGAAAGAAAAATAACAAGTGTGTGTTTGTGTGTTTAAAACAGGAAGACCCGCTGGTGCCTATGCGCTTAGTGACTGTTATGTGCATAAATAAGAACCTCAAGCCCTGTTAACATTAACAACAATATTGGCACGTACAGATATATTCCAGTGGAAAAGTTGATCAGACACAAGAGCCGTGGGAGTTCTAATGCATTTTTTAAATGAGCACATCAGGGCAGCCATTGTTTTCCAATGGCAGATGCTACATTTCTAACCAAGACACTTGGGGCTATTTTTTTTACACTACTTAATGTGTAACTTCATTCCTCCAGCTGCTTGATAGGTGTGCAAATTCCCCATGCAATAACCAATGTTTTACAAGCTGTCAGTTATTTGGGGATGTACAGGCAGCAAGTTATCCTCTTATGTATTCGCCTTCCTAGTTGTTTGTTGATCACTTTCTCAGGGGAATATTCCAAATTTTTTGGTTGTAATATACTCTCAAGAGTTTATGGCTGTGCTGACAAAGGAGGGAAAAAACCCAATCTCATTTTTACTAAAATGTGATGGTTGCCAGAAACTTCATCTGAGCCATTCTGCTTTTCTCATTTTGAAAGTTGATGGAAATGACAAGTATAATAGAATTATTTGTCTTCCATGAAACCAGGGTTGTAGCCAGGATTTTGATTCGGGAAGGCTGAGTTTGATTCGGGAGGGGCTGAGTCTGAGTGAGAGAGGGTCTACCCTAGCAAACCTTTTACCGTATTTTTCGCACCATAAGACGCAGTTTTTTTCCTCCCAAAGTAGGAGGAAAAATCAGCTGCATCTTATGGAGCGAAGGGGGAGGCGATAGAAAGCCTTCCCTTGGCCGCTCCTCCTCGGTCCCGCCTCCTCCTCCGCCTCCTCTGCCTCCGCCACCCGCCGCCGCCCCGCTCCGCCGCTTACTATCGCATCCGCCGCTTTTCGCCGCTTCGCCGCTTTCTGCCCCTTTCCGCCTCTTTCCGCCGCTTTTCGCTCGCCCCCTTTCTCCGCTTTCGCCGCCTTCTTTCCCGCCTCCTCCCAGACCGCGCGCGCATGCGCAGTAGGTCCCAAGCGCGTCTGGCGCGTCTGACGCCTGACGAGGTGCGGCAGGCGCGTACCTGCGCAGCGCCAGCGTCAGACGTGAGACGCGTGAGGCGCGCTTGGGACCTACTGCGCATGCGCGGCTGGCGGTGAGGAGGCGGCGGTAAGCGGCGGAGGCGGCGGGAGGTGGCGGAAAGGGGCGGAGGCGGCCTCCCGCCGCTTTCCGCTGCTTACCGCCGCCTCCGCCGCTTTCGCCTCCCTCGCGCGCGCATGCGCAGTAGGTCCTAAGCGCGCCTCACGCGTCTGACGTCTGACGCTGGCGGCGCTGCCGCGCAGGCACGCCTGGCGCACCTGCGTCAGACGTCAGACGCGCCAGACGCGCTTGGGACCTACTGCGATGCTTGGCGGTGGCGAGGAGGCGGCGGTGGGTGGCGGAGGCGGCAGAAAGCGGCGGAAAGGGGTGAAAAGCGCGGAAAGCGGCGGAAAGCGGCGGAAAGCGGCGAGCGGCGGAAAGCGGCGGAGGCGGCGGGGGCGGGGCGGGCGGTGGCGGAGGCAGAGGAGGCGGAGGAGGCGGGACCGAGGAGGAGGCCAAGGGAAAGGCTTAGGGATGGCGGAGGGCGCCGAGGAGGGTCCACCCTTCCAGAAGAAAATTGGAAAAATATATTTTGGGCCAAAAAGTGGGCCCCGGCGCTTGAAGCACTTTTTGGCCCAAAATATTTTTTTCCAATTTTCTTCTTCTAAAATCTAGGTGCGTCTTATCATCCGGTGCGCCTTATGGTGCGAAAAATACGGTATATCGTTATCCCAATACCCCCATGCATATGGGATATACTGAGCATGGTGATCAGATCATGATATGAATACACATAACAGTTTAAATAATGTACCAGTAAGGCCTTCTTGCTGACCACTCTGAGAATTTCGGGGGGCTGAAGCCCCTCAGGCCCCATCCCTGGATACATGCCTGCATGAAACATTTCTACTTTGTCAGAGATCAAGAAAGAAACATAAAGCAAAGAAAAGAGGTCCTTTGAGCATGCACAAATACACTTGCCCCACAAAACACACACTCCTTGTTTAAGGAATAGGCTTTGGAGTCAGTTTACAAAGTTTTAGATAGGTGTGAGATGGTAACTCTTTCACTGGGTCAATCCAATGGGTCAATCCATTGTTGGTCTTGTGTGCCTTAAAGTCATTGCTGACTTAAGTAAAGGTAAATTAAGTCTAGTCGAGTCTGACTCTGGGAAATGATGCTCATCTCCATTTCTAAGTCAAAGAGCTGACATTGTCCGTAGACACCTCCAAGGTCATATGGCCAGTATGATTTATTTATTTATTATTCCAACTTACATATGGCCACTCCCCGAGAGCTCAGGGCCGTTTACAGTGTGGAAAAAACGCAATATACATAAAAACCAAATTAAAACAAAGAGAAATCACCAATCAGCAGGATTTGAATGCCTGCTAGAATAAGAATGTTTTGCATGCCCTCCGAAAGGAAGGTAAGCTTCGCAGAGCTCGGGTTGCTGCCGGCAAGGCATTCCATAGGTATGGAGCCACAATGGTGAAGGCTCTGTGCTGGGTGGCTACCAGGTGGAAGGTCTTAAAGTTGGGAACTTCAGGCAAGTTTTGGTCTTCCGAACGAAGTGATCTCTGGGGTTGGTAGGGGGTGAGTGCCATTTCCTTCCCACAGAAGTGGTACCTATTGATCTACTCACATTTGCATGTTTTCGAACTGCTAGGCTGGAAGAAGATGGGGCTAACAGCAGGAGCTCACCCCACTCCCTGGATTCGAACCACTAACCTTTCGGTCAGCAAGTTCAGCAGCTGAACCTATCATAGGACTTTCTTGTCATAATTTGTTCAGTATAGGTTTGTCCTTTGAGGCCAAGGCTTGCCCAAGATCATCATGGCTAAGCAGAAATTTGAATCTAGGTCTCCCAGTGTCTTAGTCCAGCATGCAAACCACACTGACAGTAAATCAATGGGTATCAGTTTTATACTAATTTATGCAATGTTTTTCATACGAAATAAAGAAATAAAATCTGTGGGAAAAACTTAAATTTAATCTAATGCAACTGGATTATAGTCCAATCATTGCAAGGTCTCGAAATGAAAAAAAATCAGTTGTAGACTCTAACTATCCATTGACACTAATGAAACTGTTCCTTTCAGCAAGGAATGGGGAGCATGTGGCCCTCCAGATGTTTGTCAAATGCAGGTGATGAAGGATTTTAGGAGTTACAATCAAGCAACATGGGGCATATTCTTTATTCCTGCTGTAAATCAATCTTTAAGTGCAGAAAGGAGTACCATCCTAGCTTCTTCCTTTCTCCCAACATGCAAGACTTGACCCATGGAGTAGGAAACATTTTATGTTTTTTATGGCTAGGCATGGAAGCACAGTTAGACAGTGGACTCTTTCTCGCCTTGGTCAGGGATTTGCTGGCCGTCTGCATGTCAGTGTTGGACAGGAAAATGCTTTACGTTTTTTGTATGCTCTACATAATGATGTGAGTAAGTGCAAAGTTGGAAGAAGGCTGGGCTGGATAGAGCTTGGCCTGTTCCAGTGAGGCAATTCTCACATATCAGCATAATGCATGTCTTGTCATTTCTATTAAGTTCTATTTACACGTGACCTGACTTTCTATTTTAATGGGCAAAAGAGAGGAGGTTGTACATGCCGTAAGATGTTATCTGATTTTTTAAAATGGGCACACGTTCTAATGGGAAAAACCTTATAATTTGGCAGATAACAAAGCTAAAATGCCTTGCAGCCTTTTTCGTTTGTGTAACAACTTCCTGCACAGCTTAGTCTGGGTCATTCCATACGCCTGAACAAATGACACTGCTAGGAGAGAACAGAACATTTTAGTATTTATTAATTGAACATTTTCTGAAAAATGTACCCTAGGGCTGAAGTTTTCTCATTTGATTGAACTGTGAGGCATTGACCAGGATCCAAGTGGGTTGTTCTGCTGACGGAAGAGCATCCGTCAGTGGAACCAAGAGAGGGGCAATTCCTCTTCCTCTGGCCTGTAAACTCTCTTCCAGCTGGCTATCAAATAATGTGGAGCAAGATTACAGGCAGCACAGAGGGTTACGAGGTCTGCCTCTGTATGCGTGAAGAGGGGTAGGAACCAGATAGTTCTTATCAGGAGCCATTGTGTTGAGTTAGTCTTTTGGAAGGTTTATGTTGGAAGGAATGCTTCCCGAGTTTTCCTTACTGTCTTTAAAATTTTCTCCTTGGGCCATGCTCTCATAACATCCTGAATAGATTACTGCAATGACGTCTACATAGGGTTGCCTCTGAAGACTGCTCGGAAGCTTCAGAACGGCAGCCATGTTGCTCTCAGGAGTTGGGTACAGGGAGCGTACAACCCCCCTGTTATGCCAGCTCCACTGGCTGCCTATTTGCTACCGAGCACAATTCAAAGTGCTGGCTTTAGCCCAGTGTTTCCCAACTAGTATGCCATGAGCGATCATCAGGTGTGCCGTGGGGAAAACCCTTTCTTCCCCCTCCTGCCGAATTCCTGCTGCTGCTGCTGGGGGGGGGGGGGGAGGAAGGGCCGGGCGGCGGCAGTGGCGGGGCCGGGGCGCCACCTCCTTCGGCCGTTTCTCCTTTGCGCATGCCAGCTATCCTCCAATCGAGGGAGGGAGGAGTGAAGGGTATATATATAGAGAGAGAGAGAGAGGGAGAGAGAGAGGAGAGAGAGAGAGAGAGAGAGAGAGAGAGAGAGAGAGAGAGCGCACAACAGCGCAGGCAGAAAAGCAAACATCATAGGGAAGCATGTCTGTGTAGGAGGGTGAACATTAGGAAGAACTTCCTGACTGTGAGAGCTGTTTAGCAGTGGAACTCTCTGCCTTAGAGTGTGCTCCCATCTGGCTGCTCTCTTTCCTCGAGGACCAGGTACGTTTTCCCTGAGGACTGGGTGACTGCAATAAAAACTAAACACAGAGAGACTGACAGCTGTTGAGCAAGACCTTCGTGTGTGTCTTTCTGCCATTCCTGTCAGAATATCTATGTGGTGTTCATCGAAACATGCCCAGGTTTCACACTGTGTGTATAAATACATTTAAAAACATATTAACTATATGTATTACTGTGTTAGAGTGTCATTTTGTGTCATTTTGGTTGGTGGCATGCCCCAGGATTTTGTAAATGTAAAAAATGTTCCGTGACTCAAAAAAGGTTGAAAAACGCTGCTTTAGCCTATAAAGTCCTAAATGGTTCCAGCTCAGCTTACCTTTGCAAACATATCTCTGTCTATGAACTACCTTGAATGTTAAGATCATACTGAGAGGCCCTGCTCTAGGTCCCGCCTCCTTCGCAGATGCGATTGGTGGGGACGAGAGACAGGGCCTTCTCCGTGGTGGCTCCTCGGCTGTGGAACTCCCTCCCGGTGACATTAGATCTGCCCCCTCCCTCCTGACCTTTTGTTTTAAAAAAAAGCTGGCTGTGGGATCAAGAGTTTGAACAATAGATAGATCAGCTGGGAAGAGAATGTTTTTAGTGACTGCAACGGATTGATCTGGACCATGATTTTGAACCGGTGAACTGTTTTTAAATTGAACGTTAGAATTGTTTTAATTGTGTTAATTGTAACTGTGATTTTAAATTATATTGTGTTGGCATCTAATGACTGCCTGTTGCAAGCTGTTCTGAGTCCCTCCTCTGAGGTGAGAAGGATGGGATATAAAAAGCTCTAAATAAATAAATAAACAAACAATATTTTGGAGAAATTGTGATATGACTGGAAAATGCCCCGTCTCAGTTTCTTTGGGCTCCCTCACATTGCATAGTTATAGCACTATGGTGCACCTACACTGTCGAATTAATGAAGTTTAACACTACTTCAACTGTCATGGCTTAATGTTGTCTTATTCCAGTTTCGTGCTCAGTAGTCCAGGGGTTCCCAGACTGGCTCACTCAGACCAAATGTCATCTTCTGTATCTGGAGGTATTTTAATTCTCTCTTGCTCAGCAGCTGGAAAGCTCTCATTTGCTTGAACCTTGAATTTTGGCTCCCTTTAACATGTTCCTGGCTTTTTGCTAAAGTTCCATTTTTTTAAGATGACTTGCTTCTTTGCTAATGCTTCAAAGCTGGTTCTATCGGCCAATCACTGCTGTCACAAAGTAATAATAATGATAATTACATTTATTATGTTTTCAGTGGTCTCTTTCTTGCAAATGGACTTCAAATAAAATAAAATAAAGGACAGGCCCTGGACTCCATCTCAGTTTCAAAAATATCTAGAAGAGGTGTGAACTATGTTAACTCCCTCTGTTTAGGGATGTGTGTTTTGGACGAGACACTTAATGATTGAAGAACCTATGAGGAGAGAATATGAGCTACTTTGCTGGGTTCCCACAGCCACTGCCCTGCCCTATACTACTTCAGTTTTCAGGTTCAATATTTACTCTCTTACCAGTCCGGTTCTACTTCCATAGTCTCAGAAAGGCTTTGAACTCCTTTGTTTTCTGGAAAAAAAAGTTTGATTTAAAGTGCATCTACACTGAAAAATTAATGCAGTTTGGCATCACTTTAATGTACATGGCTCAATGCTGTGGAATAATGGGGTTTGCAATTTGATGAGGCACCAGCACCCTTGGCAGAGAATGCTAAGACTTTGTAGAGTAGACCAGTGATTTTCAACTAGTGTGCCACGGAACACTAGTGTGCCGTGAGAGATCATCAGATGTGCTGTGGGAAATTATTTTCGAACTTCATTCATATATAAACTATAAGGCGCATCTGTCCCTTCAAGAAATGGAACCATATCACTCTCACGTCACCTAAGAAGTGACGCGAGAATGCTATGGTCACACCATCTTGAATTTGCTCAGACATGGCTAAACAAAGTTCGAGTTAGTGCTGCAGCTGCTCGTCAAGTGACAGTGGCAATTCGGGATCACAGTAAGATAAGCGAATGACAGTGATGGAGAAGTTTTTGAGAAGGGAAAATGCAAATGCCAAACAGGGCCCTGGACAAAATTATGACACAGACGAAGGCCCCAATATGAGTGGTGGACAAAAGAAAAAAGAAAAGATGGTGAGCTCGAGGCAATACAGTGAAAGCTATCTTTCATTTGGATTTCATCTAAACAGGCCCAGGTTTCACACTGAGTGAGTGTATAAATACATTTAAAAACATATTAACTATATGTATTACTGTGTCATTTTGTGTCATTTTAGTTGGTGGTGTGCCCCAGGATTTTGTAAATGTAAAAAATGTGCCGCGGCTCAAAAAAGATTGAAAAACACTGGAGTAGACCCTGGTCAATGGCTGTTAAAGTAATATGAAACTACCTTAATTCTACAACTGATGCATCCTGAGTTATAGGATTAATGGTAAGAAAGCCCACTTTTCATTGCACAGTTAATTCATTATGGCTGGAATCCACTAAGGGACATAGGCATGTATAAGCCATGCTATGCATGAAAGGTAAGAAAGTCAACATTGTATTCTACTGATAACAACTGAGCTGCATGGATAGAGTGTTGTCTTTTCCAGTTGCGCATCATGATTGAGCATTTCTATATTATGCATTTTAGTTGTGTAGCCTATTTTGCTTTGTTTTGCTTTGTGGTTATACATTGCAGTTGGACATTGAATATTTTTCATTGTGGTTCTGCAATTATGTATTGTGGGATAGCCACGGTAGTCCACGCTCTGGTTACATCCCGTATAGATTACTGCAATGCTCTCTATGTGGGGCTGCCTTTGAAAACTGTTCGGAAGCTTCAATTGGTCCATTGGACAGCAGCCAGGTTGATAACAGGAGCGGCACTCAGGGAGCGCACAACTTCTCTGTTGCGCCAGCTCCATTGGCTGCCAGTTTGCTATCAGGCACAATTCAAAGTGCTGGCTTTAGCCTTGAAAGCCCTAAACGGTTCTGGCCCAGCTTACCTGTCCAAACGCATCTCTCCATATGAACCATCTAGGTGTTTAAGATCATCCAGGGAGGCCCTGCTCTTGGTCCCGCCTTCTTCGCAGACCCAATTGGCGGGGACGAGAGACAGGGCCTTCCCTGTGGTGGCCCCTCGGCTATGAAATGCCCTTCCTAGGGACATTAGATGGCCTCCTCCCTCCTAACATTTCGAGCACGCATTTACAGATGAAATATATATTTATTTTTATTTATTTATTTACAGGGGACTCAGGGCGGATTACAATGTACATATACAGGCAAACATTCAATGCCATAGATACAGAACATATAGACAAAGACACAGTTAACTGTTTAACTGTGATTATGGAATGATATGACAATGCGATGGAAAATGATTTTAACGATGATATGCTGAGTATTGTATTTTATGGTTTTAATTGTTAATTGCTTACCGTTTTTATTTGGTTATTGCATAATTGTTTTTAATTGTATATTGTATTGTGGGCATTGATTGCCAGGGTCTGGGGCCAGTGTACTTAAGGGACCGCCTCGCCCTATATTGTCCCACCAGACCTCTGCGTTCAGAGTCACACAACCTTCTTGTAATCCCAAATTGTAAAACCTATCACTTGACTTCAGCGCGGAGGAGGGCTTTCCGTGTCATCGCTCCAACACTTTCGAACGCGCTTCCTCCAGAAGTTCGTGCCCTGACTAGCTTGCTGGCTTTCCGGAAGGCCTGCAAGACCTTATTGTTTGAACAGGCGTCTGGCCCTTAAAACGGCAGGCTCTCTGCAGTTATAACTGCAGGCCTCTGGTGCCTACTGCCATATGTAGTCGGGGTTGCTTGTATTGCTTGTATGATTTTTATGTATTTGCATATGCTTTTAATTGTGTTTTTAACTGTGTTTTTACTGTGTTTTTACTGTGTGGAAGTTGCCCTTAGCCGGATGGGAATGGCGATGGACAAATCCAAATAAATAAATAAATGTGTAAACCGCCTCGAGTTGCCTTCGGGCTGAGAGGGGCGGTATAGAAATATAGTAAATAAATAATAAATAAATACTCAGCCACTCATAGAAGTTGCACAGTTTTGCTGTTCGACACAGGGAATATTGCCACAATGGCATATGTCAGTATGTGAGTACCATGGGCCCTTTGTATCCATTATGGTTTGGTTTCAGGATCCTGTGGATCCTGAAATCTGTGCACATTGAAGGCTCGTTATATATAGTGGAATAGTATAATAGTGTCTCTTATATAAAATGGCAAAAGCTACTCTCTGCTAAGTGGATTTTGGATTGAGAGCTATGTACTTTATACTTTTCCTCTGCTTGCAGTAGTCCCTGCAGTGCTGGTTATATTCTGTTATTAATGTAAAAGGTTCAGAAGGTCAAGGAAAAAGCGGCTGCTAATTGACATGATAAATAGCAGTGACACACTACCGATTAGCATTATCTCTTAGCTGAAAGTTAACAGGGAAACTAAAAAATGACCACTCTGTAGGCCATTTTTAAACCCTGAATAAAATAATGTTCTTCAGTTTGCAGCAATGCTTATTTTGAACTTTCCCTATTCCAAGGTACAGCATCATTATAATTTAATCTTGTGGTGTTTTCTCTGTGCCGGAAACTTGACGTGTAGGCTGGCCAGGGAGACGTTGGTTACTGAGCTTCATGGCTCAATAGGGATCTGGATGCAGCATCTTTCAAGTCCAAACAAACTTAGCCAATATATCACACCAGCTCAAATATGTTGTCTTGACAGTTTCCATTCCCATTCATCCTCTTTCTGTTTACTGTACATCTGCAGTGAAAAGCCTGCAAGTAAGTCAACACAGGAACAACAGACCAAGCCTTGGATTTTACTGATATGATTCAGAAGAAAAGAATTCTAATGAAATGTTTTTGAGTGCTGCACCGTTTAATGAGGCTGTTAAATCTTCTTGCATGTAGGAAAGCTATAGCAAGCTACTCTGTTTCTTATTTTGCCCACTTGAAAAATTACAGATGAACGGTGTCCGATTTTCCGAAAATATATTTAGTTCTTTGGGGTCCCCTGGCTTTTCTCTTCTGCTGGAGGTCAGTGGTGTGATATTTCCCTAAACTCTCTTGTGATTAATGTGTTGTTGAAGGTTTTCATGGCTCAAATCACTGGGTTTCTATTCGTTTTCTGGGCTGTATGGCCATGTTTCAGAAGCACTCTTTCCTGGTGTTTCGCCCACATCTATGGCAGGCATCCTTAGAGGTTGTGAGGTCTGTTGGAAACTAGGCAAGTGGAGTTTATGTCTGTGGAATGTCCAGGGTGGGAGAAAGAACTCTTCTTGAGGCAAGTGTGAATGTGTGAATTGGCCACTTTGATTATCATTGAATGGCCGTGCAGATTCAAAGGCTGGCTGCTTCCTACCTGGAGGCATCCTTTGTTGGGAGGTGTTTATTTATTTATTTTATTTGTCACATTTCTATACCGCCCCTCTCAGCTCGAAGGCGACTCGGGACGGTTTACATAAGGCAGTCTCTGCCCTCCAATACAACACAAGCAAACAACCCAAAAATAACCATATAACAACAAATTAACAATTAAAACATACAATTGCAGTCTCAGCGTCATGTTGAAATCACTTTCCGTCGCATCGTCCTCATTCCATATATCTAATTAAACCGTTACATTTCATCAGCAAATGCCTGCTCAAACAGGCAGGTCTTGACTTTCTTGAGAAATGTCAGGAGGGAGGGGGGCAATCTGATGTTTCTAGGGAGGGCATTCCAAAGCCGAGGAGACACCACTGAAAAGGCCCTGTCTCTCGTCCCTGCCAGTCACGCCTGCGAAGAAGGCGGGACCGAAAGCAGGGCCTCTCCAGATGATCTTAACCATCTCGATGGTTCATAGGGAGAGATGAGTTCGGACAGGTAAGTTGTACCCGAACCCTTTAGGGCTAGTCCATTGGACTAGTTGCAGCTTCTGAACAGTCTTCAGAGGCAACCCCACGTAGAGAGAGTTGCAGTAATCTATACGGGATGTAAGCAGAGCGTGGACCACTGTGGCCAAGTCAGACTTCCCAAGGTACGGGCGCAGCTGGTGCACAAGTTTTAGCAGGCCCTGATTGTTTTTTCTTTGGAATTCCCCTGTTTTTTTAGTGTTGTTCTTTATTTACTGTCCTGATTTTGGAGGGGTTTTTTTATAAAAAAAAATACTGGTTCATTTTCATGGTTTCCTCCTTTCTGTTGAAATTGTTCACAAGCTTTTGGATTTCAGTGGCTTCTCTCTGCAGTCTGACATAGTAGTCCAGCATTTCTGTGCTCTCAAATAAAATGTTGTGTCCAGGTTTGTTCACCAGGTGCTCTGCTATGGCTGACTTCTCAGGCGGAATTAGTCTGCAGTGCCTTTCATGTTCCTTGATTCATGTTTGGGCAATGCTGTGTTTGGTGGTCCACAGCCGCATAGTATATGGTAGACTCCTGCAGAGGTGAGTATACCATATACTATTGTCCCCTCTTGTCCTTTGTTGAATGTAGCATTTGTTGGATTTTCTTAGTAGGTCTGTAGATAGTTTGTAGGTTGTGTTTCCTCATCAGTTTTGCTATGTAGTCAGTGGTTCCCTTACCTTCCATCAGATGCGCTGGCTACGGTGGTCCATGCCACAGTGACATCACGGCTGGACTACTGTAATGCCTTGTACGGGGGGTTGCCGCAGTCAACCACTCATAAAATCCAGCTAGTGCAGAATGCAGCTGCCAGACTCCTCACCGGGACACCACTGAGATGCCATATCGCGCCATCTCTACAGCGCCTACACTGGCTGCCAGTCGAGCTCAGAGCCATCTACAAGATCTTGTCGCTTACCTTCAAGGCCCTCCATGGCGCCGGCCCAGCTTATTTAAAAGACCGCTTGTCCGAACCAGCTCATTTAAGGTCGCCGCGTTCAGGAAACAGGGACCTTCTCCGCATCCCAGGTGTGAGTGAGGCCCGCCTCGACACCACGAGACAGAGAGCCTTTTCCATCGCGGCCCCTGTTCTTTGGAACTTGATGCCGGCGGATCAGAGAGCTATCCGGGACATGCCCCAGTTCCTGACCGCATTGAAGACCTGGCTCTTCCGAAAGGCTTACGGCTAAGGACACCCTCCAGACTTAGCCTGAGTTACTGGAACTATTTTAATTAATTTTCCTATTCTTTTAGCTTTTAACTATTGAACTCTTTTTATGTGTTTTATGTGTAAGTCGCCCGGAGCACTGACGTGGAGGGCGACTCATAAATAATAAAATCAATCAAATCAAAATCAATCAATATATGGTAAGAACACTTTATCCTCTTGGTGGATCTTTGTCTCTTGTGATTCTCAAATGTGGTAGAGGATAGTTTCTTATCCTTTCACCAGTATAGAAGCACCAATTCCGTTGGCAACCTAGTTAGTTTCTGTACATGAAGTGGGGAAAAGAAGCAGCTCTTGTCCTTTATTTCAGGCAATGAAGTGCTTTGTCCTGTTTACAGGTTATTACTAGCAAGGGGAGAGCTGTAAAGTGTGCCAATAAAAAGAGCAACTTCCTCTGTGAAGTTAATCATTATTGCTGTTTTGCGATTGTCACCATCTCTCAGTGTTAAATATAAGATAGCTATCTCTGATACTAGGTTTTTGCCTCTGCAGATCTCTGTTCATCTTCCTGTTTTTATGTCTGGTAATGCTTTGACATTCATTTGCCAATCTCACTGGATGTCAGAAGAGATGGGTTTTAAAAACAATTGGCCCAGTAATCTCTCAGATAATCTCATGGCACTTTCAAATTCAACACTGCAGTGAAAACACAACTCTTCTGAAATCAACAAGAAGAGTTGCAGAGGAAAAGGGGTTACTTTGTGTTTGGTTTGGGCACCTGTTTCCAATCATAATGAGCGAAAATGACACTTGACTTTGTCAGGTTTGTGATTATTGTTAATGGCTCGTAGTAGCATTTGGCAGGGACTTTCTTTGTACAGCCGTACATCTCAATGCTATTGTAACAAAGTATTCAAAACACTTCTTTGTGTGTGATATATTATCACAGCAACAAGCCTGCAAAGTTGAGTTCGGAGTTATTTTTCTTCCATTTTGGAAGGGGAGCAGACCAAGATGAAATAAAGTGACTCATCTCTGTTGAAATGTTAAGAAATAGATATTGGTGGCTCACCAGGGCTAATAAGTCAGGTTGATCCCAGTTTTAAGTCCAAAACCTGAGAACTAAGTTCACTCTCTTGTGATGGTGCATGAGTTGATGCCATTAAACATTAAGCATAGACCACAAGATATGCTTCATAGTCACATTGAATGCTCAACGTATGCCATGAAATGAACCAATGCCACAGGGGAGGGAAATTTTTCGAAAATGTGAATCTCTATAACCATTTGGGAAATGGGTTTCATAACATTTTTGGAAAACCATTGGTCACAGGAAAAGCATGACCTTTTGGAAATATATACAGCAGAGTTTCAGAAGTGTTCCTTTAGTTGCCCCAAAACATCTACTCTCCCTTAAAATATATTTGCCTTTAAAATCATGCTCTCAAGAGACAAAATAAACAGACTTCTTTAAAAGTAATGGAGTTGGTTTACTCACAAAGCTTCATGTATACAGTATACAGGCAATTTGCTTATGAATCCAGTTACAATAGGATTTTGTAGTAGCTTCTCGGTATAACACAGGGCATCGTCCTTAGAAACAATAGTCCATAGTCCAAAGCATTTCTGTTTTGAGAGTCTAATGTTTCTATCTAGTTTTTAAGCATACATCTTATTGAAGTCTAAACTGGGATATGATGACTAGGACTGGAGGGAATGATGGACCTGCAGTCTTCTAAAAGCTTACAGATGGCTTCTACTCTCTCTAAGAGTCTAATGACTACTATCTCCACTGAAGTCTAAAGCAAACACTGATCTAAAATGGAGTCAGAGTCCTGAATATGTCTAATTCTGATCACATGGTGTGCAGCCCCTCCCACAACAAAGAGATTAGGTAAAATTGTAAACCAATATACACAGTAAGCAATCATATATATAACAAATAACTAGTGGAGGCATGAGAAGGTTGCTATTTCCAACAAAAATACTAGTGTGTCATTTACTCTAAATGCTTTCCTTAGCAGGTCCTTGTATCCATTGATTTTGTTTCTAATGATTGAATAATTAATGGCTGCCAATGCTCCACGCTGCTCCTGACTCCAAAAAAGGACTGGCTCCACATGTGGCTTGGTTCCCCGGGCAGCCTTAAGTAAGCTGCCCGGGTGGAAGTAAATGCCGGCCGGAAGCAAGGAGGGGGCAGGGCGGGGCCAGCCCCGTCATTGGCCATCCGACATTGGTAGCAGGAAGTCCTCCCGCCACCCCAGGAGCTTCTGGGGAGGAGAAGCCCCCCAAACAAAGGCAGGATGGTGCGAGGGCACTCTGTCCCGCAATCAGCCCGGCCGGTAAATCGGCCAAGCCCAATGGTTTGAAAATATTTCAGCACCCTGATTTTTTTTCTATTTTATATGAAAGACGCCATTGCCTATAATGGGATCTGAGCATCCATGAATTTTGTTATCTACTGGGGGTCCTGGATGTCAAGGTCCCACTGTACGAATATAGGTACTTTCATGAGGTCATGTATAATTATTGAAATGGCTGCTTTAAAAAAAGTAGGTGTTTCAATAATGATATGTGGCCCCATATTGATAATATGATTTAGAAATAGCTTAGTTGGTGCAACCCTTATCTCTCAGCATTACTTCGCGAACGAAGATTCTTGAGGAAGGACACATCCCACGCTTTTTACAAGCACATTGATGACTAAAATGGCCAATCTGAGATAGGCAAGTTCGGTTGCAGAAAGCACAGCAGAAAGTCTCCTTGGGTGATGTTGTTTCCAAGTTGTGGTTCTTTCTGTGTTGTCGTTTCCCTTCGAGACCCATTCGGCGTGTCTTCTCGAAAGAGACCGCAGCATTGTGGATAGTGCATCTCCATGCCTCCCGATGTGAGGCCAGGGTGGACCATTTTTGGTGATCAATCTGGCTGAGCCTGAGATGTTGTTTCAGGGAGCCCTTATATCTCTTTTTTGGGGCACCTCTTTTGCGCTGACCCGTGGCAAGTTCACCGTAGAGTAGTATCTTTGGGAGGTAGTGGTCCTCCATCCTAGAGACGTGCCCTGCCCAGCGTGTGTTAATATTTGTCAGTATGTAGGTGAGAACAGAGAAGGTATACGTACTAAAGAGATCTTTTGTGTGAGAAAGCTTTAATGCAGTGAAATTGGCAGGATTTGGTCAGAAGTTGTATAAGGAGATCGAGCAGAGACATTCTTGCAGAGATGGGAGTTAGTAGGAAGTGATTAAAGTAGTAGAGGGCGTATTGTGGCCTTCCTGATGTTGATGGATGATAACTACTCCCTTTAGTTATTACCAGGCTATGATGACTAGGACTGGTGGGAATGATGGACCTCAGGATGTTGTTGGGTTGCTGGAGTTTTGGTTATAAGCAGAGAAGAGCCAAGATGTCATATTTTTATGATTAACACTTCTAATTTAATTTAGAAATATTTGACAAGCTGTAGGTTTAGATTGATGGTTAAGAATTCCACAAATTTAAATTGTTGGCCTGTGACACCCTAATGTAACAACGTTTATTTCCTTACTGTTGTAGCGTGTCTTTCAAAGTTAGTGTCTTTAGGGCATCCTTAAAAAAGCCAAAGTGTGTTTCCAGATCTATAGTCTGTATCACTAAGGTCAAGCTAGAGGAATGTTAGATATCTCCAAATTCCTGAAAAACAGGTTTCATTGCAGTGAAACTGTCAGTGCTGCATTGTTATTGTGAAAGTCTCAAGTTACCCTTTTCGGGGTTGAAAGTTGCCAATGTTGAAGTATTTTGCAAAGGAATCAAATCTAGATGAAATCTAGCTTATTGGAGATAGATGCAGTGAGTATGGAAATATGGAACCACATGTTTTCTAACTCTTCAGATTTAGTGGGACAGATTATATTTTTCTGTCCCACTTTCTCAGATGCTTTTAGAATGTCCCAGTTTCCCCGCCCATGAGTAACACGGAGCAGGCTATATAAGAGTGTAACAACACAGTGTAAATATAAAAAAAGTAGACTGTAATGAAATAGACAATATAATATATATCTCTAGGTTTGAACCATTAAATGTACATACGTGACTAAGAAGCTCTTAGGCTCCAAGTTAAATACCAGAGTTCTTGAAGTAATCCAGTGGTATAGTCCATAGTACACCAAAATAGTTTGTTTGTAAGTCCATATGATGGATATGGTAATTCCAGAAAAAGTTCGCCCCCAATGAAGATGATAAAGTCAATCCATAGAGTTACAGTCCACAAGGATAAGATAAAGGTAAGTTCCAAGTAAATACGTGATATATCCAATGGCAAATGCCTCACAAGATGTCGGGATCACAAGATAGGCGTCTCCCGGAGCAAATGTGCATATATTGTCGAAATGGCTGCTAATTGAGTTCAGAGCAAACAAGTAGTTGGATTCAGTTAACTCAGCCAGGTTAAAGAGGGCTGCATATTGTCCTTTCCAGTAAACATCCATCCATCCATCTTGTCTATATATAACTATATCTATTATCAATATACCTAATAAAGTAAATATATGTGTGTGTGTGTGTATGTGGTTGGGTGCCCATTTTCACGACTTCCACAAACAGCTTTAACCCACAGTGCTGAGGAGCCACCGAGCACCACGAACATGTAGCCTAACCCCTGCCAATGTCCTCCCCAATCACTATACTACCCACCACCCAAGAAATGCTTTCATTCAGGGACAATTTCATCCTAAATGTTACATGTTTCCTCCACCACAGACATACCAGTGTTTCTTATTCTCTCCATTGGTGTGGAATTTGCATGATCCCGCCCACTGGCTCTCTCTTAACCCTTGCTTACTCTTTTCAACTCTGCACAACAAACAGAGCAGAACTCATCAGCAACTACACATATTGGAGGAGTTTGGGGGATTGATTCCAAATGGTGGACGTTGTAGTTCACCCTGCATCAAGTCAGAGCACTGTGACCCCCACTGACAATGGACATGGACCACATTTGGCACACAGAACCCCCATGACAAAAAAAACCCTGGAGAGGTTTGGGGGAATTCACCTTGATCTATAGCCATTGTAGAAACTGGGATTTGTAGTTCACCTGCAATGAGAGAGCACTCTGGACCCTATCAACAATGGCCCTGGAGCTAACTTGGCACACAAAACCACCATGACCAACTGAAAATACTGGAGGGGTTTGGGGGAACTGGCTTTCATTTCTGGAAGTTGTAGTTCACTTGCATCCACTGTGACCACAGCCAATGATGGCTCTGGACCAAACTTGGTACACAGAACCCCTATGACCAACTGAACCAACTGGAGAGATTTGTGGGGACCGATTCACCATGGTGGGAGCTGTAGTTCATCCTGCAGCCAGAGCCCCCACGGACCCAACCAATGATACATCTAGGGAGCAAACTTGCCCAACCTGACAAACTTTATGTATTGCTGGAGTTTCAGGGGGTTAACCTGGCATGATGTAAGTTGTAGTACACCCACTACCTTATTCATTTTGTAAAATTTAAAAAATGACTTTTTCAAATAACCCAGTCAACGTCGGATACCCAACCTAGTTATATACTAAAAGTCAACTTTGATCTTCTTGTTGTGTGACCTTTTTACTCCCAGTGCTGTTGTTCAACTGTGCATTTTTTTTGTTTTGTTTTTTTTTGTGAAATGTCGGAGGATATGGAATCATGCTAAATCAGAATGAGGCAACTAACAAATGAGATATTCCTTCAATTTTCACTTAGTTTAATTATGAATTTACCAATAGATGTGATTCATTCCACTTATTCCTACAGCTGGTACATTTATTTCAACTGGT
Source organism: Anolis apletophallus (assembly GCA_030556195.1). Classification (NCBI taxonomy): domain Eukaryota; kingdom Metazoa; phylum Chordata; class Lepidosauria; order Squamata; family Anolidae; genus Anolis; species Anolis apletophallus. The sequence continues at coordinate 117,828,217 of JARBWK010000005.1, read as the reverse complement.
AACCAATGACGAGGATTGAGAGGAACTGCAATCCATTAGGACTGCACGCTCCCATCCTTGATTCATAATTTTAAAGATTGTGCAAATGTACCTGTCAGTAAATGATATTCCCAAAATTTAAAAAATGTTCTTGTGGTTGTTTATACAGAATTTGGAAACATGCCTTTCTTTGAATTGCAACTCCCAGAATCCTCCAGCCAACATTCCAACCTCTGTAAATACAGACCACGTATACCACAAGTTACTCTTCCTTACCCACATTTAAATTAAAAAAATTGCCTGGAGATGAAAGACATGGAAAATTGTTGCCTTTTGCCTTCTTGCTACCAGAGATTGGATTGAAAGTTTCTTCTATTTTGATTTGGTGTTTTTATTGTTGGTGTCAAATTGATATTCTAGTTGTGAGTATAATTCTACCTTGCAAGCCATGTGGGCTATGTGGCAGGATGGGAAAGAACATTTTAAAATTCATCCTCAGTGTTGTCACAATGTTCTCCCCTTCAGTTAATTTGCTCATCCTCATTCACGTTCTGCATGGCCACCCTGCTTGAATAAGAAGAACTCCAGGAACGCTGAGGAATGCGGAAGGAACAACAAGGGACACTGGGAACGTTGAGAGATGAGGAGTGTGTCAGCTCACCTTGGTGGCCAGAGTTTGCCTCTGTTCGTCTATATGTGTGTATGTGGAAACGACAGGGATTGTCTGCTAAGTATGTGTACCTGTAATCCGCTCTGAGTCCCCTTTGGGGTGAGAAGAGTGGAATATAAATAAAGTAAGTAAGTAAATAAATAAATATATTCTGGATCTTTTCATGATAGGAAGGGATACTGAAGGAAACAGGCTTGAAAAGTTTCTGTTTTGTGGGTTTTAAATAACAAACAAACCATAACCTTACTACTCTTGTGCCTAGTGCTGGTTTGAGAAGGTCGAAAATTAGTTTTGGGGTATTTAATGCCTTTAAATAACTTTGAAAAAATGTAATAGAACTGGTTAACCATAAGTGGTCATTATTTCCGCAGCAATACTTAAGAACAGCTGGCCATTGGATTAACAAGATACAAATTGAGTTTACTGTTGTCGAAGATATATATGCATATGCATGTGTGTATATATATGGTCTGCTATATATTACCTCATTTAAAGCAACACAACTAAATATTTAGGTTTGTGGAGACAGCCTTGAAAAGAGTAGGAGAAGGAAACAGACATTTTCTGTCATTTATACTGAATTGTTCTGGAGCTGGCGGCCCTAGTAGCAGAGAGTGAGAACAAAAACTGATGTTCCCGTGACTTGTAAGCAAAACATGGATCAAGGAAGATGGAAAAGAGACTGAATTGGTTTATTCCTTACAAGGCTTGTTTTTCAAAGGCCTGACTTCCTTGATAACTTTTAGAAACTAGTTTGTGTTGGAGGGAGTCACATCCCCAAACAGGAAAGTTTTCCTTGCATGCGTTTAGTCCCAACTCCCAAAAGGATTGTTGCGAGATAATTACAAGTTAAACTGTGGTTTTTAATGGTTTAGACTTCCTTTCTGGTTGCTTCAGCAAAGGCACCATTTTATGGATGTGGAATACAAACCCATTGTGTCTGCATGTATTTCAAGACGTTGGCAGATGTTCATATCCTGTGCAGAGTTGTGTGGAATTAAATCATGGCAACTTGCCTCTCCATCAACATGTTCACTTTTGGGATCTTAGATGTGCCGACTTCTTTGTCATCATCCATCTTTGAACTGGCTGTTGTCCTTTCTTCACAACCGAGGTCAGCGAGTGGAAAGGGGAGGCCTGGTCTCTGAGAGATCCTCACTAACTTGTGGGGTGCCTCAAGGGGCCATCCTCTCCCCTTTGTTGTTTAACATCTATGTGCAACTACTTGCTCAGCTGGTTCAAAGTTTTGGGCTGGAGTGCTATCAGTACGCTGATGACACCCAGCTTGTTCTGAGGATGGAGTACCATCCGGATTCCGTGCCTGGACATTTCCATCAGTGCCTCGAGGCCGTTACTGGATGGCTACGTGCCAGCAGGTTGAGGGTAAATCCAGCAAAGATGGAGATACTATGGTTGGGCTGTCTGGACTGTGGGGTGGCCCAGCTTCCTACCCTGGATGGCGAGGCACTATGTCCGTCACCTTCAGTAAAGAGCCTGGGAGTCATTTTAGACTCACTTCTGACAATGGAGGCTCAGGTCTCTGCTGTTAGCAAAACCGCTTTTTTTCATCTGCAGCAGGCTGAGTGGCTGGCCGCTTACTTGTCCAGAGATGACCTAGCCACTGTGATCCAAGCCACGGTCATCTCAAGACTAGACTACTGTAATGCCCTTTACATTGGGCTACCCTTGTCAGTGACCCAGAAACTTAAGCTCATCCAGAATGCTGCTGCTCGACTTCTCACTGGGACCTCAGTGAGGTATCACATAACACCTATTTTGCAGCAGCTTCACTGGCTGCCGATTGAGCACCAGATCACCTTCAAGGTGATGGTGTTAACCTTCAAGGCCTTGCATGGTCCAGGGCCAGTGTATCTGAAGGACCGTCTCTCCCCCTACCAAAACCAGAGATCACTTCGCTCTGAAGACCTAAATCTACTGGAAGTACCCAGCTTCAAGACCATTCGCCTAACATCTACGAGGTGCAGAGCCTTCTCTATTGCGGCGCCGTCGCTCTGGAACACTTTGCCTAATGAAGTTCGGGCCCTACGAGACTTGTTGGTGTTCCACAGGGCCTGTAAGACCCATCTGTTCCGGCTGGCCTTTGAATCTTAAATTTGTTTTTAACAGATTGCTAAATTTTCTGTATTATGATGTGTTTTACTGGATGTTGTGAGCCGCTCGGAGCCCTTGGGGAGTGGCGGCATACAAATTTGAATAATAAATAAATAAATAAACATGCATTGGTTCTGTATCTGCAGTTTGTATAACTGTGTATACAAATGGTCTGAATAATCCAGTGAGTGAACAAAAGCTGAAACTGGATGAACCGCTACACCCTCACTTTCAAAATATGATTTGAATATATGTAGTGGAATTAGCCTACTTGATGCAGGGCATGTTTATCCAATTTGCAGATGACACCAAATTAGGGGATAGCTAAAACTCCAGAGGTTAGGGTAAAATTCAAAGCAACCTTAATGGATTAGAGGACTGATCAAAAACTAACAAAATGAATTTCAACAGGGAGAAATATAAGATATTTCACTTAAGCAAAAGAAAATGAAATATACAGATATAAAATGGTCAACACTTGGCTTGACGGCACTAGAAGTAAAGGAGGATCTAGGAGTCTTAGGCCCCTTCTGCACAGCTGAATAAAATCCCACATTATCTGTTTTGAACTGGAATATATGGCAGTGTGGACTCAGATAACCCAGTTAAAAGCAGATATTGTGGGATTTTCCTCGATATTCTGGGTTATATGGCTGTATGGAAGTGCCCTAAGTAGACCACAAGCTGAATGTGAGTCAATAGTGTGATAACCTAGAAAAGCCAATGCAATTTTAGGCTGCATCAATAGAAATATTGTGTTGAAATCAAGGGAAGTAATAGTTCCACTCCATTCTGCTTTGGAGTGAGCTCCTGTGGAATACAGTGTCCAGTTCTGGGTACCACAGTTCAAGGATGTTGACGAGCTGGGATGTGTCCAGAGAAGGGTGACCAAGGTCTAGAAGCCCTATGTGGAGCATCTTGGCAACTGAGTATGGGGGGGGGGGGGTGTCGCTAAACAATATTTGGGAAAAGTGCAGATGGAATTGGGTTAACAGTTGAAAAACACGTGTTTAAAGGGTGCACGTAAAACCCGATAATGCCCAAATAATGCGCACCTTTGGGTTACTCTACAATCCCACAGTCATGCAAAACACATGACTTCCTTCCCATTCCCCTGTGTGGGCTGCTCCAGTGCAAGTCTACATTTTAAAAGCCCAAAACAGCTGATCGTGTGGCTGTCAAAAAATAGAGTCACGAACACACAGATGTCTAAAGGGAAGCATGATTGGAAGCCATTAGAATTCTCTGCAACCATTCCTTTCTTTCTTATAATATTAAACAGAGCTTGAAATAACAGTTTGGTGACGAGAGATAAGAAATCTGTTTGTGTGTCCATTAGGATCTTTGCATGTGCACATATGATATCCAAGTGCATCTTAGAGAGAATTCTTTTTTTAAAAAAAAAATTGCCGAATGGCCTCCATTCACCCTCCATCTTGATCCGCTTCATAGGAAGATGTGAGGATGGAGGGAAACTGACAGGTCTGTGTGTGAGATTGGTCATATCCCAGGATATTTTGCTCCACTTTTAAAACCCGCATTTTGACACTGTCTGGAAGCACCTGGAGATGTGTTCTTGGATGTTATTTCTTTAACAAAAAAAATTGGTATGACAGTTCTGGCACTAGAACATCCAAAACATTTCTGTCCCAAGCATTTGGATAAGGAGTATTCAATCTTTATTTTATTTATTTATTATTTAAACTTGTTAGTCGCCACTCCCATATGGCTCGGGGCAACTTACAGAGTTCACGTTCACTGGGCAGACCAGTAAGAATGATACAACAACAACAATACACAATAGAAAGAAAAACAATACATTAATAAATACAAACAACGATTAGATGTTATAGGGCTGTCTTTCCTGGGGCCTTAGGCTCCTCATTTTGTTTGTCTCTAAGACTAGACAAGTCAGATCTAGTCCACATCCCGAAGCTTACACCCTAGAAAATTCGTGTGTGAAATCTCCTGTCCTTCCTCTTCCTTTGGCAGGGATCGCTGTTTCTTCCGTAGAGATCACTCTTGTTGTCAACAGTAGGGACGGTTTTATGGCTTTGTGGGTCATCTGTCTCTCTGTTCCGAGGAGGAGCCGGGGACTTCCGGGTGCTCGCAGAGGGTGGGGGTCGAGCATGGAACTTGGCCCGACTTCCTGTTCTGCTTCCGCCTGCGGCGCTTTATCCACAAGATAATGGTAATAAAGTTGCTGTCTTATTTAGCATCCCAGTTCTCGTTCGTGCCTGGGGGGCTAGGAACGACACCGGGGGTCCCACTTGCATTAGAGCCAGCTAGAGCTGAGGTGGATTCTGAGGAGGATTTGGAAGGGCTGGAAGAAGGGGAATTTCAGTTAGCTGGGCCTTCTTCGCCCACAGAGAGCCTAGCGTGGGATCCTGGCTGGCCTGACCCTTACGAGAACCTGGAAGACCAGATGGCCGATGTAAGCAGTGATAGTGAAGATTACGAACGGCCGGGGGGGGCGAGGTTCGCAAGAAAGAATGTGGGAAACCACGGAGGAGGAGGCCCGGGAAGGAGAGTAAGTCTAGGATCCGTGGGAACGGATCCTCAGTACCTCGGCCACGTCTATCCTATGCAGACGTGTTAGCGAGGCTAGACCACGGAGCTAAGTTTGGGCTAGTGGCCTGCCAAGGAGTGCCTTGGATCTTGTAACCCTGTTTTGTTCCTGATCCGCTTTTGTTGAGCGGAGCCTTGTCGATTCCTTGGAAACTTTGCCAAGCTTGATTTTGAACATTCTATTCATCCATCACCTTTGGATTGCTTTTGCTATTTTTATGGACAATACCTTTTCTACTGTTTTTATTCTTCAATAAAGTAGTTAGCTGTATACCGTCTCTGTGTGTGTGATTAAGGGGCCGGTCAAGTCCGTGCATTGTGACATCTTAATAGTTTTCTAATGGAACGTACGTATTTCAGCAACCTGTGTACAGTTAATACTAACAAAGCTTGAAGGATGTCCTTCCCTGTAAAACTTTTTTTTTAATTACAGTGTTTATTATATTCAGTAGTCTGAATGGGCAACCGGTGCATGCCCTGAGGTTGCAAGGGGCACATTCCACAATGCATCTTAGCTCTTTGTGTTCCAGGTGTCTTAGGTTGCGTTACTATATAACTCCTAGTATTTTCCCCTGCCATTTCTTAGCAGTGTGATGGATGTATTTAGTGGCATTCTCTGCCTTTTTTTATGGGGACGTGATTAATTACGAAGACTTATTTTTTTATGTTTTTTATGTATAAGGCAGTAAAAAGCAACAAGGTCTTTTAGATAAACAGGATTTGAACTTAATACCTTTAATGTAAAAAACTATTGAAGTTGTAGCCTGAGGAGGAACTGCAGTCATTTTGGGATTAGTTTTGCCTCCTAATTCATAAGCTTATAGAGGCAGGCAGGAGCTTCAAAAGGCTGCTTAGGAGGCAAGAGGTGAAGTTCGCACAACTTGGCAGCTAGGCTTGTAAAAAAAAAGAAACACACATGACATTAACAACTTTCAAAATGCCTTTGGCCATTATGTAAAGCACAAATAATTGCCAGGTTAATAAGCTTAACTTTAGTGTGTATGTGTTGTTTTTTTTAAAAAAAAAGTTCCGCAAAATGGGTTGCGTCTTCCAGGGTGCAGTAAATATTAAGGAAGCCACAAGAAATAATTGCTGACCTACATATAAAGGTAAATGTTATTGTATGGAATATACTATTGAGTGAACATCTCCTATCCGGAAATCTGAAATTAAAAATACTCTAAAATCGAAAATTTGTCCACATGGGTAATTGAGATAGTGATACCTTTGCTTCATGACCATTTGGTGTACAAAAACTTTGTTTCATACACAACATTCTTTTAAATATTATTAAATTACACTCAGGCTATGTTTTTAATGCACACATGAAACAAATGAGTTCTTTGTTTAGACTTGGGTCCCCTCTCCAAGATACCTCATTATGTACAGTATGTATGTATGTATGTGCAAATATTCCCAAATCTTCATATTCCCCCCCCCCAATCCCAAATACTTCTAAGACCAAGCATTTTGGATAACAGTGATTCAATCTGTATTTTAGACAACAGGAAAATAATGCTTTTTAAATATCTCCCTTACCAATGTGGTTTTTCCCCCAATAGAGAGTCAGTATGTGATCTAGCAGGGTATGAGAAAGCTAGGCAAGGCATCTGCTGGGATTTGGATCCAGCTCACCCATGGATCCCAAAATTCGTAGATGCACAAGTCACATTATATAAAATGGTATAGTAATGGTATGATTGGTAGGGCCAGATCTCTCATCAGGCACAGCAAGCAACCAGAACCTTCAGAGCTGTAGTGGCTCATTTCCTGTGGACTCTCTAGGTGTTCATCTGCCACAAGACCTGTTCTGATCCATGTAAACCGGTGGTTCCCAACCTGTGGTCTCCAGAACTAAAATATGATCTGCAGCCTCATCAATACTACACCATTGCAAGTAGAGCGACTGGTCTCGTGAAATCCTCTTATAGTGCCAGGCTAATTAAATATGGGTTTCCATGGGCAAACAGATGGCATATCTTCTATATCAGAAACTAGAGCTGATGTGGTCTATCCAATGCAATTTTCTGAATCAGCACTCCATATAACAAAACTGAATCTAAAGTTGAGCAAAAACTGATTCGTAAGCCTTTTGGTACTAAGGATGGAGAGTGATCCCTGGTCAAAGTGGTTCCTGGTCAAGTGGTCCCTGGTCAAAAAAGGTTGGGAAGCACTGCTGTAAACTATCCTATTGTAATATGTGTAATTTTCCATGTTGAGGAAAATTCAAATGCCATTCCAGCCAACTCTATGCATTAGACCCTTTTGCCTCAGGTGCTGACATACCTTGGGTCAGTTCTGACGGCAGCAGAGGCCTCTCTTTGCTAACTCTGAATGTAATGATTTCAGGGAACAAATTAAACAAAACCATGATTGGAAAAAATTGTGATGGAATGTCACCCCCCTGGGCATCTTCAGTAATAGAACCAATTCGCCTCCAAACCTGATTAATTTTTCAATTAATTCTTCAATAAATAGTTGTTGGTGTGTTTTTAATATCATTCCCTTCTTTTTTTGAATTCATTTATAGCATGAGGCCTATTTATTTTTACTGAGGAAGGCAAATGGCAGTGCCATGGGAACTGTATTCTGTTAGTTGCAAAATGAGATATGTCAACGTCAAAAATTGCATCGGGAAGCTAGGGAATAAAAATGTCTTGTTATTTTATATTTTTGAGGAAAAAAACCCCCCAAACCTAACCCATTCTGTTTTAGCCCACATGCTGTTCTCAACAACCATATCTGTGCATCTTGTATATATTAGCCTTGAGAGCTGGAAACCTGCCAAGGTTAAGACGGAGGGTTCTGTCCCACATGCATTAAAAAAAAAAGATTCTCCCAGATGAATATTTACATGTAATAAAAGCTCCAAACACTTCGTATACCTCCCCCAAGCAAATTCCTAGCTTACCTCTGGAGACTGCGGTGATATATGTGCTTTGGGCACCAGATAAATCATATGCTCACTAAGGAGAATGCTCAAGCGGTGATGTTTCGCCATGTAAAAATGAGATTTCTCTTTGTCAGGTGAACAGCTGTAGTTAACAATGAGTGAGGAATGCAATGTTAAGGTTCAGTTGCCTGAAACAGGTGCAAAATGTAAACAATAGTTGCATCCTCAGATTTTGAAATATTGGTTTAATGAAAGCGTGCCATGCTATGCCCAAGGATAGTAGATGCAACCTGGAATAATTTAGGTGTCATCATTGTATTAGGCCATTTATTAAAATTGATAGGTTTTAGTTTTCTAAGTCTTAGTTGTGTTTTTGCATTACCCACTCCACAAAATCTTTGTCTCATTCTCTCCCTCCCTCTTCCTCTCTTTTTTCCTTTTCCTCCCGCCCCACCACCCCGCATCTACTAAAATAGGCATGGCTGAATGCTTACCAGGTCAAAATGGAAAATGCACATTCTTTCCTGGTTTTGAATACACGAAGCCAATGCTAAAGCTATATATTTTTCTGGCAACCTTCCAGCAAAGTCAGCTTTCTAATTGAAAACAACCCTCGCTTATTGCTGACCTTCAGAGTATTCTGTGGCTCCGCTGGGAACGTGGGCCAACATTTGTTGTGCTCGGGTGCTTAAAAAACACACAATGTCCGCAGGGATTAAATTGTGGTGGTAAGTTTTGTGGGGAAGGGATATTGCTATAGTAACCCAGGGAAAGGTTTATGTCCATCCTTTCGTGGCGCTTCTGCTGTAAATGGAAAATACAGCTGTGGGTCTAAATTGGCTTGGTTTTTAGAAGGTGGGGGAGATTTTATTTGTCAGCATCTTTAGTGTTTTTTTAAACCAGGCCACAGCATTCTTTATGCAGCCTGCCCTAAAGCGGGGAGCTGATACTTCCCTATAGTATCCAGAGAACTTAAATTGTGGTTTGAGTGTAATCTTAGACAATACCTTTTTTTCTGTTTTCCAAGATAATTTCCAATGCCCTATACTTGGAAAACAGAAATATTGGAACAGATTTAGCTTCTTAGTCTGATATAAATCTATACTGGAGCAGTCCCAGATCCAACACATGTGTGCTGAATTCAGAGCTGTTGTCCAGATGAATAAGGACTGCATTGGCTCCACTGTGCTGTCATCTTCTGGTGTTACTGTCATTACTCCTAGCCAGCCACAAAGCTCTGTCCAAGCATTTGGCCATTGGATTGCCTCTTCAAGTGATAATGGTGATTGCCATCCAGATTGTAGTTTGGACCTGATCTAGCTGTTGAGACAGACCTGAAGCCCTAAGATTACAGTTTCAAGCAAATTCCAATCTCTTGGGAAGACAGGCGGTCAAACCTCAGCATGCTGGAAGAAGCAAAGACCACCAGCAATTCTCCTACACTATCAATGCTGCTGGACTGGCTATGTTGTCCGAATGCTCAATCACTGTCTTCCAAAGCAGTTACTATACTCCCAACTTAAGAATGGAAAACAGAATGTTGGAGGACAGGAAAAGTGATTTAAAGATGGGCTTGAAGCTAACCTTAAAAACTGTGGCATAGACACTGAAAACTGGGAAACCCTGGCCTTTGAGCGCTGTAGCTGGAGATCAGTTGTGACCAGCAGTGCTGTGGAATTTGAAGAGGCATGAATGGTGGGCAAAAGAGAGAAATATGCCAAGAGGAAGGCACATCAAGCCAACCCTTACTGGGACCGCCTTCCATCTGGAAACCTATGTACTCACTGTGGAAGAACATGTGAGTCAAGAATAGGGCTCTACAGTCTCCTACGTAGCCACTGCCAATACACTACTCTTGGAAGGCCATCATACTTGGACAACAAGGGATCGCCTAAGTAAGTAATCAAGTAAGGGTTTTGGGCCCAGTCTGGACACACCCCAGTTCTACTTGGAGCATATCTATTGGTTTAATGGAAATGATATTAAAACTGACTAGCTGAATTCTCAACAGTATCTTCTACACATGTTTAAACCAGGATAAAAGACTGGAGGAATGCATAAGTCTTGGCTTCTCTTCGCTTTTCATTTTTCCAAACCTTCGTTTCCCCCCTCCCATTTCTCCTTCACTATGTAGCTTTTTAAAAGGTGTGTGGAAATGTTGTCCTAGTATACAGGTTTTTGCTTAAGATGCTAATTGGCTAGATTCTAAGTCAGTTACCCATGTGTAACCTAGAGTTACAGATTCATTCGTGCTTTTTATTCATAATTCCTGTGTATTCCCTTTTTTTAGGGATGCACGAGGACTATAGAATTCAACCAGTTTTCACATACTGGGAAGTAGCTGCTGTGATTGACAGGGCTCTGTTTCCCTATCGATTGGAAAAGAGTCGATGTAAAATTGTATACACACACACATCTCCAACACAAGGGGAATTATGACAGAAGCCCAGTTGTGTCAGAAATCACTCACATGGCCTGAGAATGGAACAGTCATGTTTTAGGTGATAGTAGTGGCTGATGTCCAGTAATGGGGACCAGTAAGAGTAACTATGCAAGTAAATTCCAGCCACTGTTTGCAAACAATGTTACTTCACATGCTTTTATATTTTAAAAGAAAAACTATGTTTGTACATACAGCACAACCCCCATTATCTGCAGACTTGATATCCACGGTTTTACTTAACCACATTCCAAAGAATATTCCCCACTAGAAGTGTTTGTGGGCTTCTTTAGGTCTTCCGGTGCTATTCTATAGTATGCTTCAAGCCCAAGTCAAAATATGGGATTCACTATTATTCGTGCTTTTAAGTATCCATGAAAGGTCGTGGAATGTATTCCTTATTGATACAAAGATCGTCTGTAAATGCATTTCACATACATTAAATCTTCAGAAAACTGCACCATAAAATTCCAGAGGACAACTGCATGCAAATTAGCTTATTTATTCAGGAGTTTTATCAGTTCATATCAAAGCCTAAACTGAATATCTCCCTCATCCCTAGTCTGGATCCAACCCAGAGTTTCTTACCTAAAGATCTCTCTTAGTGTACTGTTTCAAGTTGGCTGTAGATCAGTCAAATCTGCAAATGATTTAGGCCCTCTGTGTAATTTGCCGAAGGGACCGAAAGGCCACAGCTGTGGGATTTGTAAAATATTAAGATTTTTTAAAAAGGAGATAACGGTCAAAAGTTGGGGAGCATGGGAAAAAAGAAATAATCCACTGAAAGTTTATATTTTTGTAAGATGGAAGGCATTCTAAATGTCAGCTAACTGCTGCTTCTATTTAGTAATGTACAAGCTACTACTATCAACACAGTTGTAGTGCAGAAAGCCCCCCCCCCCAAAAAAGTGATTTGTGACTTTTTTGTTTTTGTTTTCAAGAGGACCCATGTACACTTTTTTTGGCAAATATAATTGATGTCATTCAAGATTAGTGCAGTTTATCCATTTCCACACAAAATGAGGTCCACAAAGTACAGTCTACAGCTCAAAATGCATGATTTGCCATGTATTTCCGACACAAACTAAACACAATTAAGTTGAACAAAGGCTTGCCGTGAAATCTGAATGGTCCCAAATCATTGGACATGGAGAACATCACTGGGTCAAATACAGGACTGGATTCCTGATTCCTGGATCAGGAACATGTAAGTGAAGTTCTGCCAGGCTGAACTTTGAATAGTCTGCATCCTCACCCACTCTTCAATCGAGATGGGCAGTAGTAGAGAAACACCTGGATGTGTTCCTGTAGATCAGTGGTTCCCAACCTGGGGGGTCTCCAGATGTTTTGGCCTACAACTCCCAGAAATCCCGGCCAGTTTACTAGCGGTTAGGATTTCTGGGAGTTGAAGGCCAAAACATCTGGGGACCCACAGGTTGAGAACCAGTGCTGTAGATGGATGAACAGCATTGACGTCTGTGTAGTGCATCTTGCTATAAGAAGAGAGCTGGGTCAGGAAGCACACACTCTGGTTAGATACAAATACAGAACTAGGTATTGATTCTAACTTGTGAGATACTTTCATGCAACCAATTTCTTACAAATGGGATAATTCACTTCCATTTGGAGAGGAATGTGCATCTACAACTATCATCTATGGATGTCTTAACATGTCACGGCATGCAGCTATAGTAGGATTGAGGCCAGTATGTTTTGGACTTGTAAGAACAAAGCAGAAATTTTGAATACAGCTTCCAATTTGTATTCAGGGAAACATGAGTGTGTTTGTCTTTCCACACATGATTGAAAATTCAGCCTTTCGCATCCTTCCTCTTCAAGCTCTGTTGTGTGTGGCTAGTTTTTGCATTATGCTTTTTTATGTTGGGAAACAAAAACAGAACTCCTGTGGGACATCTTTACAACAGGAACAAAGGGAAAAATGAAAAGACAGAACATGATAGTGAATATAGGGAGCTGGCAGTTATATCTTTGAGTAGGCAAATTCTACTTTTCCTTCAGAAGGCTCTTAGAATGTGCGTTTTTGGTTAACCTTTGATGAAACACTCTCTTAGAGCTGAAAATAAAGTCGAAGATCTTATAAAAAGGAATGTTTCTTTTGTTTTGGTTCTTAGAAGATTGCGGTGTAGGTTTTGTGTAACAACGCTGGTTAATGTTGGTGAACTTCTTTTTAAGGGGTCAGTTGTATGAATTTAGACTTCAAATGAACCAGGAAACTGTTTTCTCTTAATTAGAAGGCTGTGCCCATTATCTTTTGCCCAGGAGTGCTTCATACACTACTATTTTTCGCATTATAAAAATCTTCATACAGGAAAATAAATACAATACGTATAACTTTTGTGACTGCAATAGATCAGGCCCGGATTACCCATAAAGGCCACCCTAGGCCATGGCCGAGGGGCGCAAGCCAAGGGGGATGCAATTCACACGGACCCCTCCTCAAAAAACCGCAACACAAGTCTCTCTCTCAGGGGAGAGCGCTGCAAGGGGGTGAGGGAGGGGGTGAGGGAGGAAAGAGGAAAGAGGGCGCGAGGCGTGCTGCGAAGAGGAGAAGGCGGAGGGAAGCCCCGCCCCCGGGGCCAATGCTGGCACCGGGGGCGAGGCTTTCCTTCCTTCCTCCTCCTCGCACGCGCCCTCCTTCCTTGACTCAAGGAAGGAGGGTGCGTGGTGCTGCAAGGAGAAGGAGGTGGGGGGTGCGGTAGAGGTTGGTTTGGGGGTGTAATTCCAAAGTGTTGCCTAGGGTGCCAAAAGGGGTTAATCCGGGCCTGCAGTAGATACATTCCTGGATGTTGCATGGGATATACATAACTGCAGATAATAGTGAACTCTATTGAAATAAAGGAGATTTGGCTGAAGAATATGATAGAGTAGGGACATCATTGCATGGATGATGTCCAGCGTTATGATTCACCAGCCTCTCTGAGGCCCAGTGTTGCGATTCACCAGCCACATGGCTTAATCCCACAGTAACCCAGTTGTTCCTAATGGAACATGGGGAAGCTACCATGTTGGTGGTGCAGCATCCTACCACGTTGTCACCCCAGTTCACCCATGGAGCCCCAGCAGAAGTCAGCCGACAGCATCTGATGGATGGCATGGGGCTTCAAGAGTGAAGCATCCTAGAACACTTATTTTTCACATGTGATGAGGTCATGGGTAACCTAGAAGAGGACTAGGGAGGACATACATTGTTGGATATATATAAGAGAAACTGCAGATACCAGTCCTGTGAATACAAGTCAGCATACAAAGGGGGGGTTGCAAAAAGATTACTTTTTGCTTTTGAAAATTGCATCAGAAGTGGTCTGCTTCTTCTTGCCTCACTATTGCACGGGCAGGGTGTGATTGATGTCTTCAGTCTTTAATTGTTAACTTTATAAATTGATTTTAAGAGTATTCCAAGCTCTCAGAGCTGAGCCTGCCATAGTTCTGATGAGGGGCAGCATGAACAGGCAATAAATTTAAAGTTTTTCAGGTTCTTGTACGTTTATTACCAGGGAGGAAGGAAATGTGCCTTTGGAATTCTCTGGCATCAGTACCAAAATAATTTGGCTGCTATATATATTTATTTGGTAGACTGGCAGGTTCTATTTGCTACATTGCCTGATACACCCAAATGTCTTTTATGAGTCCTGAAATAGTTTCACATATATTATGCGACAAATCCTGACCACAATTAGGTCTATTTGGGTTACTGGGTCAGGGGAAATAGTAAGACCCTCAAAACCACAGAATCAATATTCCCAGTTGCACTAACATATGCACAGGGGGAAATGGTCTCACTGGGCATTTTCTAGGTCTCCCATTCAGTTTTGTGGTATGTTTCCCCTGGAAGTGATCATAGAGCTACATTGGAGGGTGTAACAAATTCCTAGAGAAGAGTCTCTAACAATCTCTAGATTATCCAGTGCAACTCTGTGACATACCGGGATCAGAAGTAAGGTGATTTAATAGTGTTTGATCTTATTAGAGATTTCACATAACTATGGTTCAGCAAGAAATGTATCCCCCACAGACACTGTACTCCACAGTTTTATACAATGGGTGTGTGAGCTGGGCCCTCCCTGTTGAAGTATGATCCTTCGGAAGACTATTGAGCTCATCAGATGGGCCGACAGAATCACCATGCATCGTGGCGTCTCCAGTGATGCCCATCGGGGGGCATGAGGAACCTGTCGGTCCTGCAAGTAAAACCTGCTGCCTGAGCCTTGGCCCAATTTCAAAAACTCTCTGGAAGCAATCGGTTAAGATCTTTGTAGAGTCTGAAAAATTTGTGTTTTAGGATTGCAACGCCTAGCATTTCCTGCCCAGCAAACATTTGTCCCATCTGCTGATAGCCTGCTGGGAAAGAAGACAGAGAAGAGAGAGAGAAAATCGGTTAGGAAAAGAGAAGAAATAGCACTTTGGTTCTGGTAACACCTCCCAACAAAGTTGGCATAGAACCTTTCCAGTTCATTGAGCCCTTTACAGTAAATATGTCATTCAGTCATAATTTAGGCACATTGGTGACAGAATATAACACCTTGTTCTGAAAGCTTGTCAGGCTCATTACCAAATTCAATGAATCCACTGATTTTCTGTTTTCCATTTTTCGGTTTCTGGAATCCTGTGTTAATGACTTTGGGTAGCAGGACAGTAACCACAGCCTGGAAGGAAGCAAGCAGTTATTTTCCTCTCTTCATTTTCAAGATGAGGAATGTACAGACTTGTGTTTATTTCTGTGGCCTTCTAGAGGTTGAAGTCCAGTGTGTGTGTTTACTTTTGTGTGTGTGTGAGTTTTGTTGCTGATTTATGAATTCCTGCACAATTTAGTATAAAAATAAATACAGTTCCCTCTACTGTTGGTTTTATCATGTCTAGCATTACTTTATTGTCTTTAATTTGCCAAATGGTTTATTATGACTCGGTTTCAACGGTGCACTAAACATATCTGCTGTGTATTGGATTGAGGCATTTTGGTAGTACTTTGCTAGAATACAATGTCTATTTAGAGTTATTTACGATTTCTATAGAGCTGATTTCATGTGTTGTTTATTTTGCACTCTCTTGGGCCCCAATGTGGAACTTCTCTGTGAAACTAGCTGAAAGTTTTCCGGTCCTTGTTACTTAAACAGAGCACTTCCACCTATTGTTTTCCCTTCAACTTCCTATCCATTCTATAGTCAAGAAGGTTAAAATCCAAGACAAATTTATGAGTTATCTCTGGAGATGTGTGTATGTGGGGTGGGGGTCGAAGGGATGGAGGAAGAGAAAAACTCTGCATAATAACATTTAGTCATGTACAATGAATAAACCTATCACGTTTGCTTTTGTGAGTCTTTTCACTTTCTTGACATTTTACTGGTCTTCCAGGAACCAAAACTTCAGTAAAAGGTCTTACATAAGCAATCCTTAAGTCTCCTCAATGCAAATTTGTGGTACATACATACATACTAGGCATGGTTTAGAATCCTAAAATGGTGAATCGTAAATCAAATGGGGGGGGGGGGGATTTTTTTTTATTAGTATATCAAAGACTTACAAAAATTTTCCCAAAAATTTTGGAAATGTAACTTAATTACTTACGAAATTCGTTAGTAGTTCTAAAGTAGGCAAAGCAGGGAAACAGGACTGATACTGTTTTAAACACAGGCAAATCAAGGGGCAACATTTCCCTTGGTTTCCTTGCAGGGAGATATAAAGCATTAATATATTATTATTATTAATATTATTAAAGGACAGGGTTCCTTTGCAGGGACACATATAATGCATTAATATATTATTATTAATATTATTAAAGGACAGGGTTCCTTTGCAGGGACACATATAATGCATTAATATATTATTATTATTAATATTATTAAATAAATGCCTAGGCCTACCTGTGGTGCAGGCCTTGCTAATCTGTAGAGTTCTCCTCACTCCATCATTTTTTCCCCATTCAGTTTTACCATAGCAGTCTAGGACCTATGGCTTTTCTTGATTCTGAACTCTTCCTTCTCCTCTCCATGCTCTTTTCACTCCTGCTGCCCTTCTCTCAGCAGTTCTTATGTCCTCCTACTCTGTTCTTCTATCTAAACCCCCTTCCTGGGTGTTTAAATCGCTTTTTTCGTCAGTCCTCCAGCCCCTCTAGGAGTCCCGATTTCGGGCTCTCTATGGTTTCCGGCTCCCTTTTCACTTCCTGGAGGAGGCCTTCCACTCTAATTAGGCTTCAAGCATGGAAAGGCCCCGATTTCACTGTGAGTTATGTCTGCAAAGCTATTTTGGAGGGGGAAATTTTCCTGTTGGGGGGACATCCGAAATATTTAATAATCTAATGAAATTTTGGGCCCAGGGGGTGTGGAAAAGAAAGTCCACTTCCGGGATTGGCCTTGCGATCCATATAAACTTGAAAGGCCCATTACATACGAATCACTTACGATTTCTTTTAATTTCCGTTTCATTTTTCTCATGCCTAATACATACATATATACAGGGCTGGCCTCTGAAATGTTTGTACCATCAACTGCCATGAAAGAGCTGCACGAGTGAAGAAGCACTTGCTAAATAGTTGGCCCTCCACATTCACTGGGATTAGAGGTGCAGGACCCTTGCGAAAGCGAAAAAGATGCAATTTTTTTTAAAAAAACACCACTATATTTTAAAAAAAATCTAAGACAGTGGTTCTCAACTTGTGGGTCCCCAAGTGTTTGGACCTACAACTCCCAGAAATCCCAGCCAGTTTACCAATTGTTAGGATTTCTGGGAGTTGAAGGCCAAAACATCTGGAGATCCATAGGTTGAGAACCACTGATCTAAGAGAACACCTCTCTAGTAATCTCTAGCTTCTCCACAGAACTGTTAGGATCAACTTCAGGAGACCATATCCGTGAATGATCAAATTTATGAACAATCAAATCTGCAAATAATCAAATTTGCAAATGCAGAGGACCAACTATACCTTGCCAAGTAGTTGTCTCTGTTCAGCCATAGTCTTAACCAGGTTTGGAAAAGTCCCTTTTTTGGACTATACCTCCCAAGTTCTCCAACTCTGCATGTCCAAGAGGAACTATCATCCAAAAATGAACTTTGTGTACGAATTACATGTCCTGGCCCTGTTGGTTCTTTTTTAATCCCAGTTTCCAAGTAACGCATGAACAGCACCTGAGACTCAGACACACTTTTATTTGTAAACTGAATTGCCACAAATGTTGCCAATAGGAACATTATCTTGGCAGGAGGGTTTGGACATCTGGTCTCAAATACGTGGTTGTTTACTTGGTGCAGATGTTGCATCTTGGGTTGTATTGCATGCGCTGTGCTCAACAGATGTGGCATCAAAGAGGCTTCTTATTCATCTAGTTTTTGTTTTGTATTAAATGTTGGAAAGAAATAGCCAACAGCTGCAATTCTCTATCCACTTACCTGGGAGTAATCCCCACTGAACTCAGGGGGAATTACTTCTTAGTAGACATGTGTAAAATTGGTCTGTAAATAGCAGTTACTTTTCTGTATTGGTTTGTAGCGTATTATATAGATTGGCAAAGCATCTCTTTTTCTCTTAGAACAATAAATGAAAAAATGAAAATCTTGTTTGAATTATCCTTCTCCATAATGTGGACTCCTCCACATTCAGTTCACTCCCTATGTAAGCAGAAACTCATTTTATTTGACAGTTATATTTTTTCAAGTGAATAATTCTTTTTTTTAATTTAATTTTTTAAGGCTTTATTGACGAAAAGGTATAAACATGAACATACATATACACAAAAGGATTAAAAGCTTACACACGAGGCGGCCCGGCCCAAACCCTGGCCACTATAGGCCCACCTCTATGTCACCTCCCAGCATAAGTAATGCTGGGATGATAGGGAAGGCATTGGAAAGGGAGGAAGGGAAAGGAAGGGAAGGAAGAGAGTGGGGGCTAGGGGTAGGGTTAGGGTAAGAGGGAGGGATCAGAGGGGGGGAGGGGGGGTTGTCACAGGATAGGGTTAAAACATAACAAAACATACACATATACATTTACACAGAGAGATTGACTCCTCGTCTTCACCATTAATAAGAAAGGAACATAATTTCTCGCCCCAGACGGTTCACAAGAGAATCTTACAAAATTTTCATTTCCCATATCTGCACAAATCATACTTGAAAACCTTTCAGCAGAATTTTTCTTTTCTTTCATGAATTCTAGAAATGGAGTCCATGTGTCATTGAAGCTTCGTGCTGTCCCATACCGTAATAGGCATGTTAATTTATCCATTTCAGCCAGTTCTACAACCTTGACCAGCCATTCGTCCTCCTCAGGCACTTGGGGGAGTTTCCAGTATCTGGCAAAGGTGATCCTTGCCGCAATTATCAAAAAAGTTATCAACTTCTCTGCTTCCTTACTCAGCTTACATCCTGTAACATTTAGAAGATATAATTCTGGTTGTTTATCTATCTTGCATTTCATAATCTCTAATATTGTTTTATGAATCCCCTTCCAGAAATTTTTAGTTACTCTACAGGTCCACCACATATGATAGTATGTGCCCCTTTCCTGTCTACATTTCCAACATGCATCTCCATTATTTTTATAAATCTTAGCCAGCTGGGCAGGAGTGAGGTGCCATCTATACAACATCTTATATATGTTTTCTTTCAAACTATGGGCATAAGTATACTTCAATTTGACGTTCCAAATTTTTTCCCATTCCTCCGATTTGATTTTATATCCTATATTTTTGACCCACTTCTGTTTATACTCTTCTATCGGTCTCTTTTCCTCATTCTCCTGTTCCATCAGAATTTTATATATTGAGCTTACAGGTTTATTATATGAATATAGCCATATTTTCTCTATCTTGTTCGATTTCTCTTCCCATCCTATCTGTTTATCTTCATTATATCTTTTCTTGAGCTGGCCATATTGGAACCAATTTAGTTCCCATTGGCTCAGTTCCTCCTCCCCTTTCAATCTAAAATTCTGATCCTCCTTCTTTAATAAGTCCTTATATTTAGGTTCCAAAGTTTCTTCAAATTTTCGAATTCGAAAAGCTTCTACCGGGGAGCCCCAAAGAGGGAGCTTCTTATAATTTTTCTTCTTAAATTTCATCCATGCTTTGAGGCTTCTTATTCATCTAGTTTTTGTTTTGTATTAAATGTTGGAAAGAAATAGCCAACAGCTGCAATTCTCTATCCACTTACCTGGGAGTAATCCCCACTGAACTCAGGGGGAATTACTTCTTAGTAGACATGTGTAAAATTGGTCTGTAAATAGCAGTTACTTTTCTGTATTGGTTTGTAGCGTATTATATAGATTGGCAAAGCATCTCTTTTTCTCTTAGAACAATAAATGAAAAAATGAAAATCTTGTTTGAATTATCCTTCTCCATAATGTGGACTCCTCCACATTCAGTTCACTCCCTATGTAAGCAGAAACTCATTTTATTTGACAGTTATATTTTTTCAAGTGAATAATTCTGTCACAATTTCACTTATGAACCAAGAGACATAATTATTAACAGAATTTAGCACCGTATAAACATTCAGAAGAGGGAATGAGGTGTTGGAAGTAGGGGAAAGCATTCAGATGTTTTGAGATGGAAAATAATGAGCTTGCATTTATTCTTCTAAGAGAGAATTGAGTGTGCATACTTGCCTTCAAGTCACCTCTTGACTTTTAATTTCATAAGTAAGGAATATTCAGTTGCAGTTTTACCAGTTCTCTCATCTGGACTATAGCAAAAAGCACCTGCCATTTGTCTTCCGTCTCCCATCCAGAGACGACCCCTGCTTAGTTTTTAAGTTCAGACAGGCTATGTTTCCTTATCATAGTGGTTCTCATCTCTCAGAAATCCTAACGGCAGGCAAACTGGCTGAGATTTCTGAGAGTTGTAGGCCTAAACACCTGGAGACCTACAGGTTGAGAACCACTGCCTTATCACAGTGATTTTCAACCAGTGTGCCGTGGAACATTAGTGTGCCGTGAGAGATTATCAGGTGTGCCGTGGGAAATTATTTTTGAACTTCATTCATATATAAACTATAAGGCGCACCTGTCCCTTTAAGAAATGGAACCATAGCACTAAGAAGTGACGCGAGAGTGCTATGGTTGCGCCATCTTGGATTCGCTCAGACACGGCTAAGTAAACAAAGTTAGAGTTAGTGCTGCAGCTGCACGTCAAGTGACAGTGGCAATTTGGGATCACAGCAAGACAAGCAAGTGACAGTGATGGAGAAGTTTTTGAGAGGGAAAATGCAAATGCCGAACAGGGCCCTGGACAAAATTATGACACAGATGAAGGCCCTAATACGAGTGGTGGACAAAAGAAAAAAGAAAAGACGGAGCTCGAGGCAATACAGTGTTTTCAACCACATATCCTTTTGCGATGAGCTTCTCAAGCTTGACTGTGATAAAAACTAACAGAGAGAAACCGACACCTTGCAACGCCTTGGTCTTTTCAGCCTTGAAAGATGGCGTTTAAGAGGTGACTTGATCGAAGTGTATAAAATCATGCATGGGATAGAAAAGGTGAATAAAGAAACATTATTTTCTTTGTCACAAAACACTAGGACTAGAGGGCTCTCCCTGAAGCTCCAAGGTAGGAAAATTAGGACTAATAAAGGGAAATATTTCTTCACCCAGAGGGTCATTGGGTTATGGAACTCACTTCCAGAAGAGGTTGTGACAGCTGTCAGCCTGAACAACTTCAAGGCAGGATTAGACAGATTCATGGATACCAAGTGTATCGGTAGTTACTGAAAAGGACATTCAAGTGCTACCTCGGAGTTGGTTGAGGTAGGCAGGATTTCCCTGGGTACTGGTTGTGGGGGTCGGGAGCAGGTCAGGGTTTTGCCCTCCCTTCTGCTCGAGATCCCCGTGTACAACTGGTGGGCCACTGTGTGATACAGAATGCTGGACTAGATGGGCTGAGGTCCGATTCAGCACAGCTGTTGAGCAATTGCTTTGTGTGTGTCTTTCTACCATTCCTGCCAGGATAACTATTTTGTGTTCATCGAAACAGGCCCAGGTCTCACACTAAGTGAGTGTATAAATAAATGTAAAAACATATTAACTATATGTATTACTGTGTTAGAGTGTCATTTTGTGTCATTTTGGTTGGTGGTGTGCCCCAGGATTTTGTAAATATAAAAAATGTGCCGCGGCTCAAAAAAGGTTGAAAATCACTGCCTTATCAGAATGCTAAGTGCATCAGGTAAAGTTTGAACAGTTTCTGTGATGGACCAGATACTTCAGTGAGAATGAAGTACAAGGGGAAACTAACAACTGCATTTATATACAGTATTACTAAGAAAAATATGGGTACAAAAGGTTTGCTTGGGAGATTGGCTGATGTGGCTAAAACTGAAAGGACTGCAAGAAGCACTCTCTCTGTGTGACAAGTTGTAGCGGAATATTGTGAGAGATGGAATACATGTGGAAAGTAGCACATTTGCAGAATTCATGGCTGTACTGTATTGCAGAAAGAGCACAAACGACTTCCTGAGTTAAGCTTCCCCTTTTAAAGCAAAGTGGGGTTAATTAAGAATTTGAAACACTGCAAATCAGCATTCTATTAACCTGATGCCCTGCAGGTTTATATGACTACAGTTTCATCATCTTCAGCCAGCATGACTTTACTTTGTCACATCTGAAGGGCAGCAATAGGTGGAAACTTGTACAGATCCTAAATTCTGGTTGTGATGCTGGAGTCTTCTCCAGTGTCCATCTCCATGCCAATATCACCAGCTGCCCAGAAAGCTGGCCATCCTTCTTTAATACTTTACTTAATGAATACTTTTAATTGCTTTCTTCCTTGTCTGACTCCATATCTCCAGCAGTTTCTTCTGTTCCCTTATTCAGATACTCTAAAAACAGTGACTCCTGGTGGAATACGTTCAGTGACTTAAGAATTAGTTTTTTCCAGTCTAAAATCCAGAAACCATCTTGTAACCCAGGCCAGCAATTAAAACTAAAAAAATGTACTATTGATCTTTCCAAACATCTTGATACTCAGTCATATGATAGCAGAGAAATATGGCTTAAATTCCTTTGGAACTAAAGTCCCTTAGGAACTAAAGTGGCTTTATCCACACGAAATGCAATATGGATAATGTTGTAAAATAACTTGATCACTAGGTAGCACGAGAATTAGTTGTATGTGGTACAAATGGGATTGAATAAATAAGTCTTGAGTTTGTAGTGACTAATGTTTTATTACTTTCCATTAATCTATTCTATGTAGAACCAAGATTGAATTTTGTCAAGTGGGTTTCCTCTTGATGTTTTTGTATGAGGGATAAACAAAGTTTTCCTGCTTTGTGACTTGAGAGTCCTCTAAGCCTTCTGTGTTGACTTCAACTTTATTACTAATAGAAGTCTGGCAATTCCAATATTTCTTTGAATCTTCTGAAATTGACTTATTCAAAGGCAATAATTATTCATTAATTTTGATGTCTGCCCTCTCTTAAGTCTCAATGGCTCAACAATAGTTTTAAAATATGCCTTAGAAAAAGTAAAATAAAATAATCACTTTAGGAAATTATCTGTCTCCAGCCTTACAAAGAGTTCCTGGCCTAACAATTGTCTTGGATAAGCAAGAGTTATCTTTGGCTGGCAACACAGAGAAGCTGTACAAATATTTGGTTCTTGTTGACTACTTTGGAGGGCCAGGATGCCACCTCTGAAGTTTGAGTCCTGTGATGGTGTCCTTCATGACCACACTCATCTGCAGACTAAACTGCAACATTGCTTTAGCCCGGCTGTGTCAGATTTGTGTGGCTATCAAGTCTTTAGCGGTGCAATATTGTGTATTAAAGCCCTTTTTTTCAAGGTCCACATTTGACTTACTGAATACCAGTAGATTGATGACACACTGTGAGCAATGTGGCTGGCTATTGGTTCTCATGCCAATTGAGTAATGTTATACATTTTGGGAGAATATGATTTGGCACCTTGGGTAGTGGCTTGGACTAAACCCAGTGTACTGCAGCCCAGATCACTGGTGTCAGATCAGATTAGACTAAGGCTATGGGAAGATGCTTTTGAAAAGACAAAATAGAGCAGAGGGATTAAATAAGAGGATGCAGTTGTTCATGGTAGGTATGTACAATTGATTAAAAAAATGGTTCTTGACTCCTTCCAAAAATAGGGGGGCACTGGTGCTTCATTTCTAAAATCTTTCCAAATATTGGGTGGTAAAAATTTTTGGAACTCAACGAAACTTACAAAGTTTCGTAAGTACTTTGTTAATGGCAATCCTCAATAAGGATGACATCCTTGCCATCCTATCTCCCTCATTTTCAAAGCTATTGAGGTGAAACTTGCACCGGAAACAGCAGCTCTCAGATACTAAGACTGAGTTTTAAAGCACTGGGAATGTGGCGCAGCTGGCTAAGTGTCAGCTGCATAAGATCTCTCTGACCAGTAGGTCATGAGTTCGAGGCCTGCCCGGGTCGAGGTGGGTGCTCGACCTTTAAGTGTAGCCTGCTGTCAACCTTTGCACCCCGAAAGACAGTTGCATCTGTCAAGTAGGAGATAAAGGTACCACATTAAGTGGGGAGGCAAATTTTGACTGAATTATGAGGCCATTAAAGAACTCCAGGAAAGCTGAGGAATGTGGAAGGAACAACAAGGGACGCTGGGAACGCTGAGAGATGAGGAGTGCATCAGCTCCCCTGGTGGCCAGAGTTTGCCTCTGTTCATCTATATGTTGTGTATGTGGAAACGGCAGGGATTGTCTGCTAAGTATGTGTACCTGTAATCCTCTCTGAGTCCTCTTCGGGGTGAGAAGAACAGAATATAAATAAAGTAAGTAAGTAAATAAATAAATAAATACAATGGTAGAACACATTTACCATTGTTAGCTCTCCAAATTCCAAAACCTTTGACTTATCCACAGATTTTGGACAAAGTTGCTAAGTTTTTATAATTTTTTAAAAAAAGAATAATAAAGAAAATTTGTTCCTGGTTTGAAAGTGTCATTTCCTGTTTCATTGTGTAGTTTTTACTTTGAAAGTCATTGTTCTACTCCAGAAACTTTGTTTTTGTGGCAGAAACTGTGTTAAATCGGTGGAGACTCAACAAAGCAACATGTACTATGGCTATTGCATTGTTCTCAAGAGAGGCGTAGTAGGGGACTATGGAGACTGGAGGTCCTCCTTCCTTCAACACTATTCACTTGCCTTTGGTCTTCTTGTTTGTCATTCTTTAGCTATCTTTTCTGAACACTCATCGCCATTTAGTGTAGATTTTTGCAGTTAAAGTTTTGTAGGGGGGGGGGCAGTGTTTGGGTATGAAAAGCCTTCAACGCCATTTATATCCCCACAGATCATGATTTGGGAAGATGGCAATTTCTATATTTTCAAAAAATAACAGCACAAATATCCCTTGCGCTTCTGAAACCTGTTTATTCCTTTCTTTTTCTGGCTTTGGAGAGAAAGCTCTTGAGCTTCACATGCATATGGTTGTGAGTGGTGCACACTATGAATTTTTGCTAATGGGCATGCAATTTTTTTCTGTGCACACGCTTGATCCCAGCAGGGCAATCTTTAAATCTGGAGTGAGAAATACTTTACATACTCCAGAGTTTGCAGCACACATTTCCTGCAATTTGTGGGATTTGGTCGTGATTTTCAGCTGACAGCCCCAAGGAGTGCTCTGTGGAAATAGAACACACTCTATTGTCAAATATCAGAAGTAGAGTCAAATCCACTCCCTCATTATATCTTGGCTTGAAAGCTGTCATGCTCCCTCCTCTTCTCACATCTTTGTTGCTTTATTACAGTACAACACACGTTAAACATTAGGAGCCTGGTGATATGGGAAATCGGGGCACTAAAAGGATATTCAATCCTTTCCAGATGTTAGTATGAGAACTGTGTCCTTTCATTAAAAGTAAATAGCTATGGGGAAGGGCAGCAAGAAAAGGGGAAATGGAATCATATTGTAGCAGAAAAGAATAAGTTTTCCTTTCCTTTCTATGTCTTTTAGCAACATGGAGGGATGCTTTAATTGTACTTGTGTTTAGTGTAAATACATTCAATCATCCACACTGGCAGGTTTAACTTCTATGGATTGGATTATTTCCAGATTATTAGGGGATGCCTTTCCCACTGTTTTTAATAGGAAATTCTCTCTGCAAGCATCACGAGACTGTGAAGATGAGGCTTGTAGGGTAGCAGCAAACTTGGATGCTGTCAATAAAAAACTATCTATTTTTGGATTGCTATGAGTTTTCTGGGTTGTATGGCCATGTTCCAGAAGCATTCTCTCCTGACATTTTGCCCACATGAGGTCTGTTGGAAACTAGGCAAGTGAGGTTTATATCTCTGTGGAATGTCCAGGGTGGGAGAAAGAACTCTTGCCTGTTTGAGGCAAGTGTGAATGTTGCAAATGGTCACCTTGATTTGCATTTATTTATTTATTCATTTATTTATTTACGTCATTTATATTCCACCCTTCTCACCCTGCAGGGGACTCAAGGCGGATCACAATGCACATATACAGGCAAACATTCAATGCCATTGACATACAATATATATAGACAGACTTAGAGGCAATTTAACATTCCAGAAATCAGTTAAATTTAGCCTCCCCACAAAGTGGTACCTAAATTTCCTACTTGACAGATGCAACTGTCTTTCGGGTTGCAAAGGTCGACAACAAGCTACACAATTTGGTCGAGAGTTCACTCCAACCCGGGCAGGCCTCGAACTCATGACCTTCTAGTCAGTAGAGATCTTATGCAGCTGACACCCAGCCAGTTGCGCCACATTACCAATGCTTTGCAGCTAACACCTCCTAACAAAGGATTTCCTCAGGCAGGAAGCAGCCAGGCTTTGAAGCTGCAAAGCCATTAAATGCTCATCAAGGTGGCCAGTTTCAACATTTACACTTGCCTCAAGCAGGCAAGAGTTCTTTCTCCCATCCTGGACATTCCACAGATATATAGTTTCCAACAGACCTCACAACCTCTGAGGATGCCTGCCATGGATGTGGGTGAAATGTAAGAAGAGAATGCTTCTGGAACATAGCCATACATCCCGAAAAACTCACAGCAACCCAGTGATTCAGGCATGAAAGCCTTTGACAGCACACTATCTATTTTTGCTGGGTTTTAAATGGCTGATTATTAAGTTAATGAATGCAAATGTAACTGCAGGGAAGTTAAGGTTATTTGTTTACGGGTTTTCTCTAATTCACAGACTTTTACATTTCCCTTCAATCAAATTGTTTATGGAGGTTCTAAGACAAGATTCTAGGGATATTCTTGTGTTAACAAACAGTTGAGACATAAACATTTTGGAAGATAGGCTGTTTTCACGATGCTGAAATCAATGGGTCCCAGACAAAGTGAAATGGAAGTTAGGAGTTTTTGAACAGCAAACACACAAGGCTTTTTTTTTAGTGAGAAAGGAAGAAAAATGATTACTTTTAAATGGGGCCAAGAGAGGGGCTTTGTATGAATGGCAAATGTATAAGCAGATGCCAGTAATTGAGGATGGTTTCGGGCAAAAACACCATGATGTGGCTTTCAAAGAAATATGTAAGCGTGCTTAACATAGTACTTGGTTTGGCAGTGGACAAGAAAGTTGCCACCACAAGGAACAGTTTATTTTGATGCTGAAAGCAGTTGGTGGAGGGTGGAGATGATGACTTACAGAGCACAGAGCAAGGAATTATCATCACAATCTTCCCACTGATCCACTGCAATCAAGACACACAGATTGGGACTCTGGAAAACAGGGTTTGAATCCCTGCCCAGCCATTGAAACAACTGGGCAAGTCTTGGCAAGTCACACTCTCTCAGTCGCAGAGGAAGCAAAGGCAAACTACCCTCTGAACAAATCTTGCCAAGAAAACTCAGTGATGGCTTCCACTTAATGTCATCATACATTGAAAGTAACTTGAAGGCACACAATAGCAAAGAAACCAGTGACGTTGTTTCAACTTTGGTAGCAAAAGTAAGGTAAAAGTTTCCCCTAGATATTAAGTCTAATTGTGTTCCACTCTGGGGAGTGGTGCTCATCTCCATTTCTAAGCCGAAGAGCTGGCGTTGTCCGTAGACGCCTCCAAGGTCATGTGGCTGTCCTGACTGCATGGAGCAAGGTTTTGGTGAGCAAGTTCTGCAGCTCAGTGGTTTAACCCAGTGTTTTTCAACCTTTTTTGAGCCGCGGCTCATTTGTTTACATTTACAAAATCCTGGGGCACACCACCAACCAAAATGACACAAAATGACACTCTAACACAGTAATGCATATAGTTAATATGTTTTAAAATGTATTTATACACTCAGTGTGAAACCTGGGCCTGTTTCGATGAACACAACATAGATATCCTGGCAGGAATGGCAGAAAAACACACATGAAGGTCTTGCTCAACAGCTGGGAGTTATAGTTCACCTGCAATCAAAGAGCATTCTGAACTCCACCAATGATGGAATGGAATCAAACTTCCCACACAGAACTACCATAACCAAGAGAAAATACTCTAAGAGTTTGATGGGCATTGACTTTGAGTTTTGGAGTTGTAGTTTGCCTATATCCAGAGAGCACTGTGGAGGGGAGGGAGGAAGACGTGGGGCAAGTCTGCGCAGTAGCACCCGCACGGGTCACATCTTCCTTCCTCCCCCCTCCCGCAGAAGTGGCAGCGTGAGCAAAGCAAGGCAAAGCAAACAGAGTGAGGCTGGGAAGAAAAGAGCCCGAGTGGAGAAGAAAAAGTGTTCAGCAGGAGGGGGAAGAAAGGGTATTGGAGGTTCCAATTTCCCACGGCACACCTGATGATCACTCACGGCACACTAGTGTGCCACAGCACACTGGTTGGGAAACACTGGTTTAACCCACTAGAGTGGCCACCATTAGAAAATCAAATAATAATTTAATTCTTTCACATGATATTGCAGACTTGTTGCCTGGTGCAGTGACAAGCATAGCTGATGGTCTCCCTGTTGGATGCCATTTATTTGCTTCATTTTTTATTTTAGGTTTAGAATGAGCTATTCAAGGCACTGAATCTTATTTGAGGGGATATGTTTCAGCACCTTGAATAATTTCTTTACAGTCTGGAATAAAAGCAAATGCAGACTCCGTACCCCTCTGGTATGGAAATTACTACTCAACATAAGGACTCGGGAGAACGTCAATGAGTCACGAAACTCATTGAGTGAAATTGAAGCCAATATGGAGAAGATAAGAAGACACTTCATTCAAAAGTAGTACCTGCTAGAATTAGACATCTTTGTTGTGGATCAAGTGCAGAACTCTACAGGAGGAGATATATCCTGTGCTGTGATATTTTATTTTTCTATTTAACTTGAATTCAGTTATATTGACAGTTTCTGGCTAATGCTGAAGTATGTGGACCAAGAACTAAAACCACAGTCCTCCTCCAATGACCTCTGGAATGAAAAACAGGCAGAATCTTTGATGATTGCTGTGGGCTTGTGCATAGATCTAGGGAAGCAGTGTGGCTTTCCATAAATATTTGCCTTATTGAAGCTTCCTGCAGATGTACTCTGTATGTAAACTCACTTCAGCTGTCATGTTGTTTCGCTCTACCTCCACCGCAATGCATTATACAGGACTGAAAGGATAAGATACTGTACCACATTATGAGGACTGTATGCAAGGACGTAACACTCAATTTGTATCTAGAGAAGGCTGGTATCAGCTGCTATGGTATCAGCTTAGACAATTACTATCAGATGCAACAAACTGAGCCTCCAGACTTGCTTGCTTATTTGGTGAAAAATGTCTGCAGTGTTATGTCAGCTCACCTGAGCGGTGTGTGGAATTATACATCAGTGCAACATCACAAGGAATGCAGTTTGTGGGTATGGAAGTGACAGTTTCCAAATCTGCAATGAAGATATTTTTTAAAAAAATACATCTGCAGCAATGCCTGATTTTGTACATTGCACCACTTTACTCACAATCTCCCTAAAGAATCCTTTAATCTGATACCATTGTTTATGTTGCAAGGAATGGCGTACAATCTTATCTTGCATGGAAGTAGACATGCCAGCATCATTCCTGCTTTGTAGATTATGATATTTACGCAGAAAGGTCTTTGCTGAGATCACCCAGTGAATTTCTGGCTGAGTCAGATGCTGAACTTTCCTATCACAGGTCTAATCTGTAGGAATCACTAGATCAGGAAGCAGTAGAGTTTAGAAAAACCACAAATTGCTTCAGCGCTAATTGGTTTAGGCGACGACATTATTGATAGCTGTACTTGTTACAGTGGATCCAATCCAGCAAAACTCAATGTCGCAAAGGCACATTGTGTTCTGCGTAAATTCTATTAGAGCTCACAAGTGAGTTTAGGGTTAAAATATATGTTCCATTCATGATTTTCAGTCTAATCCTTATATTGTGCTTACATGCAAATGAACAAATTTTTGGAGGGAATGTACTTAAAGGGACTACACTATACCAGTGTTTCTCAACCTTCCTAATGCCGCGACCCCTTAATACAGTTCCTCATGTTGTGGTGACCCCCAACCATAACATTATTTTCATTGATACTTCATAATTGCAATTTTGCTTCTGTTATGAATCGTAATGTAAATATCTGATATGCAGGATGTATTTTCATTCACTGGAACAAATTTGGCACAAATACCCGATATGCCCAAATTTGAATATTGGTTGAGGGGGATTGATTTTGTCATTTGGGAGTTGTAGTTGCTAGGATTTATAGTTCACCTACAATCAAAGAGCATTCTGAACTTCACCACGGATGGAACTGAACCAAACTTGGCAACACAGAATTCTCATGACCAATGGAAAATATTGGAAAGATTTGGTGGGCATTAACCTTGAGTTTTGGACCTACATCCAGAGAGCACTGTGGACTCAAACAATGATGGGATCTGGACCAAACTTGGCATGAATACTCAATATGCCCAAATGTGAACACTGGTGGAGTTGGGGGGGGGGCGCACTTGATTTTTGGGAGTTGTAGTTGCTGAGATGTATAGTTCACCTACTACTACAAAAGGTCTTACTTTCCACCAGCAGTGATTGATTGGCTACTGAAGTCTTTTCCTCATTGCAGAGTAAAACGCATGTTTGATTTTGCACTTACCATACATTTTCACTTAGCTTTGTTGCAGTTGTTTGCATCTTTTGTGTTATGAATTTTCAATTGTATGCAACTTCCATTTATAACAAGCAGCCAACGAGTCAATGTTTATGTATTCCCCCCCCCCCCTCTATCAAATGGTGTGGATTGCATACATTTGGGGAAACAGCATACAACCAAAAACCATAATTCTACTAAATCATTTTAGAAATGGGACCAAGACTTTCTGTAGGCACATGAAAACCAGAGTAGGCAATGAATAGCAATTTCAGTACGAAAATGAAAAGCAATTTCAGAAAGTATCCAAAGATCCTATTCCAAACTGGTATGGGCTCTTCTTCTAATATTGTAGGGCCCATGAAAATGTTTTGCCATTTTTGAAAGACTTTCCCCTCACAGCATTGTTCATTTGCCTTTTACTCCACAGGTCCTGTGCCTACACCCCGGTGCATCTTGTCACCTGTCAACAGCTCACACCCTGTTCAGGCATTGCTGGAGAGCTTTACCGTCTTATCTGGTTGTGCAAGTAAAGGGACTGCTTTATTGCCACAAGAAGTTCACGTCCTCAACCTGAGGAGCCCCGAAGAAGGCCTTGGCCACCATGAACGAGAGGTAAAGGGGGAATTCATGTTATAGCTTGAGGCTTCATCCTAACAATAGCATGTGTCTAGACGTTACCCTAAATAGTAATTTTTTTCTTTTGGTACATGAAAATTTTGGTATTTATTTATTTATCTATCGTGGCAGAAGTGAATTGAGGGTACAGTTATAATGTATTTAAAAACACAAAGTTAAAAACTTGGCATTCTGCTAAATGTCCTTTGACCAATAGCTGGCCACCTGGAGTGCTTCTGGTGACGCTGTGAGAAGGTCCTCCCTTGTGATTGTGGCAGGACTCAGGTTGCATTGTAGTAGGTGGTCTGTGGTTTGGTCTTCTCTGCACTCACATGTCGTGGACACCACTTTGTAGCCCCATTTATTAAGGTTAGCTCTGCATTTTGTGGTGCTAGAGTGCAGACTATTCAGTGCCTTCCAGGTTGCCCAGCTTTCTGTGTGCCCAGGAGGGAGTCTCTCATTTGGTATCAGCCACCAATTGAGTTGTTTTCGCCTTCCACTTTTGGACTCTCACTTGCTGAAGTGTTCCTGCAAGTATCCCTGTAGATCTTATAAAGCCTTGGTCCTTTCATTACAGGCTGCTGCTTTCCGACAAATGTCAGGTAGCATGATACTGGCTAAACAGTATAATTTCTCCAGCAGTGTTGGGCATAGACATCCCATGATAATGCACCATTAAGAGCCACATTGACCATTTTAAAAAGAAGAGTATTAAACTCGTTAACTAGAAATTTCCTTGCTATCATGACACATAGAGACCCCTGCTTGAAGTTTTTAAAAAATTGTAATTATTGTGTGCCATAATTTCAGGTACAGATATGGCGAGAAAGAGGGATATTTTTCACTCTTATTCCACTATACCTTAAATATCTCACAGATGAAACCCGGACACACATGGACAAGAAACAGTAGAGTTGTGGTGTCCCGCCCAGGGCCTGGAATAATGGCTTTGAGAAATGGAGAAGCTTCTATAGGCCCTGGAGGTAGAGTTCTAGCTTTCCCATAAAAGGAAAACCTGGAGAGTCTTTGAGCAATGAGTTCAGAACTCAAAAATAGGTGAACTCAAAACAAGGTTTATTTATTTACAATCAGTAAAACTGATGGCCCAAAAAGCTTGCTGTTGGTTCTTAGAAAAGTCCTTTAAGAAAAGGGGTTTCATCCATTTGCCTTTGCAGAGTGAAGGTTCCTCTCTTTGATTCCAGGGTTCCTCTGTTGCTCCAAATGGTCCTCTGGCACACAAAGTCCTGGGGTCCTTAGAGATTACAGTCTTTGGGTGAAGGGCTGGCCTTCCTATCACTGCAATCCTGGCTTGAGAGCTTTGGGAGAAAGCTATACGTGGACAAAGATGTGTTGTCTAAGCGAGCTTTAGGTTTCTTCGTGTTTCGTCCATGTGCTATCCTTGGAATGAAGGCAGAAAGGAAGTTCAGCCTCTCAGGTAAACTCAGGAAGGGGAGGAGTTCAGGGTGGTGCTACCAGGTTTGGAGCCAAACACAACTCCTCCCATCACAGTCCACATGGCAGAACAAAAGGCCATGCAGGTAAAGGGCAAACAGGTACACAATACAAATGCAAAACAAGCCCCGTGGGGGCGCTATAAGTGTTCCCAATGTGGCTAAATTTATTACAGAGGGAAAACATAGGGGTTAGGAAAGACTGTGGTAGTTTGCTTCAGCGTAAGCCTATTTGGAAGGGCAAGATGTAAGCCAAGGACAAAGAAAAAAAATAGTAGGAGAGCAAAACTGTGATATTTTCAAAGCAGTCAAATAAGTGGAAAAATAGAGGATCGATCAGAATTGTACCCTGAAAATGGGGACAGATGAGGGTATGCATCACCCACCAGTTCTTTCCTTCCAACACTTGTCAACTTCCCAGAATAAAGGGCAAGGGAAACCTGTAGAAAACGGCACACTTCTTGTTTTGGCTCGTTACTTTTTTTTCCCAAAGTGGACTTCTTGTTAATGAAAAAAAAAGAAAATGAAACATCTGGGCACTCTTAACATGTTTGCTTAAAACAGGTACTCTGACAAATATTCGCAGCTCATTTTAAACTACTATAGTACCTAAATCTCTTCAAATAACCGGAGTAGTTGGCTCACCCCCCACACAACTAATATGCTTAACTTCATTTGAGATATAAGCAGGGGGGGATACACAATAAGAAACAGATTTTTCAAATAGAGAAGGACCCTACTTTCTTCAAAGCTAAATTGCCTGTGTTGTAAATTATCTTGAATATTCTTGGAAGCTTGCCATAACCACTATAAACAAATGTTTAAGTTCATCTTCCCTTAGCCTTGGTAGCATGTCTTTCTTTTTTAACTGGAGAGGAATGTTGTTCAGATAGAAAGTGTTCCCAAGTTCAGGGCTTCTTGGGCAATGTGTAGATGGGCCACTAGTGCAGGGATGTTCAATGAGGAATTCACAAAAGAACTTTTTTTGCCTAAAACATGGAAGAGATACGTTTTTGATGTTCAACTTGTGCAATATTGTTGTTTGGTTTTAGACAGGATCAAAACAAAATGGTTAGAAGATGGGGAAGAGAGAGAAATGTGTAGAGGCATGTGCATGACATCACATGCCTCTAAAATATGGCATTAAAATGTTCAGTTGTCAAACTAGTGAGTTTTTGTTGAACATGAACTTTTGAAATGTAGGGTAGGAGAAGAGATTTTAGAAGCTAAAGGGAGAGAATCTGTTACTTAGCCTTTGCAGATCCAGGGCAGAAAGGCTGAGACACCAATGCTACATAGATCATGTTGCATCTTGTGCACATTCAAGACAGTTTACTTCCAAATATAAAACTAGGACTGGCCTTACCATTAGGCAAAGTGAGGAATCAGATGCTGGTGGTGCGGGGATAATGGTGATGTGCTGGAGTTAGAGCTTGCTCACAAGTATAGGGTTAAAGGTAAAGGTTTCCCCCTGACATTTAGTCCAGTCGTGTCCAACTCCGGGTGGTGGTGCTCATCCCCATTTCTAAGCCGAAGAGCCGGTGTTGTCCACAGACACCTCCAAGTTCATGTGGCCGGCAAGACTGCATGGATCGTTGAATATTTCTTGATGCTACTTGTAGTAATATTCAGCTACCCATTCAAACTATTTTTGTAATGGAAGGTAGTTATGCTTTCAGAGTGGCTTATGGCTCTGAGCCCATGTTCCTGCTAACTAGGAGCCGTGTTTGGTGTAAGATGCTTTGCTATCTGTAGTGGCAGATTGTGGGTTGTGGTGAATCTACTCAGCATGTTAATTCAAATTTTAAAGGAACTCTCCGGGGCCCTGAAGCCAAGTTAGATTCAACCCATTGGCTAGTTTCTTTAAAGTTTGGGCTAAAACCCTGACTAGATTCACCAGCTAGGAATACTTCACTCCTAGGACTACTATTGTCTCATGCATTCCTTTGATTAAGCCTTTCTCTGATGGTGGAAAATGATATCCAGACATATTTGATTGGTGATGTATTCAAGTCAGATTGGTGGACGTGTAACTTTAAACCACTAGAAGAATTTTTATATATATAAAATTTCTTTATTAAGTTTCCATAAAATTAAAAGAGAACATTGTCAAGGTGTACAGACATGTAATGATGTAACAATAGACATCAACCACTAGAAGAATTGAGGCAGTTCCTTTGCTTTGTGGTAGGGACATAGGAAAATACAGTGGTTCCACTGTATCCATGGATTTAATCAACCATGTATCCATTATTTATTTATTTTTTTAAAAAAAGCATGGACATGGTGCTTGGCAATGGTGATCGGTGCTTCTGCTTGTTCATTATTTTGTGTGAGAGAGCACTGACACTGTTCACCATATCCTATGGAAGCTGCTTGCCAACTGGTGACTGGAGGTATCTAGCAGCTTCTTGGGGGACATGGCAATTGATGGTGATTCTCCCATTTGCTCACCAACAAAACAATAGTACCATCAGTGGAAGGTGAAAAGGGAGTTAAGGCCAATCTCTATGCCTCTGAAGAAGTTACTTGCCATTGGCACTAATCATAGGATGCCAAGCAGCTTTTGCTGGGCAAATGAATGAACAGAAGCACCTGCTACCACCAGTTGCGCTATCCTTGGTGGCTGTGGCTTGCTGCTGCCTTTATTGCTGCTCTACACTCAAGTCCCCATGATATTTGGTACCCATGGAGAAGTCCTGGAACCAATCCCCAGCAGATACCAAGAGCCCACGGTATCTATACCAAACCATCTATCCAATCTACTTATGACAGTCAAAATCCTTTCTAGAGATGCTAGGAGAAGTACGTGCCTTGTACTATTGAAAGCTTCCATCTTCTTTAAAATTATCTAAACTGCTTTCCCTAGCTAAGTTTTTCAGATACATTTTCCTTGTGTTTTTGAAAGTGTCTGCAGTAGACTCTTGTGTGCTGTTGTCTGGGACATTTCATATCCTCAATCCATTTGTTTCCTGTATCCGACCAAAAGCAGGGTCATCGTAGCCATTTGTGAAGGCCGCTGAGAAAATGAGCAGGAAACTAGGAGAGGGGTTGCTGGCAACAGTGGAAAGTGTAAGCGTGTAAACAACGGGGTCAGGTCAGATTTTGCCCCCTTTTCCCTGTCCTTTTCCCTTATAGTCTAGAAACCTGAAAACAAAACAGAACAAAGGTTATGCTTACCACATTGTATAGATTGAAGCTCAAGTGTGATTCAAGGAAATGCATAGTCACATCACCCCAGCCAGGGAACAGAGTGACTTCCTTGATACTTGTGGCATTTCCTGTTGCCTGCCAATACTTTTAGCAAAGACAAAGATTGATATGTTGACCATGTACTGCTTCCCAGATCTTGGAAGAATAAACAGGCATTTCTGATCTGTGTATGTTTGTATGCGCCTGGTAACATTTAAAGAAATGGCTTTCTTTGCACATGCACATGGTGATCTCAAGAGTGTAGTGAAGATATTATTAAAAAATACATTCCCACAGCTGGCTCGTTAGAAGTGTGTTTTGTTTTGTTCCTTAAGCTTGTCATGTTACAAGTTCTGCAGAATTACATAGGCCTGACACACGGAGAGGGAGGGCACATGCCTTCTTGCAGCTAAGCTCTCATAGGCCTCATGCATTAAACATCTTGCCACCATTATCCCAGTTCTCATAAATATACAACATCTTGTGGTTTACATTTTTGACACTCTTTTTTGAGCATGTTGCAAACAAAAATCTCTCACTCGGAGGGAGAGGACTGGCTGGCTTTATAACCATGTTTCAAGCACCGAGTTATTGAACATTATTTTTGCCCATACAATAGAATATTATGTGAAAGTCCTTGTAAATGGTTTAAAAATGGAATTATTTGAAGTATTTCAAGAGTTGCCTGGCAAGCAAACAATTGGAAACATTGGAGGCAAGGAAACAAAAGTAATGGAGTTACAGATGGGCATTTCTGGGTCACTTATTCCTGTTTTGCTCCCAGAGGTTCCAATACTTGGTCTATTCCTAGGGCTTATTCTCACTATTGTATCGTTATTTAGAAAGGCCATTCAGAATTTTTTAGGAGAACATTGTTTGGTAAGGCAGCAGGAAAGCAGGGAGTCAGTATTACAGATGAATGGACCCAGTCAAGGAAATCACAGTCCTAAGTTTGCAAGATTTGAAGGGGGGGTGTTGATAACATTGTGTCTTGGAAGTCAATTTAGAGTCCTGAGCCAGAGAGTCCTAGTGCATCATCAGACTGCGAACCATAGAATTCTACTGGATTTTTAAGGTTCAGAGAAGAAGCCCTGACACCCATTTCTGCCATACTAGTCTGCTGCACTTCTCCTCCCATAAGAAAAGTTGGCCCAGCTCTTCAGAGGATTCCTTTTGGAAGGCACCAGACGATGGCGACTTCCAACTCTGTGGGAGGATATCTGCTCCTATTCTTTCTTGTAGGCCAGATTCCTCGTGTTTCCTCATTTTCAACTTCAATCTTATCCAGTAAGAACCTCTTTTCCCATATTTTTCTGATACCCCCTCTAATCATGAGGTATCTAGCCTGTGATGAGTCTGAAAATAATAATCATCATACCTGGTCATTGCAGATCTTTCTTTCAGATCTTGTACTTGGTGACGACTGTGGGATCAAGAAGCTCATTCCTTCAAATAATTTACCTGGAAGTTGCAAATCCTTCCAGATGACTTTCTACCTAGTTTGCTTGTATTTCACTATGGGCTCAAGGACTTATTTGTCCTTATTTACCGATACCTTTCTCATTATCTTCAATAATATATATTTTTTAAAAACTAGCAAGTAATATTTATAATCTACAAAAAGAAAATGGTTGTATTGCAAATCCTTGTGGAATGTTTATTTATTTATTTACTTTATTTATATTCCGCTCTTCTCACCCCGAAGGGGACTCAGAGCAGATTACAGGTACACATACTAAGCAGACAATCCCTGCTGTTCCCACATACACACATATAGACGAACAGAGGCAAACTCTGGCCACCAGGGGAGCTGACACACTTCTCATCTCTCAGCATTCCCAGCATTCCTTGTTGTTCCTTCCACATTCCTCAGCGTTCCTGGAGTTCTTTAATGGCCACATAATTCAGTCCAAATTTGCCTTCTGTTGCCTCATTCAGACCTTGTCTATATGGGCAAAATACATCATACTCGCCTCATATTGGCTGCTATCCTGCTACACAATGTTTGTGGCAATCTGCAATCCAACTAGTTATTTGGCCACTCAAACCAATTTAAAAAGAATGTCCGTTTACCCCAAATTCTGGCTAAGGGTTCACACTGGAAGATTTAAGGGTGGCCCAAATCCATTGGTGGAAGGAGGCCAGGGCCAGTGGGTAAACAAGACAAAACTAGGAAAACAATCCACCATTTGCTGCCTCTTTGTGATCCTTACTGCCAATGCAGGAGCTTGCAATCTCTAGATATCAGGTGTGTGATGTGATTGGACTGCAACTCCAGTCATTCCTCATTATTGACTATGCTAGTTGAGGATGCTGGTAGCTGTGAGCCAACAACATTTGTAAACTACTCTGGCAGCCTGTGGAAAAGTTGCAGTTTTGTATCAAAACTCTCCCATCAACTTTGCCAGCTCTGGAATTCTGAGAGTTTTGATACCATAATGCAACTTTCCCAAGCTCTGTAAATGGAGGGATAAACAGAATGAGGAAAAGAATGATAACAAATATATAAATGTTATGTTTCGTCTGCTTCTACAGAAACACAAAGCAGGTGATATCCGTGCACTTTTGGAAATGCTTAGGTCAGTTAACTCCAAACTGGTCAGAAGTCTCTCCTTGTGGGAGATTCTGGGAGTTGAGTCCCAAATACCCAGGAAACCAGAGTTTGGAAAACTCTGACTCTTGTTTTGGATCTAAAATCCAACCAGCTAGCATAAAAGTTGGTTGAAGGAGCCAAATTTCCTTCAAACATGGGCGTCCAGTTGGGGAGAAGGACAGGCTGCTGTGATTCCTATTCTTCCTTCTCCTTTGCTCTACCTCCTCCTACCTCCTCTTCCACCACTGCTGAGTGGTTTCTTTTTCGGTCAAAGTTGAAAACTAGAGGGGACTGTGTCTGTCTAACCTGAATAAACACACTGGAACAGTATGATATAAATCATAATAAGTAATATTTGCAAAAGTGTTGGCTGTATCACATAAATTACATACTATACAGAAATTGAACCATACAGAGTACACAAATGTGTTAGTGAATACATGCAACAACACACAAGGCACACTAACAGAGACGGTTCCTACCCGTAGATGCAAAGTCCAGACCCACAATGTAGAAATAATAACGAAAGTTCAATGTGGATTCAAATTCCAGTCCCCTTTGAATTTGAATCCACATTGAACTTTCGTTATTATTTCTACATTGTGGGTCTGGACTTTGCATCTACGGGTAGGAACCATCTCTGTTAGTGTGCCTTGTGTGTTGTTGTATGTATTCACTAACACATTTGTGTACTCTGTATGGTTCAATTTCTGTATAGTATGTAATTTATGTGATACAGCCAACACTTTTGCAAATATTACTTATTATGATTTATATCATACTGTTCCAGTGTGTTTATTCTTTTTCGGTCACCCATCCATGTGGCTAGTTGCCTTTGCTAGGCCTCTTTCCTTTTCCTTTGCGGTTTGATCTATGCCTCCTTTATAGAAGCCACCGCCGCCCTTCTTACTCTGTAGAGTGTGGGGACAGGAAGCCTTTCATGACCCCAATATTGAGCTAAAGAGACCCCATTGTAGAGTGGATCCAGGGCTCACAAAGTCAAAGCCTTGGGACTTTTTGATTCACAGGAACTGCAACATCATCTGCACTCTTGTTCCAGAACACCACCGCTAAGTCTTCACAGTAATTGGAGGAGAGAATGATTTCTCCAGCAATAGTGGAGTGTAATGAACTCTCCCTATTGGAATTAAAATTATTTGAGTATGCCTTGGAATGTATAGTCCAGTCTATTAGTGGGAAGTTTTAAGTTTAAGGGTCTCATTTTCGCAACAAGTGTTCTAGAACACTTTAAAAATAATTATTCATTTTTTCAGTAGCTGCAAAAGCATCACGATGTGAGGAGATTAGCACTGCAGAAACTAAATAAAATTTAGCACGGGGGCCTTTGAAGATGCAAGCTGCCTTCAAACGTTTTTCATAGATGTTTTCCTAAATATTTCCTAATTACAGACAGGCAGCTGTAAAAGTTAAAATGCCTGGAGCATTACACACTCAACTTCCAACAAAAACAAAGGAGGGATAAAATCAACCTCACGTGGACAGTCTTAAAGAAAATGATGTGTAGGTTTGGAAATTGAAATTTTCTTAATTCAGCAGCTATGGTTTGCAAAGTTATCTTCACTGTGAAAATGCCATTCTAGATATTGTTGACGGCAGCTCTCAGCAGCCCCAGACAGTATAGCTATGATGAGGAAGGCTGGGCATTGCTGTTTATTTATTTATTTATTATTCGATTTTATATACCGCTCCTCCCTGCAGGCTCGGGGCGGTTCACACAAGAGTTGATCTGGAGAGCTACATGATTCACATCATTCTTTTCGTATCTTAATCTGGGGAATCTAGATATAATTTATCGTAGATTCAGCTGCAGAAATAACTGTCAGATAACCTTAATGGTCTTGTGTGAAGTGGAGATCAGATTTCCCACTGTGTAAAGCAGGATGTCATGCCCAGAAGTTAGAAACGTTAGTGCAGAGACTACACTTTCCAGAATCTTCCAGACAGCATGGGTAGTGTGTTAGGTTTTGGGATGGAATGCTAGCTGCGGCAAGCACTGTAAGAACACCAAGTGAAGCTTGCACAAGGCTCTCCCCAAATCCAGATCTTGGTTCATTGTTTTCCATCTCCAACTAAATAGAATTGAACAAAGAATAGCCATGAAAGAGGTAGCTGAAACAGAAAGTCTGTCGTTCAACTATTCATTGACTGACTAATTGTAGTGATTTCATTTCATTAATGCAGATTGAGTATCTTTTATCTGAAATGCTTGGGACCAGAAGTGTTTTGGATTTTTAGGGGTTTTGGAATACCTCTCTTTGCAGACATGTGCATACTGGAGATGGGTCCGCTTCGAGCCCTCGGGGAGTGGCGGCGTACAAGTCCAAATAATGAATAAATAAATAAATAAATACAAAATACAGGTCATATACACCTTATATACATAGCCTAAAGGTGATCTTATACATAATATTTTTGATACATTGATGCGTGAAACAAAGTATGCGTACATGGAACCACCAGAAAGCAAAGCTATCAGTATCTCAACCATCCATGTGGAAAGTTTGAGGGTTTGGAGTATTTCAGATTGCATAATTCTGGATAAGGGATATCATACTTTTTCATCATATGAGACACAGAGCTTTTAATAGTGTATTTTAAAAACAAAATAGAAACAAGATTCATTTAGTACACACATTTTAAAAATCCTTAAACCATCCAATTAAAATATTAATATAAAAAATTACAAGCACGGTAAATACACACTGCATATAAAAACAGTACACTCTTTCTCCCCAGTCCTTTAAAGCAGTGTTTTTTTTCCAACGACAGCTTCTCGGGTGTTTTGGACTTCAGCTCCCAGAAATCCTAGCCAGTTTACCAGCTGCTAGGAATTGTGGGAGCTGAAGTCCAAGACATCTGGAGGTGTATAATTTGAGAAGCCCTGCTTTAAAAACAGAAGGACTCTTTAAGGTAGTTTTGCCAGTAAAAGAGACCAGAAAAGATGCTAACCAAGCTTAGAACCCATAGAAGAGGGCTTCATAGTATAGATTAGAGTTTTTCAAACTGTTCTACAAACTGTAAGCTGGGTAGGATTTCTGCGAGCTAAAGATCAAAACACCAGGAGAAGCAGAGTTTGAAAAACACTGACCTAGACGCAACTGCTGCTGAGGTTCCTCTCTCCCCTGTTCTCACATGTCAGGCCTGGTGCCCCATCTAAATTGCCATGTAATGCAGTTAAATGCATTCTGAAACTGCATTATATGACAGTGTAGATGGGGACTAGGGAGCATGTTGACACAAAGACACAAAGTCCTTTTCAGAAGACAGCAAGGCTTGAGCAAGCTCATATGGGGAGATTTTGGCTTTCAGATAGTCTGGATCTAAGCCATATATGATTTTATAGATAATAATCAGCATGTTGAATTCTGCCTAAAAATTGGACTAATAGCCATAGTTTTGTTTTTTGAATAAGAGGCAATATAATTTCTCTTGGGACAGGAGCCAATATAACAATACAGCTGCCCTTGTATATATATGATTTCTGCATCTACAGATCCCATCATCTACACTGTGTTTCTACACACTGTGTTTCTCAACTTCTGGGTCTCCAGATGTTTTGGCCTTCAACTGCCAGAAATCCTACCAGTTGGTAAACTGACTATCATTTCTGGGAGTTGTAGGCCAAAACACCTGGGGGCCCACAGGTTGAGAACCGTTGATCTACAACATTAATAAAAATACAAAAAGTAAAGTCTGCTTTCTATAGAAAGAACATCATTTTACTTTGAGAGTGTGCCTAATGGGATGTGAACATCCATGCATTTTGGAATCCATAGGGGCAAGGAGTTTGGAATCAAACTCTAGAAGATACTAAGAGTACAGAAAAGAGGCAATTGAGTTGAACAAAGTTGTGGTATAGCCTCTCGGCAATACATTTCTTCTTTTATAGCAAGGGCAGGTGTCAACGTGGTATTAGGATTTTCTCATATCCCCCATTAAATATTTATTTTAGAAATTGGACTTTTAGGTCAAAAGCATCCCCCAACACATCCAAATAAGATCATTGGGGGTCTTTTTGTCTTTCTAATCCCTACCTCAATCATAGAAAAAACCCAGTCACATTTTTGGGCCAAATTCCAACTGGAACCAACATAGCAGTGTCCTGACATGGTGAGAATGATCCATCTTGGAGGAAGGTCTCTCCTTCACAATCTTTTGCCATTGCTTTACAATGGTTAAAGAGTGGTTTCCTCATGCCACACCATCTTAAGAACATTACGTAGAAGAAAAGTTTCTGAGCCCCTGGAGTCCTTTACGTATTTCTGTCTAGTGGGAACAACGAGCCAGAAAATGTCTTTGCCAGAAAAAAAATATCTCAAAATCATTATTGGAAGG
Source organism: Anolis apletophallus (assembly GCA_030556195.1). Lineage (NCBI taxonomy): Eukaryota > Metazoa > Chordata > Lepidosauria > Squamata > Anolidae > Anolis > Anolis apletophallus. The sequence continues at coordinate 117,785,304 of JARBWK010000005.1, read as the reverse complement.
AAAAAGTAGAACAGAGACTTGGATTTTAAGAAATAGCACAATTGGTACCAGAGGAGAACAATAGTGGTTGATGGTACAATAGATTTTTTGTCAAACAGTGAAATGTAGATCAGTTGATAAATTGTTCCCAAACCTTTGCCCGCATGTTGTGGGCCAATGATTACTTGATGGTTGCACTGTATCGAGGCACATGAATAGCTAGAAGCTATTACTTTTTATTCTCCAATGGGACATTTTGTTTTGTTTTGTTACGTAGAGTTGGGATGCTGACAGCCCTAAGGAATTCCTGGGCACTTTCTGACTGTTGTTTATGGTTGTATGGTGATTCTGTAACAAATACCTAAGACAAAGAGGAGAAGAGTCCAGACACATTTCTGTGGTGTCTGCTATTGATCGCTCTCCCTCTGCTGGGACTATTTTAAGGAGATTCTGCTTATTAGAAGGAAAATCCTTTAAGGACAAGCTGTCATAACATTACCCACCTGTTTTCCATTTGGGATTTGATACTTTCTATAATCTTCTACATCTATCAATTGTGCTACTTTGAATGGATTTGATTAGAGGAGTAACCTTGATTCCATTGTGTGCCTTCGTGTTGCTTGTCGATTTATAGCAACCCCATGATGTTGCTGGTCTACTTATTGCAACCCTGTGAATTCCATACAGTTTTATTAGCAAAGAATACACATAGGTGATTTGCTACTTCCTTCCTCTGAAATATAGCCTACAGCACGTGGTATTCATTGGTGATCTCCAATCAAACTACTAATCAGGGCTATCTCTGCTTAGCTTCCAAGATCAGACAGGATCTGGTGCCTTTAAAGTACTTAGGCAGTTGGCTAAATTACAGCTGAATAATACTCTATTGCTTACCAACAACCCCCAGACTTGACGACTACTCACTCACAGGCCATGAAATATGGATAAAAACACTGATAGCAAATTCAGCAATGTATCTATGTGCTAGTGCAATCTCCATATCCTCTCTAGAAACACCATTCCAAGATCTAATTGTGACAACATCACTCCATTGGCTTGCAAGAAACAAACACACCAGCATATACAATTATTTAAACTGTTATGTTTATTCATATCATGATCTGAATATCCCACCTTCAATACAAAATTCAGGGTAAACCCTCTTGTCTCAGCCCCCCGAACCAAAAAACAATGGCCCTCATTACAACCTGATAACAGAAATACCAATATTCAAAAAACTTGTAATACAATGTCCTTTAAGAAGACATTGTCATGGACCTTACAATGGCCATTGTGGCACAGAGAAAATCAAAGGGAGATTAAAGCAAGAGACTGTTGAGTTCCAATTCTTTAAGAAGCTTTCATCTGTCTCCAGAGACTTGAATCAGAGTAGCCATGTTAATTGGCTTAATTAATTCCAGGATGTTGGCCCACCATACTGTTTGCTGCCAATAATGCAGAGTTAATTATGTAATTCTCACTATCAGGACTTTCTGCATTTGATTTCCATTATTTGTGCAGTTCCCACGACCAAGCCATCTGTGTTGTGCATATTGCACATTCAAAAATCTGATGCCATGTGATGTGAGTCAATTTCAGGCAAAATTATACTTGCCTCCCAGCAATTTAAAATGTTCACTAAAAACTAACAAATGGGTTTAAAGGGGTGGGTGTGCAGTTGCTTTCTCACACACCATTGTGGTAGCACTGAAATCAATTAACTTGCCTGGAAATATTTTTTTAAAGAAAGAATGACTAGGCAATACAGTATGATCCCCAAATCTGCAGGAGATATTTTCCCATGTCATGTGTGGATAGTGGATACACAAAATATCAGATAATAGTGAACCCTATTGAAATGAAGGACTTATGCCCCAAGAATATCACAGAGTCCTGCTAGAGCAGTGTTTCCCAACCTTTCTTGAGCTGTGGCACACTTTTTACATTTGCAAAGTCCTGGGGCACACCACCAACCAAAATGACACAAAATGGCACTCTAACACAGTAATACATATAGTTAATATGTTTTTTAATGTATTTATACACTCAGTGTGAAACCTGGGCCTGTTTTGATGAACACAACATAGATATCCTGGCAGGAATGGCAGAAAGACGCAAACTTCCTACACAGAACTCCCATAACCAAGAGAAAATGCTATAAGAGTTTGTTGGGCATTGACCTTGAGTTTTGGAGGTGTAGTTCACCTATATCCAGAGAGCACTGTGGACTCAAACAATGTTGGATCAGGACCGCATCCTGAATTCTTGCAACAATGGAATTGAACCAAACTTGGCATATTGAACTCTCATTACCAACAGAAAGTACTGGAAGGGTTTGGTGGGAATTGACGTTGAGTTTGGAAGTTGTAGTTCACCTACATCCAGGGAGCACTGTGGACTCAAATAATGATGGATCTGGACCACACTTGGCATGAATACTCAATATGCCCAACTATGAACACACATGGAGTGCCTTTATCGAGGTAGGTTTCTTAGGGTTTTTATACTTCAATACACTAGACTCTCCTTCCTCCCCTCCTGGAGGTTCCAATTTCCCACGGCACACCTGATGATCGCTCACGGCACACTAGTGTGCCCTGGCACACTGGTTGGGAAACACTGTGCTAGAGGACCTAGAAAATGCTTAGAAAAGATATATGTTGTCAGACATGGATAAGTGAAATTGTGGCTACATGGGGTGTGCTGACAACCAAGATGGAAGCCTAGCATAATTGTACACCCATATAGCCTCAACCCAGTTGTTGGTGGACAATGAAACTATGGAATCACTGCTATTCCAAGCAGACTGTGAGAAGAATAAACCCAAATGTCGAGAAATAGAAATTTCTTCTGAATCGCAAAAGATTACAGTCAAAACTGAATGCTAAAATATAATCACCATGAATTCTTCGCCATGGATTTCAAAAATTTTGAGGCCCAAGTGACTCTTCCTGTTCCCTTATTTTATTTTGTTGGTTCCTGTAAAAGAGTTTCTGATCTCGTTTAGAATCACAGCTAATTTTTAGGCTGTGAGAATTGTGATTCAGTGAATGGTGTCAGACACTATTGCCTAGATTAGCGATTTTTCTATACTTGTATATTAACAGAAGTCTTCTGTAGTCCTTTTTACCCAATGAGTAATTCTTGCCTGCACAGAAAATCCTGTCTTCTTTATGTGGCCTCTTGATCTTATTTATTCTGGACTGGAGTTGCTTCTGGGTTATTTTCTAAGCCAGTTCAAAATTACTAGTCATTGAATTTGGATCCCTCTTCTGGTTTAACCACCAAAGCTTTCAGAGGAAGTTGTACATGGGCCAGAAGTCTATTTGTTTGGAGCTGTACGTCCAACAGAAACATGAAGATAATCTCAGTTTACTCTTAAAGAGATAAGGACCAATTATTTTCAGCAAAGTAGGCTTTAGATACAGCTGTTGCTTTCTTTTAACATAGACATTCAAATATATACAAAACAGGGATACTTGGGGAAGTGGGAATGATGTACGCAGCTCTGAGATTTGACCAAAGCAGAAAGAGAATCCCAGGGTAAAATTGAAAAATAAAATAGTTTAACAGTTATTGGTTGGCTTTAAAGAAAATGTAGCTGTCACTGAGGTAGGAGGAAAATTGCATTGGTATGTAGTGAAACTGATTGACAATGATAATAGGGAGTGATCTATTCATAGCTGATCTGAGATCTAGGCATGGTATAGTTTGCACAGGTTCAAAATACCGGAATTCCAAAATCCCAAATACAGTCTATCAAGATCGTTCACTTGAGTAGCTAAAATAGTGACATCTTAGTTTTCTGATGGTTTAGTGTACAGAAAGTTTGTATGCATTAAAATTATTGTATAAAATTACTTTCAGGCTATGTGTATAAGGAGAATATGAAACATAAATGAATTTTGTGTTTGGACTCCAAATGTGCAAATGCAGATATTTCAAAACCTAAATGCAGATATTTCACCCAGGGTCAGGGTGAGCTCTTGACCAAATTGTGTAGCTCGTTGTCGACCTTTGCAACCCGAAAGACAGTTGCATCTGTTAAGTAGGAAATTTAGATACCACTTTGTGGGGAGGCCAATTTAACTTATTTACGAGACCATAAAATCTCCAGGAAGTATGAAAAGAATGAAGGAATGCAACAGCTCCTCCTGGTGGCCAGAAGCTGGAATGTTAAATAACCTCTGTGTCTTTGTCTATATATGTTGTATGTCTATGGCATTGAGTGTTTGCCTGTATATGTGCATTGTGATCCTCCCTGAGTCCCCTGTGGGTTGAGAAGGGCGGAATATAAATGATGTAAATAAATAAATACATAAATAAATGAAATCAGAAATCCAAAACACTTCTGGCCCCAGGCATCTCAAATAAGTGATACTCAGCTTGTACCAGGACATACTACTGCTCATGTTGGCAGAGAAAAGAGAAAATCTGAAAGTTTCCAGTTTTTCATTTTGCATATACCAGTGCTTCTTAAACTGTGGGTCCTGTTACTGTAAATCCCTAAGGATGTTACCCTCCTAGCTGTGACTCAAACTGAATTGAACTATATCTTGCACTTTCCCTGGGCTCTGTCTAGGAATGGTTGCACATTTCCTCATCCCTCTGCACTCAGCACTTAATTTTCAGCCATTATACTGTTTTTAAAATGTGTCCTTGTGATTGTAACTGTTTTATGATGTTGTTGTGATTTTAATTTGTTTTCATTTTATTTTATTGTGTATGTTTTTACTCTGTATTTCAGGCTTTTCCCCTTGTAAGCTGGCGGGTTATAAAATAATGTTGTTGTTGTTGTTATCCCAAATGTGGTTCATTTTGCTCAGTGTTGGGGTTGTGAAAAATTGGTGATAGTAAAAGTTTTCTGAACATCGCCTAGTAGGTGTTTTAGGCATTAACACAAATCTATTATGCAGTGTTTAGAGTGGACTGTGCAGATGATGCTTCAGTTGTACTTCATAAAAAAAGAAAATCAGTCTGTTTCACAAGCCTTGCCAATGCTGATTTGTTACCAGTGAATGTTTGATTTGTATACCTATTTTATATAAAATTTCTCAGGCCAAAAAGGGGTCCCAAGTGGAAAAATCTAAGAAGCCTTGGTATATTTATTTATTTATTTATTATTTTGATTTCTTGGTCGCCCCTTCCAGGTGGCTCGGGGCGACTCACAACAGTTAAAAAAATACAATAAAAACACAGTACAACATAAAACCGTACATAACACATAGTAAAACATAGTTGGATGTGTGCATCCACAGTTAAAACCGGCAATGATGCCTGTCTACTACATAGTATCACAGCCCTTGACCAAATCACGGAGCCTAGCCTTACCCCGACCCAAAAGCCTGGATAAACAGGTGGGTTTTACAGGCCTTACGAAAGGCCAGTAAAGTGGGCATCGCACGAATGGCAGGGGGGATACACCGAAGTTAATTAACAAGCCATGATATCAAACCAGGGTTAAAACAGGAAGCTGTAATTTAAACAAATCAAGAGCATTCACTCCACTCTAACACATCTTTTAAAATGGAGAGGAAAATGGAAAGCCTTGGCTATGAGAAGGTTAGAAATAACCTATGAGTACAGATGGATATAAGGCTTGTGTATTCCATACTCTACTCCCCTCAAGGGAGAAGAAATTAGAGACAGCTGCTTCTGTATACTGGCAAACTATGGGATGTTGTTGCATGTATATGTAGCTCCTAACGATTTGCCTGCAACTGGTAAACTGGTATTAAACTGGTAAATTGGTATCAAACATTAGATTGGGATCCTTAATTGTGGGGAATCTATAGAAACAGATGTACTCTTTTTGGATAAAATGGTTAAGCTACAATTGGCTTCAGAATTACAGTCTGCATAACTCGAGGTTCAATGCATTGTCGAAGGCTTTCATGGCCGGAATCACTGGGTTGTTGTAGGTTTTTTGGGCTGTATGGCCATGCTCTAGAAGCATTCTCTCCTGATGTTTCGCCTGCATCTGTGGCAGGCATCCTCAGAGGTTGTGACCTCACAACCTCTGAGGATGCCTGCCACAGATGCAGGCGAAACATCAGGAGAGAATGCTTCTAGAGCATGGCCATACAGCCCAAAAAACCTACAACAATCCATTCAGGTGTCAGTTTTTCATTTTAGATTGGATAGTGATAGAACTCCGTAGAAATGCTACATATTCACACAGGTTTTTCTCTTGCGATACATGCTATATATCTCCTCAACCTTAATACTTAAATATGGACATAACTACCAGAGTCCAGTGTAAAAGCTGAAATGTTTTCAGTCCCGTGTGACTCATATACTTGCTTTTTTATTGGCTGTATATGGATGGGGAAGGACTTTATTTCGCAATTCCTGCACAACTTTTCATTCTAAATTTGACATTTCCTGTACTTGACTGAGGTTTTTTTTATCCTTCTGAAACATACCTGTAAAGTAATCTATCCCTCTCATACCCAGCTGGAGAAATACACAATCTGTGGACTGAACTGACCTTTTCATTTTACAAAAATGCAGATTATTCCATGAAATTGTAGGTTAAAAACACTTTCCTATAATTAGTCCAAGACAAAAGCTCATATTAAGTGGCCTGTCAAGGTGCATTAGTTAGAACAAGTGGAAATGGATACAACTTTTCTCTTTCATTTTTAATGGACTAAAGAAGCACACTTATCTGGCAGTACATTACATTGACCTTGGCGTGTCTTACTTCCAAGTAGAAATGTATTTGATTAGTCTTGATTGGCATAATTTATATTAGCAGTGCTGATAAATGTCCTTTCTAATTTCTGTATTTTTGTGGCCATACTTATACTTCAAATTTGTCAGGATTGCTTCTATACCTGAAAGAAGGCCTTATCTTGAACCAACCACCCCCAATCTGTACTAATGCTGTTGGCAGGCATGTAGCCAGGGGGCTGGGGCTTCAGCCCCCCAATTCTCAGAGTGGTCCGCGAGAAGACCTTACTGGTACATTATTTAAACTGTTATGTTTATTCATATCATGATCTGATCACCATGCTCATTATATCCCACATTAATGGGGTTATTGGGATAACAATACAAAAGGTTTGCTAGGGTAGACCCTCTTCCACCCAGTCTCAGCCCCCGAAACCAAACTCACCCCCCCGAACCAAAATCCTGGCTACGGCCCTGGCTGTTGGTATCTAGGATTAAAACTGGTTGAGAAAATAGCCAGGATCTTCTATCAATCCCAAACCATGGCTGAAGATGCTGAGGTCCCTTCCACACAGCTGAATAAAATCTTACATTATCTTCTTTGAACTGGGATATATGGCAGTGTAGACTCTGATAACCCAGATATTGCTGGTTTTTCTGCCTTTATATTCTGGGTTATATGTCTGTGTGGAAGGACCCTGACTTCTTCCAATAGTGTGGTGATAATTTTCTGATTTGGATGGCACAGGAAATGATGGCCAACCTGAGACTTCAGTACAGCCTTCGGACAGGCTGTGAAGGGTGTAATGAAGTAGAGCCAATGAAGGCTGTAATGCTTGCGGATTAGTAAATGAGATACAACTAAGGTCCCTTCTACATGGCCATGTAATCCAAATTAAAGAGATCAATAGAGTTACTTCCCTCTATGTAACACTCAAAAAACGCAAGGGAGGCAATAAAATAAAATTCAATAATGTGTTATTATTATTTTCCTAGATGGGGTAATGTATTAATTCACGAAGCATATATTCTTAAACGCAATAGTACAGTGGATTTCCAATTTATTTAAGCGCTCACTCCCCAATTTGGTGGGGTCCTCTACGACATCGGTCATGTCCAAATGGATTACAACTACATTTGATTAACCCGGATTTGGGTCTTTATATTTTTATGACATTGGAACTATATTACACTGTTTGGACCTTATATTTACTTTTGAGTCATTGAGAAGCGTGAGTACATGATATTGTGATTCAGTTATATTCATATAGAGAGTTGGACATGCTGTACTATTGCGTTTAAGAATATATGCTTCATGAATTAATACATTACCCCATCTAGGAAAATAATAATAACACATTATTGAATTTTATTTTATTGCCTCCCTTGCGTTTTTTGAGCATATAATCCAAATTATCAAATCAGATAATCCACAGTATCTTTGAACTGGATTATAGGATTCTACACTGCTGTATAATCCAGTTCAAAGCAGATAAACTGTATATGGCAGTGTAGAAGGGGGCTAGGTGAACATGACCAATGGCTTCACAGGGTGTGTACTCTTTTGCCACAAAACCCTAGGAATAGCCATGCTGGATCAAATGAAAGGCTTGTGTTATATATTTCCATGACAATAAATGAGTTTCATATGGGAACCCTACAAGCAAAACGTAAGTTCGAAAGCTGTTCAAGTTGTCCCAACAACTGGTTTTCTGAGTTTGTTGTATATTTTGTGGAGATAAGAAATGCACATACGTGTAATCAGTCCAGAAATGTATATAGAGGCACTTTGACAGTGGCAATTTGAATTTTATTCTCTTTTCTAATTACATTGACATCATTTCTTTTGAACAGCCACGCACTTGCTCAACGTTTTAATCAATTATTTATTTATTTATTTATTTAAAATTTTGGTACCCCGACCTTCTCACCTCCAAGGATGGACTCAGACCGGCTTACAGCAAAATTCAATGACATACAAATTTAAAATATCTTAAAACAGCATATTAAAATACATAAAAACAGAGATACATAAAAACCACATTGCCATTAAAACTCGGTCTTTCAGATTGAAATCAATTTCAGCTTATTCTGGGAAGGCCTCGTTCCATATCCAAGTCTTCACTCGCCTCCTGAAGGACAACAGGGAGGGGGCAGATCTAACATCACTTGGGAGGGAGTTCCACAGCTGAGGGGCCACATCAGAGAAGGCCCTGTCTCTCGTCCCCACCAGACACACTTGCGAATATGGCGGGATCGAGGGCAGGGCCTCTCCGGAGGATCTTAGTGTCCTTGATGGTTCATAGGGGAGAATTTGTTCAGACAAGTAAACTGGGCCGGAACCATATAGGGTTTTGTAGGTTAAAACCAGCACTTTGAATTGTGCTCGGAAACTAATTGGCAGCCAGTGGAGCTGGCGCAACAAGGGAGTTGTATGCTCCTTGTACCCCGCTCCTGTTAGTAACCTGGCTGCCGAGCATTGGACTAATTGCAGTTTCAGAACAGTCTTCAGAGGCAACCCCACGTAGAGAGCGTTGCAGTAGTCTATTCGAGATGTAAACAGAGCATGGACTACCGTGGCCAAGTCAGACTGTCAAGCTGTCCAGGATCTCTTTTCTTTCAGCTCAGATTCCATCACTATGTGAAGATAGTATTATTCACACTAGGGTTGCCACATTTTGATATAAGAATAAGGGACAGGTACCTAAAAATAGGGAATTTTAAACAAAAATAAGGGACACTTCATAAAAACTTGAAAATCAATTGATAATTTTCAAGTTTTTATGAAGTGTTCCTTATTTTTGTGAAAAATACCCTATTTTTAGGTACCTGTCCCTTATTCATGTAGCAACCCTAATTCACGCACTCACAACAGGTTCATCATTTTACAGTGACTTACATTGAACACCATTTGCCACTTGAATGCCCATTTCGCGGTGTGATAAGAGACATTTGGAGCTCTTTGCTGTCCCTTTTTCTTGTCACTATCCAAAATAATTGGCCACCTACCTCCCTGTTCACTCCTTCGCCTCAAATCTGCTGCACCCTTTTGTACTGTGTATTGCTTGTAACACATCTGATATGAAAGGATGGATACAAGATTGGATTCATGCACAAAAATGTGTTTGCTAAAATCATTTTATAATAACCTCCATGCCATCATGAAAAATTTGCTGACAGTGGAACAAACTTTTCTCCAGTGTTTATGGAATTTTTCATTTCTATTTTTTTTCCCCCACCGGTCAAAACTGTCTGAGTTTTTGTCTCTCAAAACATACCTGTTTACAGAGACATTTCTGTTTTCCAGTGAAAGAGTACTGTATTCCTGTCCTGGCAAATCTAGTTTAAAGAGTGCTCAAGTCGAGTTCCTTTTCCCCACATAAACAACCCTGGTGTCTGGCAGCTCTGAAGTCCCAGATGTGATGACCATCTTACTTTTTTATGTTCACAAGGACCCAAACGATTTGCAAGTGATGGCAGGACATTCACTGGGCATGGCAGCCTAAGACATTCAAAAGCTTCATTGTTCATATTAGAGGTGACATCTTTTGGCAGATAGTAACACATTGGCCAACGAGTTGCTCCTTAAGCTTTTGTCACAATGCATAGCCTTAAGGCAGTAAGTCAAGTAGCATCTGGTTATGGTGCTGTCTTGCTCAGAGAAATATAATAATCCATGCCCTGGTGTTTTTTATTTATTTATTTATTTATATATTTATTTATTTACAGTATTTATATTCCGCCCTTCTCACCCCACAGGAGGACTCGGGGTAGATTACAATGCACATATACATCTCAAACATTCAATGCCATAAACATACAACATATATACACAGACACCAAGGCAATTTAACATTCCAGCTTTCCGGCTTCATGAGGGTATGCTTGATTCCGGCCACAGGGGGAGCTGTCGCTTCACCGTCCACTTCTGACACCGAGTTCTTGATGGTGTACTTCCGCATTCTTATGAACTCCGCTGGAAGTTTTTATGGTGTCGTAAGTTAATTAAATTAGCCACCCTGCATAAAGTGGTACCTAAATTTTCTACTTGATAGATGCAACTGTCTTTTGGGCTGCATAGGTCAACAGCAAGCTAGACTATTAATGGTCGGGAGCTCACTCTGGCCCAGGCTGGCTTGAACTCATAACCTCTAGGTCAGTAGTGATTTAATCTAGCTGGCTACGAACTAGCTGTGCCACAGCTCAATGTTTTTACATTAGTAGCTAAATATTTGCATTGGTAACAGTTTAATTGTCAAATGATAAACAGGGGATGCGTGCAATTAGGTTTTTGGAGTCCTAATCCAGTCACATTGGAACAGTCAAAGCCAACTAGACCTTGACATTCATTTCCTTAAGACACTCACCCAGTGCTTGAAATGAATGCTGCAGGGAGTTCCCAAAGGAAAATTTAAGGCTTTGTGGATTGGTGGTTTTCAAATTACCCCTTCCCTATTCCTCTGGTGTAAGTTAATCTATTGGTCAAAAGATCTAACTGGTTGTTGTTGTTGTTGTTGTTGTTGTTGTTGTTGTTGTTGTTGTGTGTCTTCAAGTCATTTCTGATTTATGGTAGCCTTAAGGTAAACCTATTGAGACAGTGGCCTCTTTCACACAGCTGTATAAAATTCACATTGAACTGGATTATATGGCAGTATGGACTCAGATAATCCAGTTCAAAGCAGATATTTTGAATTCTCTGCCTTGATTTGATAGGTTATTTGGCTGTGTGGAAGGACCCAGTGTGATTTGCCCAGGGTCACCCAGTGGTTTCCACGGCTGAGCAGGGATTCATAGCCTGGTCTCCAGAGTCAAAGCCCAATGGTGGCTCTCACTAAACTGGGTGTTGTTGTTGTTGTTGTTGATGTCATTCGTTCAGTCACTTCCGACTCTTCGTGACCTCATGGACCATCCCACGCCAGAGCTCCCTGTCGGCCATCACCTCCCCCAGCTCCTTCAGAGTCAAGCCAGTCACTTCAAGGATGCCATCCATCCATCTTGCCCTTGGTCGGCCCCTCTTCCTTTTTCCTTCCATTTCTCCCAGCATCATTGTCTTCTCTAAGCTTTCCTGAGTACAACTATTTGATTTTTTAAGACTTTGGTATAGAAAAGCAGGACATAAATTATCTTGAAAAAACAAAAGAGATGGAACTGGGTGCAACTCTAATGCTTTTTTCTTTTTTTTCAATCCCCCCCCCCCCAAAGTAATTTCTATTCTGTCTTTCTGTACCAAACCCTGCTCTTCATTCCATTCCCAGATGAGTTAATGCAGTTAACAGGATCAGGTGGTAATGCATTTCCTAGACTGACATACTTCAGGCACTTGCACATCTCATCTGCTCGCTTTCAACAGCAGAGTTGAAAAGCTGAACACTGACAGACAATAAAACTGCAACTCAAGGATGGTTAATTGCTGCATATTTCCATATTAGTCCTTCACCTTTATTCCTATTATTCACCAAGAAATGTAGCGTTAATCTTTAAACTTTCAGGTTTTGTAGCAAATGCTTTATACAAATAAAATGGCCTGGCCTCATGCTGTAGCTCTGTAAAGAGCCGCCTCTGATCTCCGTGGGGTAGTTGGCATAAGCTGGCCTTGTGTCTTGAAATAGAATTAAAACAAGCAAATGGGTTCCATTTAATGGATAACAGGCAGCCTTTCCCTCCCAAGGATGCTTTTGATTGCGCAAGAACCTTATTGACCTTTGTGTGCGGCAGTGAGCCGTAACATATGGATTCCCATTCCTCCATCCCCTAGTTTCGGGTTTTTATATGGTGTTTTTGTAAGCCAAGGGGTTTTGCGACTGATTGTGTTACACTTTCAAAGACTTAAGCCTTAAGTTTTAAGACTTACAAGCAATGATTCTTCAAATCTAAATGCCATTTAAAAACTTGGCAGTTGCTCAGAACAGGTGTTCATAGAAAAGCAGGATGGTTGTCCTATCTATACTCAGCTGCTTACCTATGCATCCTGTGCTTTCTGTGTCTTGCTATAGTCTTCTATTCGTGCTTAGATGGAAATCTTGTAGTGTGTGTGTCTTCAGATTTCCTCGCTAAAGAAACCAGGAAGGGCTGCTTACAAAGCTACAAAAGTCCATCCCTCCCGCCCAATCAGGTTCCAGCCTCCCCTTCCCCTCCAGCACCCCGACTCCTGCCTTCCTCCTCCCTTCGCCTCGCGCCCTAAACTTAAAGCGGTGGTTTTGGAGCCCGCTCGCCGCAACAGGGAATGTTGAAGGTGCCCGGCTTACCTTTGGTGGCCTCTGGGTCGAGGTACATTTTCCCCTCGGCTCCTGTTGCACCCCAAGTAAATTCCTCCGGGGCTCTGCCTGGGGGTGTGTGTGGTGGTGGGGCTCCGGCTCCTCCTCCCCGTCCTCTTCTCCTCCTCCTTCTCCCCGCGGGCGAGCCCCTCAGACGCTGCTACGCGGAGGAGGCGAGGCGGGGAAGCCACAGGCTGCCGGCGGCCCAAGGGTGACCTCCACGAACAGGTTGGAGCCTCAGCTGGCAGCGGGAGAGAGCGGCATGTGGCAGAGGCAGCCCAGGAGCAGCAGCTTCCTTCCTCATCTCCATGCGCCGTTGCGTGTTTATTTGATTCGACATTTTGTTTTTGGGGGGGTCCATGATCTGCGCCCCCCTCAGTGTGCTCCCCTAGGCCATGGCCTAGCCTGGCCCTATGGGTAATCCGGGCCTGATCCAAATACTAAACAGGATTGATCCTCCTTAGCTTACACGATCAGCTAGGATCCAGTGCCTTTAGGCCTATTCTGAAAATCTGATACCAAGTAGCAATAGCTAGAAATAACAATTGATCTATTGTTCAAGAACAGTTGTGTGAATAATTTACATTCTTCCCTTTGCAAAATGTGCTCTTAATATTTTAAAAGGAGTGTGTTTAAAATATTTTACAACCTGCTTAGTCTGGTGTTTCAAAACAGCTTAAATTGTATTTAGATATGCAATATTGTGTGTTCATTGGAACCTTATAAGTTACATTGTAAGCCACCTTGCATCCTAGTGCACACATGCATGTATGTATACATATACATAAATACATACACATACAGTGTTCCTTCAAGTGTACGACTTTCTGTGGAATTGACTTCTGCATTGGAATATACATGGAACGTATGGATCACCTTCGCTCCCCCCTACCCCGCCCCAAAGATATTAATCTACACATTTTATGTTCCAATTCTGGTGCATGTATGTAATTTTTTTAAAAAAAAATGCTACAATTTCAATTTTATAAGTGGAAAATTTAGTTGTTTCCCATCCAAATCACTCAAAAGTTCATCCATTTTCATTCCACCGAAAAGTTATTTTTGAATAATTTACTTTAGTCAATTTTCCCCAATTAATTTCCTTCATATTATACACTGAATTATGATTAGATTTTGTGGTGAGAAGGTAAAGCGGTAGAAGTCAGAGCTTTTCTTTCCATGTGAATTAGAAGGCATAGCTGTGTATCAAAATGCGAACTGTGAGTCTGTGGCTGGATCTACACTGCCCTAAAATCCTGTTTCAGAATGTGGATTAACTGCATTGATCTAGATTATAGGTCAGTGTAGACGGATACAATTCAGTTCAATGTAGTTAATCCACATTCTGAAACTGGATTACAGCACAGTGGCGATCCAGCCTTAGAGAAAGAAGTTTGCAACAAAAGCTTTCATAGACTGGGTCTGAAGTTGTAGCGTGTCTGCGTCTTCATGAGGCTCTAGAGCAGGGGTCCCCAAACTTTTTAAACAGAGGGCCAGGTCCCAGTCCCTCAAACTGTTGGAGGGCCGGATTATAATTTGGAAATACATGAATGAATTCCTATGCACACTGCACATAACCCCCCCCACACACACACACACACATTTAAAAAATACAATAATTAAAATGAAGAACAATTTAAACAAATATAAACTTATTAGTATTTCAATTGGAAGACTGGGCCTGCTTTTGGCAGATGACAAAAGATCGTTGTGGTTGTTGTGTGCTTTCAAGTTGTTTCAGACTTAGGTTGACCCTTCAATTGACCCTGACCTTGGAGGGCCATATCCAGCCCCTGCGCCTTACTTTGAAGACCCCTGCTCTAGAGCAGGGGTGCTCACACTTTTTCAGCGTGTGAGCTACTTATAAAACAACAAAGTCAAAATGAACTACCTACCCACTACTCAGAGAGCCATAAAAGCAAAATATTTGGAAATTTATTTCAGTGAGAGCCATATAATATATTTTAAAGACTGAATTCAACTAAATGTGAGTATAATAAGCCCCTGAATTTATTCATAATAATAATGATAATATTCATTCAACCTCTGCTGCTACTACTACTACTAATAATAGTAATAGTAACAACAACAACAATGGGTTCCTAGAGTAGAAGGAGACCTCCAAGGGTCATCCAGTCCAACCTCCTTCTGCCATAAGGGAAAAACACAATCAAAGCATTCCTCACAGATGGCCATTCAGCCTCTGATGATGATGATAATAATAATAATAACAACAACAACGGGTTCCTAGAATAGGATGAGACCTCCAAAGGCCATCCAGTCCAACCTCCTTCTGCACCTGGGCGGCGTCGGGAGCTTGCGGGGCAGGACTGAGCCTTCCTCCTACCCTGCCTGCGATCTACCAGGACGCCCTACGCGATCTACCAGTAGATCGCGATCTACCTAATGAGCACCCCTGCTCTAGAGTTTTGAAATTTCTTTGGACTAATACCTACAATCCTACAGCTCTGTTGGATGTTTATACCACCCCTACATTGTTTTTGTTTTACCAGCCCTGTAGTCTTCATTGAGACATACTATAAACTAAGTTGACATCTGTTGCCTCCTAGGATTAGAACTGGAGCTTCCAATGCCACCACTAAAAAAAACCCAGCATCCAATAGAAGCATCGCCTATGTCAAAGTCACAGCACTGTCTGAGTGGCGGACGTTCTCTGTACTGACAAGTCAGCTATCACAGACATGCACAGTATGTCCCTTCACAATCTTTATACAGGACAGATCTGGATCCTGGACAAAATCTTAAAATAGCTGACTTTCTGGAACAACAAAGGACACATGGCTCTCTTGCCAGGGACTGAGATTATAGTGGTCTGAATCCCTTTGCTGGTCCCAACTAAAGATAGGAAGGGGGAGAAAAATGGGGGAATAGTTTTCCTTCCATTTTTCCCATTTTATTCCAATGCCATTTTTTTCTTGAAAAAATGAAAAGTGTTCTTTCTAATGATAAATAATATAGCAATGACATGGTATTCAAATTATATAACATGAGGACCTTAATGAAAAATTTCTGAGACTTTTTGTTTCTTCACGTTATCTTCCCCAGCCCCCCAATTTTCTGTAAAAATATGGCTTTTACTATTTTCCTTTTTTTAAAACCAGGCTTTCCATCTCTAATCCCAACAAGAGCAAACCCATTTAAATCAATAGGATTTAGTTTGTTTTGCTATTCAGAAGTTCATTTTGTGGGTCTAGTAGGATTTTCAAATTGAAAACTGGTCCTGTAGAAGATGGGATTTTAGAAGGTGTGGCTTGTCATGAAACCAATTAAAAAGCAACATTGGCTGAAATTCTCTCTCCAATAAAGGATAGGAGGCCTCTCTTATTTTCCATCTGGAAACCCTAATCTACTCTAATTGGAATTAACAATTGGATTTAGGCCATGATGGTTGTTTTTAAACAAGTTCCTTCTCCTCGGTGTTGCAATAGAAAGCAGTGTCTGCAGAAATATACAAAACCCTAGCCCTGGGCTCCCAATACTCAAGAGTGTCGGGTAACACCATTTATTCCCATGTCATGGCAGCTGTCCTTGCTGGACGCTTCTGTTTTGTTCCCACAGGCATCCAATCCCAGTCTTTCCTCCCATCCCCTCTTGTTTCCTCCATCCTTTTAGTGTCCCATGTGAATAATCAGAATTCATGAGATCTGGAGACAGGTCCAGACTGTTTGCAATGTTAGTTCAACCAAGTTTTACTGTTCACGGTTTCAGATACAGAACTGTTGATTAAGATTCGGTGGTTTTGTTGTTGTTACTGCTTTTGTCTACATGCTTTCACACCAAATGTATTTAGCATGTCCACCATTGCAAGAAGATGAATATATTGTGCTAAGATACTCTACTAGTAGGTAAAGGATTTACCTTGACATTAAGTCCAGCCATGTCCGACTCTGGGGGTTGGTGCTCATCTCCATTTCTAAGCTGAAGAGCCAGCGTTGTCCGCAGACACCTCCAAGGTCATGCGGCTGGCATGACTGCATGGAGCACCGTTACCTTCCTGCCAGAGTGGTACCTATTGATCTACTCCAGGGGTGGGCAATTATTTTTTCCAAGGGGCCACACAAAAGCCAAAAAAATATTATGGAGGGTCGCACTTAAAGGCTGATCTACATTCTAATCTACATTATTTATTTATTTATTTACTATAGTTACTATATATTAGACATCATTAATATTAACATATTAATATATCAAGAAATATTCATATATTATTAGTATTAGTATCATAATTATTATATTACAGTATATATATAGACATTATAATATATCGAAATTATAATATAATATAACATTATATTATATTATTATTATAAAATTATTACAAAATAATAATAAAAACCACTAAAATAAAATGAAATTCAAGAAGACAAGGTGCAAACCAAGATAGAGGCTGACATCCTAAAGAGAGGAAGGATCCCAAGATGGAATGGCCCAATGGACCCAGCCCAGAGGATGAGAAAGCGGACCCAGCCGCCGCCACAGCAGAGCAGAGCAACAGACGATCGGAGGCTGTAGGCCTCCGCCCGCTCTCGCCCCCAGCCATTCCCCAGCTGATCGCCCTGACATGGAGTGCCTGCCATCCCGGCTTTGGAGTGCCTGCCATCTCGGGAGGTGATCCAGGCCTGTAGCGGGAGCAGTCAGCGACCTGAGGCGGCGGATCGCCCTGGCGACCCGGAAGACAATCAAGTCTTCCAAAGCCGCCGCTCCTCCGATTGTTCTCCGGAGCGGCGGGCTGTCTGCCGACGCAGGCCCCAGAGCCCGCAATGGGATGGCGGCAGCGGCACCCCTTCCTCTTGGCCCCACCCTTGATGCCCTTCTCCTCGGGCTGGACAGAATCGACTGCCGGGCCGCATCCGGCCCGCGGGCCGTAGGTTGCCCAGGTCTGATCTACTCACATTTGAATGTTTTCGAACTGCTAGGCTGGCAGAAGCTGGGGCTAATAGCTCCCTGGATTCGAACCTGCAACCTTTTGGTTAGCAAGTTCAGCAGCTCAGCAGTTTAACCCACTGCGCCACCAGGGCTCCCAAGATGCTCTATTATTTGGCAGATTTGTCTTTGTCTAGCAGATGTTCGGAACTGAAAAGCAAACTGGGGATGAAGACACTGTGCCAGTTCCCTCAGACTCTTACTTCATAGGAGTGCTAAAATTTTCCGACTTTACAAAAATTAAAGTAAATGCTGAAGAATGGCAGGCTTTGTGGCTAACTCAGAATGGGCCAGGTTTTGACTGTTTACAGAATAGCAGTTGTCGAAGTCAGGTTCCTTGGATGCTTATCAAGGCTTCTTCAGTTGTAAGATTATTAATGGCAGACTATCCTTCTTAGAACACGGCAGATGAGTTAACATTACCAATTGTTTTGAGTGATTTAGAGCTGGGCAAGAATGCAAACCTTCCACTTTGTCTCCGCTACTAAATTGAAACAGTGCTAATCGAAATAACATATCTGTCACGGCTAGTTACTTTTAGGAAAAGATCTGAATGCAGCAAGCTACTAGCCTGTCCTCTCATCCGTGTTGTAATTTTGTTACCGGCAGCGGGAAAACTAATTACAAGAACTAGTTAGACAGAACACCTGCACATTCTCAAGATGATGTACTCGCCTCTTCAACTGGCTCACTACGCAAGACTCGAATACCTTTGTCTTACTTGTGTTGTTCTTTCCACTTTTTGTGTGGGTAAGCTAACACATATCTTTCTTCAGGGAGTTTTCAATTTGCTATTCAGCAATTCTCTTCCCAGTGAGAACTTATGAAAATGCAGTTTCCACTTTTCAGTAAGGCATCTGTTAGAAATCAAATGCAAATGCAATTCTTTCCACATATGGAAGAATATGTTCATTGTAGTACACTATATTACTTTCTATACCAAAACACACATTTTCAGCAATGTTTTCAAAGATCACATATTGCTAGCAGATTTTATGATTGGATTGGGGTGACTTGGTTTTGATTTGCTGATGAATCAAGGGAAAATCATGGGTGGAAAGGATACATTCCTGAGTTCTTCCTTTGGTTTTTGCATCCAGTCTAAAGGAGTAAGTAGAGAATAATGAGATTTAGAAAAGAAATCAAAATCGATTTTTGGCATACTGATATCTAGGGGTTTCAGATGATATGGTAAAATATACTTTTTGGGGTTGAAGATATATAAGGAACTGCAACTTGATTCTTGGGTTAGTTTTAAGTGTTGCATGCTGTGTATGTTATGTTAGTAAAGTACGAGGGCGGGTCAATAAGTCTGTGACTTTTTGAATTTCCCGCCTCTTAACTGAAAGGGCAACACGGCTCCTGTCAAGAGGCATCTGTCAGTTGATTCCTGTCAAAATTTCAACAAGCTGCATCATTTAGTTTGTGTTTGACAGCTATTGCTAGCAGACTACCGCGTGATTTGAGGAGAAAATGGAAAAAAGTGAATTTTGTGTGGTCATTAAGCCTTATTTTTTGCGGAAAAAACCCATCACTCAAACCAAGGCTAAGTTTGATAAATACTATGGGGACTCTGCACCATCAATTTCAATGGTAAAAAAGTGGTTTACTGAATTTTGTTGTGGCTGCACAAGCACGGAAGATGCCGAACATTCTGGACGCCCAGTTGAGGTTTCTACACCCGAAACAATTGAAAAAAATCACGATATGGTGTTGGCCAATTGGAGATTGAATGTGCGAGAGATTGTGGAAGCCATAGGCATCTCACATGGCTCAGTGGTTTCAATTTTAAATGATCATTTGGGTATGAGAAAGCTTTCCGCAAGATGGGTGCCGCATTTGCTCACAATGCAGGACAATGCAAGGGTGCACATGTGCTGTTTCCATGGCAACAATCCATGAATTGGGATGCGATTTACTCCCTCATCTGCCCTATTCTCCGGATTTAGCCCAAAGTGACTATTTCTTGTTTCCAAACCTAAAGAAATGGCTTAGCGGAAAGAGATTTGACTCCAACAATGAAATCATCTCACAAACAAATACCTATTTTAATGACCTCGACAAATCTTATTTTTTGGAAGGGATAAAAAATTTGGAGAAATGTTGGACAAAGTGTATAGAGCTCAAAGGAGACGACGTTGAAAAATAAAATGATTTTTTATCCAAAAACCTGTGTTTCATTCAAAAAATCACCGACTTATTGACCCGCCCTCGTATCATGATTAGGTACTGGGTTAATGGAACCAATCAAAATTATTAGTTAAACTGTCATAATATGGAAACCAATTTGGGATATGAGATAGATTCAAAAAGTATTGTAGACAGACTGATATAATAAGGATTAGCAGGTAGTGGTCTCTGGTCTGGCTGAATGTGGTCAGCTGAAGAAAAAGTGCCACTTGTATTCTTTCTCATGGCCAACCCTCTTTCTCTCACCACCCTGCACTCAAGTTATTGTAAGAGCTCTCTCATCTCCACTCTGGGTTATTAGAGGAAGCACAAACTTCTTTTTAATAAGTAGTACAACCCCATACCCATGCAAACAATACTTGCGCTTTCAACTACTCACATCTAGGCAAAATAAGTCTCCTCTAAGGGCCCTTCCAGACAAGCCTCAAAATGTGGGACCTGTCACGCTTTCACCTGAGACCCTAATGTGTAAAACAGGAGCCCTTGATGGTGCAGTGAGTTAAAGCGCTGAGCTGCTGAACTTGTTGACCGAAAGGTTGCAGGTTTGAATCCGGGGAGCATCTTGTTGCTGTCAGGCCCAGCTTCTGCCAACCTAGCAGTTCAAAAACATGCAAATGTGAGTAGATCAATAGGTACCACTCCGGCGGGAAGGTAACGGTGCTCCATGCAGCCAAACCAGCCACATGACCTTGGAGGTGTCTATGGACAACGCCGACTCTTCAGCTTAGAAATGGAGATGAGCACCAACCCCCAGAGTCGGACATGACTGGACTTCATGTTAGGGGAAAACCTTTACCTTTTTTACCTAATGTGTAAAACACAGAATTATAACTCCAAGAACCCCGCTTTCTAGTCGCTAAAGAATATTTAAACAAAAGAGAGGTATTTATGCAAAAAGTTATATTCTCCAACAAAGAGCTCTAGTGCCTTAACAAACTGCAGATTACAGGATTCCCTAGGATTTTGTCATTGCTGATGGAATAATACAGCTATAATAGTGTGGCATGAAGGGGTCCATGATGCCAAAACGATAAAAATGCACCAGTGTGTAATATGATACTTGAAAACTCCTGAGATACTTTTAATAATAGAGGTGACCTTCTAGCTCCAGTTGGACTGCAGTTCCCACCCTTCATCATTGGCTCGACTGAGGTTGATGCTAACCATAGTCCGACATCATCTGGAGAGTCTCACAATCCCATTTTTGCTGTAGAGACTATTTCAGAAAACAACGGATCCAATTTCTAATTGCCCCTGAATAGCTAATGATATGCATTATCCTTCAGATGTTTTGGTTTGAAGATACAAAGTATAAAACTTGCAAGGCTCAAAAGTCCCATTTTCTCTCTCATGCTTTTCGGAACAGCTGTTCCAATATGGGCACTGTAACTTGATATATTTTTGCCCTGGTTTATTAGCGCAAATTTGTAATGGTTGTTTTGGGAAAATATGCTGTGAATTAATCTGGAGTCCTTCACACTGGATTGGATAGTGCAGCGTTACAAAACCCTAGGTATTAACTTCCACTGCAATGTTTGTGAGGGTGCAATTTGAGGCTATTAAATTCAGCAGAACCAAACTTCTATAGGAAAAGCCTTATTTACTTTGATCATTTTTCAATATTCGCGATCCATTCTGCTCCCATAATATAAATTACTTTTGCCAGCAAAATAGGGCACAAGCCCATGGTCTGTTTTTGTAATTTGGTTGCTGTGGTGATACTTGGCCATCCAAGAAACTCCAGGGAAACAGAAAGTTTGCAGCTGTCTTTATCTATTTGATTTCTTATGTATTTGAAGTAGTCCTTCGGAAGAAATCCTTAACTGCATAAGCATGTAAAACCCATAGTAATATGATTGACTAGATAATGTTCATTTCTTTTCATGTGCGTGATATATTGCTTACTGAACTTGAATTCTTTTATGAACAAAGTTCTGCATTTCTTCTCTCCTGCTTTATTCCTATGGGAAGAAGCAGTAATAGTTTTCTAATGCCGTTGTGATTTAAAACTGCAGATAATATTTTCTTTGAACTAAGAAAAGCATTTTCAAAAATGTATTTTTATTGAACTCTTCTTGAGATTATATACAGATACATGACAGATTGCCCAAACTAATATAATAATAATAATAATAATACACAATATCAGGCCCAGATTAACACCTTTTTGCGCCCTAGGCCACACTTTGGAATTATGCCCCCTTTAAGCCAACCTCTACCGCACCCCTCCCCCCACATCCTTTCATCCGCACGTCCCCCTTAGGGGCCCCGCATCCAGTTCTCCTGGTGTGGTCCCACTAGGTCCACCACAGGAGTTTCCCTCTCGGCAGGCACTATGGATGGGGGGAGGAGCCTCCTTCCCGATGCCAGGGCTTGAGGCACTTGGCTCCTACCCGGTATTGGGGATTGCGCATGCGTTGTAGTTAGCAGTTGTACCAATGTCGCACTTCTCCCTGATACCGGGGCTTGTCGCGTTGGGCTTCTCTCCTGTACTGGGATTTGCACATGTGCCGTAGCCAGCAGTTGCACTTCTCTCTCCAGTAAGGAGGAGTCTCCTCCTTGTGTTGGAGGAGGAATACCAGCTCTCATGGTGTTAGGGCATGCGCAGACTGTGCAATGGAGTTTCCTGTACTTGCACTGAAGAAGCCAGCAAGTGGATGCTGTCGGCATCGAGGGAGTTAATTGTTCCTCCTGTAGACGTTGATGCCAGTGTCGAGAGCTCCTGCGCATACACCGTTTGCGCAACAATAGCAGAGGCAGGAGCTGGTATTCAGGAAGGGGCAGGGGTGGTCCTTCCTTCCTCATCTCCATGCGCGTTGCGTTTTTATTTGTTTCAACATTTTTATTTTTATTTTTTTGGTCCGTGATCTGCCCCCCCCCCCCCCCCGGCTTGCACCTCTAGGCCATGGTCTAGGTTGGTCTTATGGGTAATCCTGGCCTGCACGATATGAGGATTTAAAGATTGAACTGCAAAGACTCTGGCACAAGCCTGTCAAGGTGGTCCCATTGGTGATCGGCACACTCGGTGCAGTGCCTAAAGACCTGGGCCTGAACTTAAATACAATCGGTGCTGACAAAATTACCATTTGCCAGCTCTTATTGGGATCTGCACACATTAGATACATCACAAAGTCCAAGGCCACCATTGTTACTGGGATCTGCTCACTTGTTGTGTTTCAAATATTATTATTATTAATAATAATAATAGTTATTTATACCCCACTACCATCTCTCCAGGGATGGGGCGGCTCATCACAAACTCAGTGCAGAAAGAAGAAACACATAATTTGCAATCAAGTGTCCTTTTGTACATGTCTTCTGTGATCCAATACAACAGCCCAGCAGAGTGATCTTGTCTGCTGTGAATAACAACCAGGCTCATCGTTGTTGTGTTTGAGAAAAGGGATCTATCACTTGCCTCTTTGTTTAAGTATGGTAAGGTTTAATAGTTATTTATACCCCACTAACATCTCTCCAAAGGGGCTTGGAGTGGCTCGCATTCCTCATTGAACAAACTCATTTATGCAGAAAGAAGGAAATACATAATGAAGAATTGCAATCCAATCCTGCTGTTGAAATTCTGCTTTTGTACATATTTTTGCTTTTTTTACATGGAAGATACTACATTGTATAATACCATTCACTCATTCATTTGACTATTAGCTTCCCTATAGCTGAAGACTTTGAAGTGAAATACACACATACACTTACAAAACAAAACTACATACCATATTTCTTTGGTCGTAAGATGTCATTGATTGTAAAACACACACTAATTTCAGTACCAACAACAACTAAAAACACATAAGATGTACCCAGAAGTCTAAGACACACTCCATTTTAGAGATGTTTATAGAGGGGAGGGAAGTGTATTTTAAAAACAAAGAAATGTAATATATTCTAGGCAAGAGTAGCTATTAAGATAATTTGAAATAGTAAAATAGCAAGGTCCAGTAGATTTTACAAAGATTGAACAGACCTAACTTTAGATACGTGTAGATACACACATTTATATGAAAGATACATTGAAGTTAAACACCTCTGAAAGACAGCTAGTTCTGCCCCAAGCCAAACAATACAAACGACAGTGCATGACTTCGGGTTTTTCAGGTGTCTTCATAAACTCAATCAATTTTAAAGAAAAGGAGCCATGTGAAGTAGAGGGAAACTGAACATGTTATATAGTTATTGTTTTGCACATGCCTGTAAAGGAAATATTTTGACAATGTTTGAGGATGGATTTTTAGTATGAGATGGACAATTTGCTCAATGTTCCAAATGTTGTTGTGTCTTGGAAGGAGAGCACTTTTGTCCTTGCAAGTTTTTCCCCTTACAGGTAGGGGAATAAGGGGTTTACATAATGGCTTGGAAGGACACTCTGCCATTGAGCAGGTCTTTGTCATTTTGCCCACACACTATCGCAAGATCCAAGATTCCTCATCTCTTTCCTGGAACTGTTTTTATTAGTAAACCCTTATCCCGAGCTTTGTACGAGACTACTCAGACTTCCTCCCTGAAGACGGTTCAGCCCACACATTGTGGGCTATGCAGCAAAGAATGGGTCTTTTCTTTCCCTCTCAAAAACAAAAACGTGCTTGAGTTTGCTACCTATATTGATTTCACAGGCCCCATACAACTGTATGATCAAGATCTGCTAATTGACTCCTTCTAACATCATACTCAAACTGTTGTCAAGACTTGACCTTTGGCAATACTTTCCAGTCACTGGGGTTTTTCCCCCCTGGCTGATGTTGATATGGAAGTGCAACAGTTCCTTCCTTGTCTGTGTTTGCGAGTTCTTTGCAGATGGTGTGAATTCTCTTTCGTAAGAGAGTGTGTTGCAGGCGGTCATAGATATTTGTTTATTTATTTATTTTTTTGACTTGTATACCGCCACTCCCCAAAGGCTCAGAGCGGTTTACAAAACTACCAGAAACAATATACATCAACACAATTTTAAAAATTTAAGAACAACAGAACCCCAATCAGCAGAAACCGGATGCTTGCCGGAAAAGGAATGTTTTACACACCTTCCGGAAGGACGGTAAGCTTCGGATGGCTTGTGTTTCTGCCGGTAAAGCATTCCACAAATTTGGAGCCACGATCGTGAAGGCTCTGCGTCTGGTTGCCAACAAATGAAAAGTCTGGATGTTGGGGACTTCAAACAGGTTTTGGTCTTCCGACCAAAGTGATCTCTGGGGTTGATAGGGGGTGAGGCGGGCCCTCAGGTACGCCGGCCCCAGACCATATAAGGCCTTAAAGGTCAAAACCAACACCTTGAAAGTAATCCGGTGCTCAATCGGTAGCCAATGCAATTGCTGTAAGATTGGAGTAATGCGACATCTTGCCGGCTCCCCAGCGAGAAGTCGGGTGGCAGCATTTTGCACCAGCTTAAGCTTCTGGATCACTGATAAAGGAAGACCAATGTAGAGGGCATTACAGTAGTCCAATCTTGAGATGACCATCGCCTGAATCACTGTAGCCAGGTCATTCCTAGATAGATAAGGAGCCAGTCGTCTAGCCTGACACAGATGCAAAAATGCGGAACTGCTCACAGTGGAGAACTTGGCCTCCATTTTCAGCAGCGGGTCTAAGAAGACCCCCAGACTCTTTACCAAGGATGACGGGCATAATGCTTTGCCGTCCAGGGTAGGCAACTGGATCTCCCCCCCATCCGGATGACCCAACCATAGGATTTCCGTCTTCACTGGGTTCACCCTCAACCTGTTGGCACGCAACCATCCAGTAAATGGCCTCAAGGCACTGATGGAAATTATCGGGTATGGAGTCTGGCCGGCCCTCCATCCTCAGAATGAGCTGAGTGTCATCAGCATACTATGGTGAGCCTGTGGTGTTGTGAAAGTCATTGTGGCTGAGAGAAATTGTGGAATAGTATCTGTGTCTCTGCAGCATAGAAGGAACAGTAGATGTGCTTTCCTGGTCCATAGTTTTTCCAATTTTCATGTGCCTTGGAACAGTTTCTCCCCATAAAGATGTTCAATGTAATGTTGAAGGCTTTCATGGCTGAAATCGCTTTCCAGTCACTCTGTCCTCAACAGCCCTGCTCAGATCTTGCAGACTCAAGGCTCTGGCTTGCTTGCTTGAGTCTATCCATCAGTAAAGTGACTTTTCCCTCACCAAGCATTATTGCCTTTCCTGTTGAGTCAAGTCTTCTCATGAAATGCCCTAAGTATGACATTCTCAATTTAGTCATCTTGGCGTTTTAGGGAGACTTCAGGCTTGATTTGCGTTAGTACCGGTTGTCCATTGAAATGGGACCATTTTCTTCCTATCCACTTTCTTCAATGTCTGAACACTAGAAGTGAGAGGGAGGGAGGAGAGGAGAAGTCCATGTCAGTGGCTGCCCTTGCTGTGGCCTGAAAGATTGCTTTGTAATATTTTTTTCAATTTTCTGAGATTTTTCAATGTGCAATACTTGTCTTGGCCACTTGGGGGAACAAGAGAGCATTCTCTTATATTTTCAAAAAACACACCAATAACATTAATGCTAACTTGTTAGGGATAAGAACCTCTGGGCCCTCCCACCCAGCCATATAACCCAGAATATCAAGGCAGAAAATCCCACAATATCTGCTTTGAACTGGGTTATCTGAGTCCCCACTGCCATATCTTCCAGTTCAAAGCAGATCATGTAGGATTTTATTCAGCTGTGTGGAAGGGGCCTCTGTAAAGTACCTTTCTGGACTGCAGTAGGCTTCAGGTAGTGTTTGGTTGTATGAGCATAGTAATGAACAAAATAACTAGCTCCTTTTTCAAAATAATAATCCAAGCTCTAGGGGCCCTTCCACACAGCCCTCTATCCCAGATGTATCAAGGTAGAAAATCCCACATTACCTGAGCGTGGACTCAGATAACCCAGTTCAAAACAGATATTGTGGGATATAGAGCTGTGTGGAAGGGCCCTGGGTAGTGTTTGGAAACACTGATCCGTTTTCTGAGAAGTAGACCCAGGAACATAAGCTGTGACCTAAGAAGTGTCACGCTGAAATTTCACCTAAGTCATGAGCTTCTATTTGGTTTAAGGCAGTGGTTCCCAAAGTGGGTGGTACCACCTCCTGGTGGGCGGTGGGGTGATCTAAGGGGGCGCTGGAAGTCCCAGGAGAGTTTGGGGGCGCTGAACCCCTGTAAGGGGGCGGTGGGGGCAGTGGCGTGAGCCAGGTGACAGGCTACCATCCATCTCTGTGTGTGTCTCTCTCTTCTTCCCTCCTCCTGCTCCCTCCTCCTCACCAAGCAAGGGATAATAATAATAATAATACCCTTCCAACTGGTTGAGTCTTATAACAATAATAATAATGTCCTTCAACCTATTTAGTGGAACATGGATTCAGTGCGGTAACCAATTTATTAACAAAAAAAAAGAAACCGATTGCAAAATAGTCAATCATGATTATTTGAGATTACTGCTGATGAAAATAGAGCCGAGGATTACTAGATTGGTAGCAGCATACCAGGTTCATCCTTCTCATTAAGATGATTTCAAATGTTTTAACTTTTTTTTGTATTACCTTTCTATTCTAAGTTCAATAAATAGTTTCATAATTTCAAACTTCAATGTTTCTAATTTACAACTTTATTCTATTTTACAAAAAAGGTAGAAATGTTAATACATATATCTTTCTGTTTAATTGCTATTAAAATTTTTAAAAAATTAATTTCTAGGGGGGCGGTGAGTAATTTTTTTTTCTGGAAAGGGGGCGGTAGGCCAAAAAAGTTTGGGAACCACTGATCTAAGACATGCTACTATCTCTCACGGCCCTTCCACACATCAATATAATCCAGAATATCAAGGCAGAAAATCCAACAATATCTGCTTTGAACTGGAATATCTGAGTCCACACTGCCATGTATTCCAGTTGAAAGCAGATAATGTGGGATATCATTCAGCTGTGTGGAAGGGACCTCAGTCTCATTCATACATCTGTCTGCAACAGTACAGGGTTAAGCTG
The DNA here is from genome assembly GCA_030556195.1 of Anolis apletophallus. Taxonomy (NCBI): domain Eukaryota; kingdom Metazoa; phylum Chordata; class Lepidosauria; order Squamata; family Anolidae; genus Anolis; species Anolis apletophallus. Next base: position 117,757,295 of record JARBWK010000005.1, on the reverse strand, counting down.
TGGGGAATGGAGGAATTGCCATCAGCGCTCACTGTCCCTTGACAGCTACACTATTCTTCGGTAGCATTGCTATTTTCTTATGTGCTTTGTACCTGTGGTTAGTCTTGTCCACTGGAAAAAAGGTAAATGACAACTGGTACCTTCTCCTTGTATCTATCACTTCTTTTTTTGCATGGAACAGGCAACAGTATGTATAGAAGAGGGAAAGCAGTACGATTGGGGTCTTTGGAGTCGTCCCCACCCCCGGGGGGGGGGGGGTTGAGAAAGGCGGGGTAGAAATATAGTAAATAAATACATAAATTTGGGATTTAGGGATAGGTCCCTTTGTGTTGTATGGGTCTTTGGCATATGTCCCAGGATGCTGACTGATAAATACAGCCCTCCTCCCAGTTGTGAGCTATTTCGGTGACTTTAAACAAACTGCAGCCTCAACACCTCCTCTTCACCCTCTCTCATAATGTTATTATATTTCATAAAGAAGATGTATATCAATCCACAAAGCGGTGTGTAAAGATGATTGAGATAATGTATGTGAAGAACACTGAACATTGAAACAGTATTCATTTTATATGCAGATATGTGCCATCAAGTCACCATTTGACTTACGGAGACCTTATTAATTGCCCCATTTTTTAAGGCAAGGAATACTCAGAACAAATTCTGTAGGTTCTTTCCTCCGAAATATAGCCTACCACAGTGGTGTCCAACCGTTGGTCCTCCAGGTGTTTGGGACTCCAACTCCCAGAAGCCCTGGCCAGCTTGTTCCGTGCTCAGGGATTCTGGGAGCTGAGGTCCAAAACACCTGGAGGACCAAAGGTTGGTCACCATTGGTCTACAACATCTGGTATTCATTGCTTGTCTAGTATTCAAATACTGATCAATGTTGACCATGCTAAACTTCCCTATCAGGTGGGATCTAATACAGACCTGGGCAATTGCCGGCCCGCCAGGTGTTTTGGACTTCAACTCCCAGAAATCCTAGCCAGTTTACCAGCTGTTAGGATTTCTGGGATTTGAAGTCCAAAACACCTGGAGGGCCGGCAATTGCCCAGGTCTGATCTAATGCCTTATGGCAGTGGTTCTCAATCCGTGGGCCCCCAGGTGTTTTGGCCTACAACTCCCAGAAATCCCAGCCAGTTTACCAGCTGTTAGGATTTCTGGGAGTTGGAGGCCAAAACATCTGGGGACCCACAGGCTGAGAACCACTGCCTTAAGGCCTCTTAGGCTTGTTATGGATATTTATCAATGAATAGTCCCATTTTAGTTGGTAGTGATGACAGTTTGTCCTTTATTTTACAGGTTGCCTTGCATCTGAATCCAATTTCTTCCATTCATACCCACCAGAAGCCCCTGGTGTTCTTGTTGAACTCTCCTGTGCCATTGGTGTGGAAGGTTAAGACGGAAAGACTAGCCCCAGGGATCCCAAGATTTTTCATTGTAAGTATCCAGAGTTTCATGATGTCAGGTGGCTGCTTCATAATGCATCATATTGAATAGATGGAGGTGGGGTGACTAAAGAAATATTAATCAGCTATAGCATATCAGGACAAAGAATCTTGGGGGCAATTTGGTGGTTTATGAAAAGCAATACAAGCTAGCTGTGCTTTTTGCCATATATGGTCATGTATAAGTCGACTTCATGTACACATTGAGGGCAATTATAGATTTTGATATGACCTGAAGATAAGCTGAGGGCCATTCTGTGGAGAGGGTAAAGCACCAATGCTGCTGCAGGGAGCCAGCCTCCACTGGCTGCAAACACTTTTTTCCCACCCAGGCCAGAAGTGATGCCATGATGGAAAAAGTAGAGGCTGTTTAGGTTCTCCTGGGACACACTAAGCTCTTTCCTTTCACTACTCTACTCAGAGAAGAAGATAGATCTCTAGAGAAGACTTAAGGTACAAGTATACACATTGCCTTTTGTCAGTTGACAAAGGATTTTTGGATTGATGTATTGTCGAAGGCTTTCATGGCCAGAATCAGTGGGTTGTTGCAGGCATTCTCTCCCGACGTTCCACCTGCATCTATGGCAGGCATCCTCAGAGGTTTTGGATTGTTTTCCAGTAAAATGTCACAGGGCTGCCCAGGAAGTCGATCGCGATCGACCAGTCGATCCCGGGACCGAAGGAGGTCGATCCCAGCTGGATGGGGCGTTTCTCAGAAGGGGCGGAGCCAGGCCGCACCAAGCCCCACCCCCTCCCCAGCTTCTGCACTCCCAGCAGCTGCTCCAGGTTTGTGGAGGGCAGGGCCAAGCCAGCCTTATGCTAGCTATGCCACCACTGGCTTGGCATTGCCATCCTCAAGCCTGGATAAGCTGCTGGGAGCTCCAAAGCCAGAGGGAAGGGGGCGGGGCTTGGCGTGGTCTGGCTCCGCCCGCCTGGCTTCCGCTCTACCAGCAGCTTCTCCAGGCTTGAGGATGGCAGTGCCAAGCCAGTGGTGGCATAGCTAGCACAAGGCTGGCTTGGCACTGCCATCCTCAAGCCTGGAAAAGCTGCTGGTAGAGCTGAAGCCAGAGGTGGCGGAGCCAGGCCACAGCAAGCCGTTCCCCCTCCCCTCCCCTCTCCAGCCTTGAGGAGTTAGGTAGATCTTTCTGACTTGGTTTTATTATAAGTAGCTCGCGTGCTGAAAAAGTGTGGGCACCCCTGCTCTAGAATTATACACGAGCATATGTTTCTTTTGTTTAAATCGGGTGGTTTTTTTTAAAAAAAGAAATGCTCATATTGCGTTGTGGAAATTGGCCATAGCAAATGTCCTGCTTTGCGAGGCATTGCGGCCTTTCTCAGCCTTGGGAAGTGCAATCGTAATAAGGCCAAACGCTAACAGCACAGCCAGAATATGTTACTAGCAAACAATTGGCTTACTGTGTGATCTCCAACCAAAATCTGAGGCCCCATGCACAGGAAGATGGCTATTTCTGATCTGAGTCCTTGTTAAAAGTACAACATGAGATCCAGAATGAAGTCATGACTATTTCTCAAATATTGGAGCACTGCTCCCGCAGAACGATCCAGCTGTTACCTACTGTTTTGTGAATCACATCTTCATCGTTGGCCACGATGTTTCAGTTTTCTGTTTGTGAAGCCCAGCAGACTGGTTGTTTGGATTACATATTTCGGCCATGATACCATGTCTCATGATGAATCCTTTAAATCTTCGTTATTTAATGTACTAATTTCAGGAACAAACATAAGACTGTAGTCGCCGGTTGCTGAAGAGCCGCACGGGGCCTGTTCTGCTTTATAAGGAACAGGCTGGAGCAATAAACCCGGCAAGTTGTGCTCTTCTTGTCTTGGTCTAGAATAAAATGGAAGATTTTCTCAAATAGATTCTGGAATCCTGAGAACAAGCAACATTTTTGAATGAGAACTCAAATTGTATTCTAGACTGTCAATTGATTTTGAAGGCCATTTGTTCATTTGTGCACCCAAGCAGAAAATACTCATGTCAGAAGCAAATTGAGAATATACTACAAGTCACGTCTGGTGTGAGAGAATTGGCCGTCTGCAAGGATGTTGCCCAGGAGTCACCTGAATGTGTTATCATCCTGTAGGAGACTTCTCTCATGTCCCTGCATGGGAAGCTGGGTCTGACAGATAGGAGCTCACCCTGTATCTCTGATTCTAACTGCGGGGAGAGTTGCTACAACGCAAACAAACAACCTGAAAGAGGGACTAAACCACTCTGCATCACAAATACATGGTTGATACTCCATATATTGGAGCAGTAATAATAAGCTTATAATCAATTGATTTCAGTAGACCATACAATTATACATCGGTGGATGCATCCTTTCTTCATTTAGATAGCCTTCCATTGGATATTTGGGTGTACTTGTACTACTGGAATATATACCGGTCCCGGATTATGTGCTTCACAAACATTTCCCAGCGGATACTTGGAAACACTGCTATTGGGCAGTTGAGACTATAATACCGGACTAGTGGATCTACACCATTTGGTGCGGACTTACACCATTGAGTGTAGGTTTGCACATATAGCCCACTTCGATGCGGATTTAGAACGAACTTACATGGACTATGAACAAATAGGACATTGGACTCCTTAATTTTCACCGCTGGTAGGAACCCCCTAGGGGGTAGTTGCACTATTTCGTTATTGTTATATGAGTAATTCACTATGTATTGATTATAAGCTTATGATTGCTGCTCCAATATATTGAGTATCAACCACATATTTGTGACGCAGAGTGGTTTAGTCCCTCTTTCAGGTTGTTTGTTTTCTCTGATTCTAACTGCCAGGTCAGGTAGCTTGATAGACATTGCTACATTACAAGAATAGGAACTATACAGTCCATGGGAGAGACATGGCTTACCAAGGCTGTGGGTTTTGGTATCCATGGATAGTCCTGAAACCAAACTGAAGCAGGAACCAAAGGACCACTGCATTGCTATTTAATATTATTTTGTCCCTTGAAGTTTGCATTTCAAATTTCCAGGGAGATAGATTTATTTTAAATTGTAAATTGCATGTATGATAATGTGGTTTTCCCCCCATCTAGCAAGAATATTAAGGAAAATCACTTCTCAGACTAACTGGATTGCATTGTGTAGGAAACAAAAAACAATACATTAGCCTAGCCTTTCCAACTTGTGTTTTAAGATATTGAATAATTGCCTATATGTAGGGCCCCCTGGTGGTGCAGCAAGTTAAACCGCTGAGCTGTTGAACTTGCTTACCAAATGGTTGGCAGTTCAAATCTAGGGAGTGGAGAGAGCTCCCATTGTTAGGCCCAGCTTCTGCCAAACTAGTAGTTTGAAAACATGCAAATGTCAGTAGATCAATAGGTAACACTTCTACAAGAAAGTAATAGTGCTTCATGCAGTCATGCTGGCCACGTGACCTTGGAGGTGTCTACGGACAATGCTGGCTCTTCGGCTTCGAATGGGAGATGAGCACCCCCCCCCCCCTCAGAGTCGAACACGACTAGACTTAATGTCAGGGGAAGCCTTTACATTTTAAGCCACGTTGAGTCCCCTTCGGCGTAAAGAAAGGCGGGATACAAATAGGGTAAATAAATAAAATAATAAATAAACTTGCACCCTTCCAGATATGTGTGTGTTGTGTTATAGCTCATCCAGAGAGACTTATGGTGATACTGGTCTGGATTATAGGAGTTGCAGTCCAGGACTGCAAGGACTGCAAGGACTGCAACTGAGGAAAACTCATTCAGCCACTTCATAAATACATATATTTTGACACTTTGTACTGAATACTTCTTTTTGGCTTAATTGTTTAGTGCCCCATGAAAAAATTGGGGACGTTAACATTTAATACTTTTTTCTAGTAAGTTCTCAATTTAAACAATTTGTTCTATTTTTATTAAAGATGTCTAGAATGAGAAATATTTGTGCCCCAAACACTGTGTTAATGTCAGAATTATTGTGTCTGTCTCTATGGAAGCATTTCATTAGATGATTCATTGAGTTTCTGGCTTCTTTGCCAACTTGAGAAGACTTTGCTTCTAGGTTTTTCTTTTTTTTAAAAAAAAAACCCTCCATATTAACAGATTGTTATTTTCCTTCAGCATCCCAGATCTTTGAGTAAAAAAAACTGTACATCTGATGAAAAAAGCCAAACAGCAACCAAATGAAATGGTCACAGAATGGGAAAACAATTTACTTAGTGGAAAAAGGTCAAAGCCAGCCATAGTGGCAAAATAAAAAGGCAATGCAATTCTATCCTTCATAATTATATGTATAAACAGAGGAAAGTAATAGTACTATCCAATTCTGCTTTGGACAGGCCTCTTTTTAAAGCACTGTGTCCAATTCAAGAAGGATATTGACAAGTTGGAACGTTTCCAGAGAAAGGCAACCAAAATGGTAAAAGGTCTGGAAACAAAGCCTTTGAGGATTGGCTTAGAGAGAGGATTGGGGTTAAGAGGAGACATGTTTAAATATTTAGAAGGATGTTATAAGGAAGAGGGAGCAGGCTTGTTTTCTGCTGCTTAGGAGACCAGGACATGGAGCCGTTGGTTCAAACTACAGGAAATGAGATCCCACCAAACATTAGGAAGATCTTGACAGTAGGTAAGCTGCCTTGAAGTGTGGTGAAGCCTTCTTCTTTGGAGATTTTTAATCAGAGGCTGGATGCTCATCTGTCAGGAGTGTTTTGATTGTGTATTCTTGCATGGTAGGTGGATAGACCAAGTGGCCCTTGTGGTCTCTTCCAACTCTATTATTCTATCTGTAAGCTTGCAAGAATAGTTTAAGTGAAACATGCTGTTGGTAGCTTCCTCCTGATGCTTGTTTCTAGTATCTCCTCACATGAGCAGTACCTCCGAACATGGCCCAGCTGTCATAATCAATAGCTGCTGCTGCTAACTTTCAATATGCAGAGCAGTTCCCTACACACTGTAAAGTAGGTCTTCTTTGTTAATGCCCATATTATATACAAAGGAGCTAAGGATAGTTTGTCTAAGGTCATCTGTGGGCTTGGGGACTAATTAAATTGGAACCAACACTCTACATCAGCGTTTTTCAACCTTTTTTGAGCCACGGCACATTTTTTACATTTACAAAATCCTGGGGCACACCACCAACCAAAATGACACAACATGACATTCTAACACAGTAATACATATAGTTAATATGTTTTTAAATGTATTTATACACTCAGGTGTGAAACCTGGGCCTGTTTCGATGAACACAACATAGATATCCTGGCAGGAATGGCAGAAAGACACAAACTTCCCACACAGAACTCCCATAACCAAGAGAAAATACTATAAGAGTTTGGTGGGCATTGACCTTGAGTTTTGGAGTTGTAGTTCACTGACATCCAGAGAGCACTGTGGACTCAAACAATGTTGGAACAGGACCAAACTTGGCATGAATACTCAATATGCCCAAATGTGAACACAGACGGAGTTTGGGGAAAATAGACCTTCACATTTGGGAGTTACAGTTTCTGGGATTTATAGTTAACACACAATCAAAGAGCATCCTGAACTCTTGCAACAATGGAATTGAACCAAACTTGGCATATTGAACTCTCATTACCAACAGAAAGTACTGAAAGGGTTTGCTTGGGAATTGACCTTGAGTTTGGAAGTTGTTGTTCACCTACACCCAGAGAGCACTGTGGACTCAAACAATGTTATGTTATGTTGTTGTTTGTTTTCTATCCAAAATCACAATGTTGGAAGGAGGCTCACTACTTTAAGGTCCCTAAAACAGGCATGGGAAAACTTCGGCCCTCTGGGTGCTTTGGACTTCAACTCCCACCATTCCTAACAGCCTGAGGCCCTTTCCTGCTTAAGTGGCTGAGGGGGAGGAAAAGGCCCTGAGGCTGCTAGGAATGGTGGGAGTTGGAGTCCAAAACACCTGGAAGGTCCAAGTTTGTCCATGCCAGCTTTCAACAGAGACCTCTTCCTCCCCCTTCCCCTTTGCGCCCTTTCTTCCCCCTCCTGACGAAGACTTACTTTTTCTTCTACACTTCTGCTTCTGCCGCCATTTTGATCTGAGGGGGCAGCATGAGCGTGTTCAGGAGGGGAGGGGGGAGGGAGGAAGACGTGACCCGTGCGGGCACTACTGCGCAGACTCGCCCCAGAGCAAAGCGAGCAGAGCGAGGCTGGGAAGAAGGGAGCCTGAGTGGAGAAGAAAAAGTGTTTGGCAGGAGGGGGAAGAAAGGGTATTGGAGGTTCCAATTTTCCACGGCACACCTGATGATCGCTCACGGCACACTGGTTGGGAAACACTGCTCTGCATCATATTCTCAGGCATGATAGATTGCCTTTATAACATTTCTAAACATGTTGGTAACACATATATAGAACTCCAAACAGTTTCCCCTATTTATTCAGAAATTACAAGTTACATATTCCTGTTAAGTTCCCCTCCCCCAAACTGTTGCTTAGGCTCATTTGTTGCAATCCCTTTAAGGTTCACCATACTTAATATAGAGTTTGGTTAATCTTAGAGGCTTCCACAAGCAGTACCTCTGGCAATCTCCTTTTGACTGTTTTAGTGCAGTTGTAAATTATTAAAGCATTATTAGGGGATTTTATTTTTGTGAGTGTGCCCACCCTCTCTGTGCATATCAGTGTTTAAAGTTGACTGACTGGAACTACAACATGTCTGCACAGCATTTTAATGTGATTTATGAAAGAGCAAATTCTCTATGATTTAGGTGGATTTTTAAACCTGTTTTGCTTTGAAAAAGCTGGTATTTATATTTGGGTGGCTTCTCCCTTCTGTATCTCATAACATCTTGTTAGAAAGTGAATTACGGTCTCCGGTACTAAGGGATTAATTTAAAGTAGCAGAAATAAATCACCACGAAGGGATGGAGCTGTAGTAACTTGTCCATTTAAAAACACTGGAATGGAAAAACATGTACCCAATTATATGGACTTATTTGGGACTAGACCTCAGCAGGGTTTGCATTGGAATAGGCAATCATAGGATTGCGAAGTAAATTAATTCACAAGTTAGAACAGTGTTTCCAAAACATACATATCCTCATCTCCTGCCTATCCTTTCCTTGTAGAATTGAAAATATAGTAATCACATTTATTTGACTGTGGAATCTTCCAGGTTCTGTAATCACAATTTTGTGTAAAAGTAAGGCTTAGATCCTATGGTCCAGGGTGCTTTGAGGTCTTTGTAGAGTCCCACAACAGCTGGAACCTTTGCCTGTATGGAACCTATTTTGGAACCTCCTAAAACTCAGAAAGAAAGTACTTTGTCTCTTGTACGTATCAACGTGGTAGGGTACATATTCCCTTGTTATCTTCTCCTATGAACACTGCTGCAATTAGTTAAGCTAGTGAGATGTAGATTATCTTCACAACTCTAATCGCTGTGAAAAAGAGCGCATTTTCGGAACCAGCACGATGTTCTAGTTGAGTGTTGGACTATGGGCCTCATTGGATTGTCCTTTGTAAAGAGGGGGACAGTGGTGGGTAATTATGAACCATCTCTCTGTGCCCTCCCATTGGGGTCCATCCCTTCCCATGTAGTTTCCCCATCTGTCCCTGCTTTGTCTTCAGCTCCTCTTCTGTTTTTCAATGAGGAGTTGGGTGTACACTCGACTCCTCTGAGCTCTGTTGCTGCAACGCTGCTGACACAGAGTGCCACAGAGCCCTGTTGGATGTAGTCCAGCGTCATGTGATGGGCTGTAGGGGACTCCATGCTGGCAATGGAGAGAAGCAGGGAGAAGGTGCTTTTTCAAGTTAATGTGACTCTGGAGGCCACAGTTTGATTCCCTACTTGACCACAGAAATGCATTGAGTAACCCTGGATGAATTCATACACTCTCAGCCCCAGAAAATCCCATAATAGGATTAAATGTTGCCTGAGGTTGGAGTTCTTTCTGTGCCTACCACTAGCAGGGACTATACATTGTGGGACGACAAAGGAGAGGGCCTTCTTTGCTATAGCACCCTGTCTGTAGCAGTCTCTTCCCTTGGAGATCCAATTGGCACTAGTACTGACTTCCTTCTGGTGCCAAATTAAAATATTTTTAATTAAAATATTAGAAGTCTTAACGATTTTTTCCCCAAAATGTTCATGTGTATAATTTATAAAAACGGGCTTCACATTTCAAGCTGTTTTAACTTGTAACACTACTTAAGTATTGTTATAGGTCAGGGGTGCCCACACTTTCTCAGCATGCGAGCTACTTTTTAAAAAACCAAGTCAAAAAGATTGACATACCTTCTGCGCTGCGCACTTTCCGCGCGCGCCACTTCTCTCGTGGGGCATTGCGGGAACGAGGAAACACGAGGCGGGGCTTCCGAAGGCCCCGCCTTGCGCTCCCTCGTTCCCACTGCTGGCTCCTCTTACGGGGCATTGTGGGAACAAGGGAACATGGGGCGGGGCTTCTGAAGGCCCCGCCTCACGCTCCCTCGTTCCCGCTGCCGGCTCCTCCCGCAAGGCATTACGGGAATGAGGGAATGCGAGGCAGAGCTCCCTCGTTCCCGCAATGCCCCGCGGAAGGAATGCTGTGCACAAGGTGCACACCCCGTGTGCAAGGTGCCCCGCATGCAGGGCAGAAGTGCCCCATCTGGCTGTGATCAACCTCCTTTAGCCCCGCAATTGACTGGTCTGTTTGACTGTGATAGGTCTTGGCAACATTTGCTCAGAGAAGGTTTCTCCTTTCCTTCTTCTGTGACTGTGTGACTTGGCCAAGGTCATCCAATAAGTTTCAGGGGATATGGGGAGAATTAGCACCCTGGCCATCACGAATTTTAGTACTAAATGTAAATCACTACATCACACTCTGACTCTCTAGAGTAGACTCCTTATCTACAGGGGATACACGCCAACACTCCCCCACTGGTACCTGAAAAAGTAGATAGTAGTAGCAGCAGCAGCAGCAGTAGTAGGGACTTAGGGTGGTTTCCAACAAAATAAACACAACGGCAAACATTCAATGCCAAAACAACAAATGATAAATCAAACCAACAAATAAAAGCAGACTCAATTAAAATTATAAAATGAAATAATTTTTATTGAGTACTGAACCTTATATTAGTCATGTCTTTGAAACTCAGTTGACTACAGGTAACTGAAGTCACAGATAGCAAAACGTCAGATGGGGTTAGAACTATGTAATATTTTCAGGCTATGATTGTCTGAAATTGTGGGAAATGAACTCATGTACTGTACTTTTAATTTGTGTAGAGCTTTTAAAATCTGGAAATATTCAATATGTTTTTAGTCTGTTGACTCCTGTTGCTTCAAATTATTTTAAAACGCTCACATTACTGTTTTTGTGCTCCACTCCCATATCTTTGGACAGGATACAAATATGTATTTTAATAAATACATACATATACATCTCTAAAATTCTTCAGCAGCATAATTTGAAGGCATCACCAGATTACAATATTCATTGAAATGTACTGCATGCATGTACTAAATATATGAGCAGTTTTTGGCCTTCTGCACCATAACTATTCAGAATTTTTCAGTTAAATGGAAATTTATTCAATGAGCAATTCAGCATAGATCTCGTTTGACACAACTAGTTTGCAATGCTGAGCGGTTTTATGAATACAGCTTTTAAAAAGCCTGGAGACATTCAAAACTTATAATATGGGGGAGGGTATTTTTCTCCCTCTACAGGTTTTAAGCATCTCCGTGCCATAACAGTCTTAATAGGGAAGGGAAATCCCAGCCGCACTGTTGCTAAAATTCCCCCCTCTCTGTCTTTGCTGCAAGCGAGTTTCCACACGAAGGTATTGGCAGAGAGCCATGGTTTTTATGTTTTATTCTTGTGTCAAAGAGGTGGCCCTTTGCAGGTGTTGCTCAGCTGGTGGAAACTTTTGCTTCAAGCGGTAGCCCTTTGACTTTCCCGGCTAAAGATCTTTCCTGCTGAAAAGAGGCTGTTTGTTATGGAAACGACACTGAAACTTCCTTAGATACTTTACTCTGTGGCCACAGAACACCAGTACGTTCAACTATTCACTAAGGGTTGTTGGCAATGGATTAGTACTTGGAATATTTTCACCACAAAATTGATACGTTGTGGGCATGAGATCTCTGCTTTGAGTTCCCGTCCACTCATAACCTTTAAATGTGCTGATTTGACAGCAACAGTCCCACCGAATCCTCTGTCACCCCATTTTTTCAGCTAATGTTAAAATGTCCTGGTTTTTGTCTTCTCCTCCCACTTACTCCCTTTGTCCTCAGTTTTCTTCAACTGGTGAATATTGAGTTCAAAGTGCAATAATAGTTTGTATTCCATTAATTCATCAAGGATAGAGGAGAGTGACTAAACTGATCAAGGGTCAGGAGAACAAGCTCTGTGAGAAGTGGCTTAAAGAGCTGGGCATGCTTAGCCTGCAGAAGAAAAGGCTGCGTGGAGACATGACGGCCATGTATAAATATGTGAGGGAAATTCATAGGGAGGAGGGAACAGGCTTGTTTTCTGCTGCCCTGAAAAGTAGGACATGGAACAATGGCTTCAAACTATAGGAAAGGAGATATCACCTCATTAGGAAGAACGTTCTTAACTGTGAGAGCTGTTTAGCAGTGGAACTCTCTGCCTCAGAATGTGGTGGAGGCTTCTTCTTTGGAGGCTTTTAAACATAGGCTGGATGGTCATCTCTTGGGGGTGCTTTGAGTGCGATTTTCCTGCTTCTTGGCAGGGGGTGGGACTGGATGGCCCACAAGGTCTCTTCTAACTCTATGATTCTAGGATGCAAAGTCTTGCCCAGTAGCCTCAAGCAAAAGCAAACTACTGCAGCCTTGCTTGCAAGTATTAATTTCAACAAAGAAAGTGGATTTTTGGCTAGCAGTTGGAGTGTTTGACAGAACAGGAACAGCTGGCAGCTTCCATATCGACAAGACATTTGTTCCACTCAAGGTTTCATTCCAGCCTTAAAGATAATATCCAAAATGTCAAGATGTTCCGGTAAAGTCTGAAATAAATTCCAGTGTAGATTTACTGTCTCACTGGAGCTCGTGATCTGGGACTTTGGGCTGAGACCTGGAGGCTGATTCCACACCTGCAAAATAATTCAGCTCCAACATGTAGTTTCCTGCCCCAATATTGCCCTGTTAATGCTAAAATCACCCACTGTAATCCAAATCCAAATTGGCCCTGAAAACCCCACATTGGTGCAAAATGGCATTTCTACCATGAGCTGTGTGTTCTATGAGTCTGATTATTTTAGATCTGCATATCCGTATCAGCCAAAGAGCCTTCCTATCATTGTTACTACCCACCTGCACACCCATTGAATGGTCCCAATCGCACTCCCATTGGATGGCTCCCTTACTTGGTTCCCTCACTCATGAATAATTTTACTTCTTAACCACACTCTGGTATTGCTTGATCACACATCTCCTGGTTTTGCTCTGTGACATATTGGAAGTATGGAGCTGGCTGAAAGTCAGTTGTTAGCCCCAGCTACAGTTTTTATTTTATTTATTTATTTGTTAGATTTATTGGCCGCCACTCCCAGCCGGCTCAGGGCGGCTCACATCAAGCACCACAATAAAACAACAAATCTACAGCAGCAATAAAACCACAAGGATAAAACAATTCCTAAGAGATAACACAAGTCCCAGGGGATGGCACATTACAACTTTAAGGCCGACTTGCAGGTCTTCCGAAAAGCCAACAGATTACACAAGACCCGAACCTCCATGGGTAGTGCGTTCCAGAGAACTGGGGCAATGATGAAGAACGCCCTTCTCCATGTTGAAATTAGGTGGTATTGTTTGACATTGTTCACAGCTAGAAGATTCCAGTCTTCAGATCTAAGTGTTCTCATGGGACAGTATGGGGTTAGGTGGTCCCTTGGGTACACTGGCCCCAGACCATACAAGGCCTTAAAAGTCAAGACTAACACTCAATAGGAAGCCAGTGCAGTTCCTGCAGAATTGGTGTAATCTGGCAGCTTGCAGGAGCTCCTGCGAGCAACCGAGCTGCGGCGTTCTGCACCAGCTTGAGTTTCCGGGTCACTGACAGAGGCAGGCCAATGTAGAGAGTGTTACAGTAGTCTAACCTTGAGATGACCATAGCTTGGATCACCGTGGCAAGACAAGTAAGGGGCCAAGACAAGTAAGGGGCCAGCCTCCTAGCCTGGCAAAGATGGAAAAAAGCCACTCTGCTGACAGCGGAGATTTGCACCTCCATTGACAGCAGAAGGTCCAAAAGAACTCCAAGGCTCTTTACTGAAGACGACAGGCATAATGCCACGCCATCCGGGGTCGGAAGCTGGACATCCCTACTGCCTGGATGATCCAGCCAGAGGATCTCCGTCTTTGCTGGATTCACCTTCAACCTACTGGCTCGCAACCATCCAGTAATGGCTTCGAGGCAGAGATGGAAATTATCGGGTATGGTTTCGGGCCTTCCCCCCATCCTCAGAATGAGCTGGGTGTCATCAGCGTACTGATGACATTCCAGTCCAAAGCTACACACCAACTGAACAAGTGGTCGCATATAGATGTTAAATAATAGTAGAGACCAATAATTCATTTAAACCATTTTAATTAATTACTTTTTTAAATAAATGACTCAGCACCCACTCTCTTATAATCATTCCCCCACCCACCAACCACGTGGCAAAAATAAATGGGTACTTTAGGCTGGTAATGTAATACTCCTGTATGCATTTCTGGAAATGTGAAGCTGTGTCATTATTTCTGGTGAAGCCTGGCTTGCTCCCTTCCCCCAAGAATATGTTTCAAAAAATTTGGGCTCCTGCCATCAAACCACAGGCCGCTCTTTGGTTTGCACTAGATTTTGGATGGCGGTCAAAACTCACTGAAAAACAAGTGCTATTTCTTTTCCTGTGCCTCGTATTTAACGGGAAATCAGGAGGCTTCATTTCCAATCACTTGTTAAATCAATCCAGATGTGAACTGAACACCAGGCGAAAAGCAGAACAGGGGAGAGAGGGTAGGAAATGTAGAACTAGTAGTAAAATGGTGGGTAAATAGTAAATAAATATGTATCCCTATAAGTCAAAGAAGTGGGGGCAAAGGGCAACTTGGTTAAATTTGTTCAAATTAAATATAAAACCCCTATATTTACTTTTATATAAATTAATCTTCTATGCCTATGTATTTTTTAAAAGATTCATTTTTAAAAGCCAGAAATCAAAACAATCCTTCCTTCCAATTTTTGCTTAATTCCTTCAGTGGCTAATTTCCGCCTGCCTTCTCCTGTCCCCATGCTCTTTTCAAAAAATCAACATTTCTGCCAGGAAAACAAATTCACAGTGCAACATATATTAAAATACTTTCAGTAGGGAATTTATTTTGAATGTGGATTTATTCCGTGTATAAAGAAGAGTGGGCAGACCTTTGAAAGTTTGACATTTTTGTGAAATTATGGAATAATACTCTTGGATCTACTGGTTTCATTTGTTTAGAGTATTTATACTTTCATTTTTAGCCTCAGAGCTGCTCCCAGAGTTACAATCTAAATACGAAATGACACACAAGAAAAAGGAGATGTCAGAGAGGGAGGACTCCAGCACCTATTGCCTCTCCTTCTTTCTCTCCAACCCCAGGGCAGTGGCAGTTGGGAGGGACAGTCATCTGCTTCTGGATTTAAGCATGGTGGAGCTTTGCTTACCTCTTCTCTTACTCTGAGGCTAGGGCAGTGGCAGTTGGAATGGGGAAAGGGACTTTCACCTGCTTCTGTGTTTCTCTTACTCTGAGGCTAGGGCAGTGGCAGTTGGAATGGGGAAAGGGACTTTCACCTGCTTCTGGGTTTAAGCATGATGGAGCTGTGCTTACCTCTTCTCTTGCTCCAAGGCTAGGGCAGTGGCAGTTGGGATGAGGGAAGGGACTTTCACCTGCTTTTGTGTTTAAGCATGATGGAGTTGTGCTTACCTCTTCTCTCGCGCCGAGGGTAGGGCAGTGGCAGTTGGGATGGGGGAAGGGACTTTCACCTGCTTCTGGGTTTAAGCATGATGGAGCTGTGCTTACCTCTTCTCTTGCTCCAAGGCTAGGGCAGTGGCAGTTGGGATGAGGGAAGGGACTTTCACCTGCTTCTGTGTTTAAGCATGATGGAGTTGTGTTTACCTCTTCTCTCGCACCGAGGGTAGGGCAGTGGCAGTTGGGATGGGGGAAGGGACTTTCACCTGCTTCTGGGTTTAAGCATGATGGAACTGTGCTTACCTCTTCTCTTGCTCCAAGGCTAGGGCAGTGGCAGTTGGGATGAGGGAAGGGACTTTCACCTGCTTCTGTGTTTAAGCATGATGGAGTTGTGCTTACCTCTTCTCTCGCGCCGAGGGTAGGGCAGTAGCAGTTGGGATGGGGGAAGGGACTTTCATTTGCTTCTGGGTTTAAGCATGATGGAACTGTGCTTACCTCTTCTCTTGCTTCAAGGCTAGGGCAGTGGCAGTTGGGATGAGGGAAGGGACTTTCACCTGCTTCTGTGTTTAAGCATGATGGAGTTGTGCTTACCTCTTCTCTCGCGCCGAGGGTAGGGCAGTGGCAGTTGGGATGGGGAAGGGAACTGTGCTTACCTCTTCTCTTGCTCCAAGGCTAGGGCAGTGGCAGTTGGGATGAGGGAAGGGACTTTCACCTGCTTCTGTGTTTAAGCATGATGGAGTTGTGCTTACCTCTTCTCTCGCGCCGAGGGTAGGGCAGTGGCAGTTGGGATGGAGGAAGGGACTTTCACCTGCTTCTGGGTTTAAGCATGATGGAACTGTGCTTACCTCTTCTCTTGCTCCAAGGCTAGGGCAGTGGCAGTTGGGATGAGGGAAGGGACTTTCACCTGCTTCTGTGTTTAAGCATGATGGAGTTGTGCTTACCTCTTCTCTCGCGCCGAGGGTAGGGCAGTAGTAGTTGGGATGGAGGAAGGAACTTTCATTTGCTTCTGGTTTAAGCATGATGGAACTGTGCTTACCTCTTCTCTCACTTCGAGGCTAGGGCAGTGGCAGTTGGGATGAGGGAAGGGACTTTCACCTGCTTCTGGATTTAAGCATGATGGAGCTGTCCTTACCTCTTCTCTCCCTCTGTTGCCAGGGCAACGGAAGTTGGGATGGATGGGAAACCTTTCATCTGCTTCTGGCCCTAGGCATGATGGATAGATCTACCTCTTCTTCTCTTCAAATGAAAAGCTTCCTCTGAGCACAAGACATCTTGTCTACACACCCTTCCATGCAGCCATATAACCCAGAATATCAAGGCAGAAAATACTACAATATCTGCTTTGAACTGAGATATCTGAGACCACACTGTGATATATTCCAGTTCAAAGCAGAAAATGTGGGATTTTATTCAGCTGCATGGAAGGGCCTACATGTTGCCTAAAGGGTTGGATTATACAGTCATCCCTCTACATTCGCTGTGGAAGTGGAAAGTCCATATATTTTTAAAAAACTTCTTTTCTGCAGTAGAGAACATCTCTCTAGAAATTTCTAGATCTTCCAACAAAACTCTGTGGTCAACTTCTTCTCACATTGGAGGACCTAGAGATTCCCAGAGATATATTCTCTCAAGGAATCCCTAGGTTCTTTAGCAAAGCCAGAAAAATTGCCCATAGAGTTACACTGAAGGATCTAGAGATTCCTAAAAGTAAACAAAGCCCCTCTAAACAAATTTTGCCAAGAAAACTGCACAAGAGGATCACATTAGGATCACCATAAGTTTGGAATGCCTTGGCAGCGCACAGCAACCATAATAATGATATAAGTAGATCACCTACCTACAGCATATGTGTGTCCATGTGTGTATAGTATTGCATTTTAAGACATCCTCCTTATATTCAGCAAGCTATATAGCCAGCTGACTTTAGTTATTTTATGGTAAATTTGTCTAGTTGTATTTTATGCTTAATCATATGCTGTTTGATTTATGATTTGGTTTATGTTGAATTTTGCCATTATTTTTTGTAAACTGCTTTGAACCCCTCCAGGGCAGAAAAGCGGTATGTAAATAAATGAATAGTTATAGCTATACCTTCAAATTACCATTTGAGAAATCATCATTTGTATCTCCCAAAGTCCACTGCTGCCTTATCTAACCTTTCCCACAAGTCCTGCCAACACATATATTTATCCTGTCAGATACCGCCTCTGTGCAGCTGCCAGTAGGTTTAGGTCTTAGGACCTAATACTGCATGGCAACTGAAACAAATACATATTGATATATGAGCTTTGCTGTCTAAATCAGGATGGGCTCACTCCAGAGGGCAGAAAGCGGCACGACTCAATTTTTAACCTCACCAGAGGACTACAGAGCATCATCCCAGTTACCATTTGGAGAAGTGAAAATTATGAAAACACTTCCCAGGGTGTTTTCAGTGGCTCCTTCAGGCAACGAACCCACCGAAATAGTTTTTTGTGTCCCTGTGAAAGGGTATTTCCCAGTGTGTTTGTCTGAAAAACCATTGTGTGAACAATTGTAGAGGGGAGCCTCAAAGAATCATGAAGGTCAGTGGCAGTTTCAAATGGCTAGACAGTCCCCACTCCTGGGCTAACTAGACACAGGATCTTTGTAGAAGTAGAAAAACCACAATTTTTTTTCCACCGGATAGTGCACCTTTTAGGAATCCTTATATCCTCCAGCACGACTCCATGGTCAACTTCCAGAATGTTGAGTTTCCTAGGTTTTGTGTGTGTGTGTATGTGTCAGGAGCGACTTGAGAAACTGCAAGTCGCTTCTGGTGTGAGAGAATTGGCCATCTGCAAGAATATTTATTTATTTATTTACACAATTTCTACCCCGCCCATATCAGTCCGAAGGCAACTCAGGGGGCCTAGGGGACGCCTTTTTTTTGATACTTTACATCTTTGTGGGAGGCTTCACTCATGTCCCTGCATGAGGAGCTGGAGCTGACAGAAGGAGCTCATCCACGCTCTTCCCGCATTTGAACCTATGACCTGTAGGTCTTCAGTCCTGCCGACACAAGGGTTTAACCCACTGTGCCACTGGAGGCTCCTTAGTTTCCTAGTGAGACCCTATGGATCAAATCTATAAAAGTCCACAAATGTGGGGGACTGCCTGTACAGATGAAAAGATGGAAGGGATGTAAATGAGAGAAAGGGTAATGGAAAATGCAATTATGGCTCTTCATTAAGGATAAATGTCTTGTGTACTTCAGTATATTATTGGACTATGACTATCACCATCCCCCATTGATCCTTGTAGCCATGGCTAATGAGAGTTGCAGTCCTGGCCTTCTTAAATGCTCAGTTCAGGACACATCTTAATCAGGTGTTCAAGCTGTCCCTGATAGGAGGGTCTGTGTCACCTGGTTCTTGCTCATCAGATAGCATAAGCTGAAGATGCCCTTGGCAGTTAAGTCTGCTTCATTTTCCAGAGATAAATTTATAATTGTCTCTTCAGTTTTCAAGGAGTTTCCAATTCTTAAAGATACAAAATAATGATGAACAAAGAGATTGCAAATTCCTAACAATCACAATAACATTTCCCCATTTATTGGTGCACATTTTTGTATCTATTAGATACACTACACCACCTTTATCAGCATCTGGCTTTCACAGGTACGCGTTGAAGTGTCTGAATTTGCTGACCGAAAGGTTGGTGTTATTTGAATTCAGGGAGCAGGGTGAGCTCCTGTTGTTAGCCCCAGCTTCTGCCAACCTAGCAGTTTGAAAACATGCAAATGTGAAGAGATCTATAGGTACCGCTTTGGTGGAAACGTAATGGCGCTCCCCGCAGTCATGCTGGCCATATGACCTTGGAGGCATCTACGGACAACGCCAGCACTTTATCTTAGAAATGGAATGAACACCACCCCCAGAGCCGTACATGACTAGACTTAATGTCAAGGGGGGACTTTTACCTTTACCTTTATTAGAGATCTAAGAATTGGGTGATCACTGATCTAAATAAAAGTAGAAACCATTTACCAATGAATAAGGGTACAAATAGGATTTGGTTTGCATACTCTAATTTATCCGCTTCATACAAATTAGATAGTTGTTCACATGATCAGGACTATATGTTTGATACTTTTTACATTCAGCTTTTATATCTTTGGACCAATTATTAAGTGAAAGTAAGATTTTTTTTCATGGTGATAGAACTGAGTTCAGGTGTATCTAAAAGATATATTAAATATTATTAGGACTAATATTTATTGTACATTACTTGGAGAATCCAAGTAGGATGGAAAAACAGTTTGCTAATGTTTTTGTTTATAAACAATATTGTGACATCTCACATAGTGCTTGAAAAGTAGTTGTGTTATATATTTCATAATTACGAGATACAGTAATTCATTGCAGAGTGCAAAAAGTAACTCTATGTCATTCATTCTGCAAGAAAAAGGGCTCAGACTTTTCAAAGTGTCATATTAAGTTACTTTTGAAAGGGATACAGATAAAAGAATAACCAAACGCTTGAAAATTGCACTCAAAAATATCTATTTCAAAAGTTGCCAAAACAGTAAAAAGAAAATGTTAACATTGTACCAAAAATGTTTCAATTCATTATGTCACTTTTGAAATGTAACATTATGACTTCATTTTTTAAAAAAAAATAGCAAGTTACAGATAACCAGTGTTGCTTGCAATGTGTTATTTTCAAGCACTGTACACAACATATGCCAAGTTATAGTATTTGAGTAAAGACAAAATCCAGTTTGCTCAGTGATTCAAAGAGGTTCATGTGTCTGAATTATCAAAATCTGTCAGCAAGTGGAAGCTGGCCTGTTGACATCGATGGTGTCATAGTCCTATGGGTAATAAACCACAAACTCTCCTGAAATGTAAAACTAATGGTAACTTGAAATGTTGGTTGTAACGCACATAAAGGAAAATGAAGTTGAAAAATACTATTAGTTTGGCAACACCTAGATGGCCAAAAAAACAAACCCTTGGGAAAACTTCAGAGTGATTGGAAAGAAAATATTTCTTAAAGTTCCAGCATATATTTGGGAATAAAATATAGCCAAAAGTACACCCTGTCATGCTATGCAAGTTCGCCTACCTCTACTTCTGTCAGTCAGAAATGGAGAACACCACAGCTGATGGGAAGAGCAAGGTTTGCCAAACCCCAGCAGCAGCAAAACTTACGTGCTGGGAAGCCCCAGTGTGGCGCCCCCCACAAAGGCTGATTTCATACCTGCATTTTGTATTTTGCTGCCCTCACCTGCAAAGGTCTTTGTTCCATTGTTGTGGCCATGCGGTCACTCAGGGGAGGAGCTGCATCCTGGCTCCAAACCTGGTGTCACCGCCCTTAACTCCTCCCCTTTCCGGAGTTTACCTGAGTGGCTGGGTTTCCTCTCTGGACTCATTCCAAAGGACACAAGGACAAAGCAAGGCTGGAATCTAAGCTTGCTGGGACAAGCATTATTAGTTCACCTACTGAGTCTACCTTCGCTCTCAACCAAGCCTACAGTACAAAGGAGGATTCTTTCTCAACATAGACTGTGGACTTTGGGGCTTACACAGGACCTCGCGAGCCTACAAGCCGGAGAGCAACAGGGATCAAAATAGAGGTACCATCACTCTGCAAACTATAGGCAAGTGATAGCTTCCCTTTTTCAAGGTCTCCTTTTGCAACCAACTAAGCATTTTGGGCCACCAGCATTTTTACTGGTTGTTATTCAATAAATCTTGTTTGGTTCACTATTTCTGAGTCTAGCACTCAATTCTTATAGATATCCTGGGTCTCCCTGCATGTGGGAAGGCTTTTTCTCTACCTTCAGGGCCAGAGCTTGCTACGTCCATCCTTTTAAAGCCCTTTTTTACCCTGAAGGCAGAAGACCCGGTTAGCAGAGATCCTTTGTATACAGTGTTCCCTCACTTATCACGGGTGTTATGTTGCAGGACCACCTGCAAAAAGTAAAAATCAGCAAAGTAGGGATGTTCCTCTTCCCCCCTCCCCTCATCCTTCCTTGCTCGCTCGGGGAAGGAAAGGAAGCAAGCCCTGTTCCTCCCTTTCCCCCTCCTCCTTTCCTTCTTGCTCAGGGAAATAATAATATAATAATAAACTTTATTTGTACCCTGCCCCTATCTCTCCAATGGGGACTAGGGTGGCTCACGTGAGGCCAAGCCCAGACAACAATTACAATAAAATAAAATCAAAACATCAGCAATAAACACAATAAGAAATACATACATATAATTTAAAAAAACAATATACAACTAAATATCTAAAATCACAAAGATGGGGCGGGCCGCAGGCACACATATAAAGTGTTAAAAACTCAAGACTGTGATGAGTGGAATAGCATCCTTACGGGAAGAAACATCATTTTATGAAGGAGGGGGGATGGACTCCAAGAACGGGGACATTGAGGAGAGCAATGGTAGGAATTAAATAACTACTCTCAAAAGGCACAGCGGAAGAGCCAGGTTTTCAAGTGTTTTTAAAGGTTTCCAAAGTAGGGGCTTTCCTAATCTCTCCAGGCAAGGAATTCCAGAATTGGGGGGCCACAGAGGAGAAGGCCCTCTCCCTTGTGCCCGTCTGTGAGACTGGCAGGGGCGACAGGAGGGCCTCCCCCGAGGAGCAGAAGGTTCAAGCTGGTTCATGGAGAGAGATCCTGTCACAAAGGTAGGCGGGTCCCAAACCGTTTAGGGCTTTATAGGTGATCTCCTGTATCTTGAATTGGGACCAGAAAATAAATGGCAGCCAGTGCACTTCTTTAAACAAGGGGGTTGACCGCTCCCTGTAACTTTCCCCAGTTATTAATCTGGTTACTGATCGCTGGACAAGTTGAAGTTTCCGGGCCGTCTTCATGGGTAGCCCCATGTAGAGTGCATTGCAGTAATCCAGTCTAGAGGTAACCAAGGTGTGGACCACCATGGTCAAGTCAGACTTCATGAGGTATGGCCGTAGTTGGCGCATGAGTTTTAAAGGAAGGAAAGGAAGTAAGCCCTCATCCTTTTGCCCCTCCTCCTTCCCTGCCAAACAGCAAGTCCACGGAAAGTGAACCATGAAGTAGGGAGGGAACACTGTATCAACTGAAATAAAATAGACACCTGGCAGTAGAAGACACAGCACCATGTAAATTGCCCCCAAATTGGCACATAAGAAATCTGTCAATTTGGGTAGGACAATTGACTCCAAATTATTTTTAGTCCCATTATAGTGCCTATTACTCCCCCTCCCCCTTTGTAAACCATTTACATGTGACATTATTATCATGTTTTGGTAGAACAGGTTGAGTATCTCTTATCTGAAATGCTTGGGATCCAAAATGTTCCTTATTTTGGATTATTTAAAATTTGTAATACTTGTAAAGTAAAGGTAAAGGTTTCCCCTGACATTAAGTCTAGTCGTGTCTGACTCTGGAGAGTGGTGCTGATCTCCATTTCTAAGCCAAAGAGACAGCGTTGTCCAAGGTCATGTGACTGGCATGACTGCATGGGGTGCCATTACCTTCCTGCAGAAGCGGTACCTTTTGATCTACTCACACTTGCATGTTTTTGAACTGCTAGGTTGGCAGAAGCTGGGGCTAATAGTGGGAGCTCACCCCGCTTCCCAGATTCAACCCACCAATCTTTCAATCAGCAAGTTCAGC
The DNA here is from genome assembly GCA_030556195.1 of Anolis apletophallus. Lineage (NCBI taxonomy): Eukaryota > Metazoa > Chordata > Lepidosauria > Squamata > Anolidae > Anolis > Anolis apletophallus. Next base: position 117,734,360 of record JARBWK010000005.1, on the reverse strand, counting down.
AGCTCAGCGGTTTAACCCACTACACCACCAGGGGCATACTTGTATGTACATCATATAAATAAGTATATATATGGTAAGTGTTCCAAAATAGGACCCAAATCTAAACACAAAAGTATTTGTTTCATATACCTCTTCTACACATATACTGAAGTTAACTTTTCATGCAATATATTCATAATTTTATGCATGAAACAAAGTTTGTGTATACTGAACCATCCGAAATCAAACGTGTCACTATCTCAGCCACTCAAATGGGCAATTTTGGAGTATTCCAGATAAGGGATTCTCATCTTGTATTTGGCAAAAACTTAATCGGATGCAGAGTCAAATCTGTAATCATGCTTAGCTAACTAAAGAATGGGAGCCATGAGTTCAGTTGCTGTTGGAGGAAGAGCTGGTATGAACCATCTGAGACCTGACAAGTTTCAACAAGGTGCAATTTTATTGCAGCCAACTCCATTCCCTGCATGGTGTCAGGGCATATGTCTTTGCTGCTTACCAAAAAGATAAAAAGAAGGTGACTTGTGAAGGCTGGCACCATGTGTTGCATTGCTAGCAAGGTCAGCATGTGAGACATTCAGTGCATAAGAACATAAGAACATAAGAAGAGCCATGCTGAATTGGACCTCAGCCCATCTAGCCCAGCATTCTGTATCACACAGTGGCCCACCAGTTGTACACGGGGATCTCGAGCAGAAGGGAGGGCAAAACCCTGACCTGCTCCCGACCCCCCACAACCAGTACCCAGGGAAATCCTGCCTACCTCAACCAACTCCGAGGTGGCACTTGGATGTCCTTTTCAGTAACTACTGATTCCCTTGGTATCCATGAGTGCATGTAGTATTAGGTATGCTGTTTCATCAGGAGTAGGAATTGTGTGGACCCCTAGATGTTGTTGACCTGTAGCTCTCTATATTCTTTACTATTGGCTAAGCTGACTGGGAAAACTGGGAACTTCAGTTCAATAATATCTGCAGTACCACTCAAGTGATTTAGTGAACTCTTATCTGGAGAGTGTCTTGTCAACTCTAGATTGGTTCAGCAAGCATGGAACAAAGAACAGAAGAGGAAAGATATTCAGGGTTAGCTGTGTTGGCCATTCAGCGAAATAAAACAAAGCTCAAAATGCATCAAACAGCAATATGTTTATTGGCCAATCAAAGTGCACAAAATCATGTAAACTTTTGAAGAAAAAAAGAGAGGCCGCACTAAAATGTGTGGCTCCTTCTAAAAGTAAGTTTTGTTCAAGACATTCCATTTCTTTCCCTGGATTAATATTTTAGAAGTACTAGCCAGATTTCTCCAACTTGTAGAATTACTCATCAGTAAACGGTCATGGTCAGATGTCTCGTTTGGGAAGCAATGCATGGCTGCCGAGACATTGTTCTGAGAAGAGTAAAAGAGGTCATAGCAGGAGACTGAAGAATGTGGAGGAAAAGGCCCTTATTTAGAGCTGCCTCTATTTAGAGAGTGAATTGTCTGGGGCTCATTGCAATGCCTGGTGCATAGTTATATTTCTTAGGTACCTCCTGTCCTCATTTATCAAAATACACCATGTTGTTGTTGTTCATTCGTTCAGTCACTTCCGACTCTTTGTGACCTCATGGACCATCCCATGCCAGAGCTCCCTGTCGGCCGTCACCTCCCCAGCTCCTTCAGAGTCAAGCCAGTCCCTTCAAGGATGCCATCCATCCATCTTGCCCTTGGTCGGCCCCTCTTCCTTTTTCCTTCCATTTTCCACAGCATAATTGTCTTCTCTAAGCTTTCCTTTCCTCTCATGATATGGCCAGAGTACCCTCTAATATCCTTAAGAGATCACAAATGGTGGCTCTGAGGGGATTGTCAGAATGATTTAATCCTCTATTTTCCTCCTTTTTCTAGTGCTTTTAAAACGTTCCAGTTTCACTCTCCTTCCATTTTCCATTTTGTCCTCAGCTTACTTTAATTGTTGCAAACTGAGTTCAAATTGCAAAAGTAATTTGCACTCAGTTAACTTAGGGTCCTTCCAGACAGGCCCTATACCCCAGGATCTGATCCCAGGTTTTCTGTTTATCCCAGATTATCTGACATTGCGGACTCATATAATCCAGTTTAAAACAGAAAGCTTGAGATCAAATCCTGGGATATAGGGCCTGTCTGAAAGGGCCCTTAGGGCTGTTCCACACAGCCATATAACTCAAAATATCAAGGCAAATAATCCATAATATCTGTTTTGAACTGGTTTATCTGTGTCCACACTTCCGTATAATCCAGTTCAGTGTAGATTTTATGCAGCTGTGTGGAAGGGGCCTTAGTCGTGGAGGAAAGGAGCAGGTAGCATCTTCCCAGTAGTCAGGCAAAAGCAAACTGCTGCAACCTCTCCTAGTTTATGTGTTCTTCCTCATTAATAATGTTGTCCATCTCGATCACACTCTGATGTTACTTGACCACAGGTGTCACAGTTTTTATCTGTGAAGTGTTGGAGGGTATGTCGTCCTCCACTATTTAATCCATCCCTTTTCCTCTTCTGCCTTGTTAAAAGAGGCATGGGATCTTAGCCAATTGCTATGCAAGTTTCTGTTATTTCAGGCAAGCCTGGTCGTTGGCCTTGGAACTCTACCTTCTCAATTCACAGGTACCTTCACTTCCTGGATCGTTCCAGCACAGCTTTGCTCTCCTTGAATAGATCAGTTCTATTGAGGAAGCAGTTAATGTTTGATGAAAAGTGGTGCAGCAAAGTGACGGCTGCCTTTTCTTTCCCTTTTTTGGAAGAGTTTCTTGAACCTGTTCCAAAGAAAATAACATGTTTGGCTCATTTAATGTAGCCTTAAGCCTTCATAGTAAAACTTCGAGACCTGGCAGGCACTATGGAGTCCTCCCCTTGGTTTTGCTTCCTCCACATGACTGTAGAGTACAACATTACTCTGGCAGGGCTTTTTTTTTAAGTAGTTGCCTAAGTCTTAATTATCATTAATTAGTTTGTATTCTGTGGAGTTGGAAACAGGAGAAATCAGTGCAGTTTTCAGCTCTCAGTGCTTCTTCTCTCTACTTAAAAAATTGTATTTTGGCCCTTTGAATCTGGGAAGTGAAAAGGGAGAAACACATACACAACCAAAGTTGTTTGGCAGCTGTGTTTCCAGGCTAAATGCCAAGGACTCCTGATGCCAGTCCTGGCTTTTAATGGGCAGGGCAGGTTAATGGGGTGACATGGAATAGGTGAAGGGAAGCTGAGGTCACCTCATTCCCCCTTTATTATTTGAAAAAAGTGATTTCAAATCATGCCTAATACTGCATGGTATCCTCCAGCCCTAGAGGCATGACTGGCAGAACCTGCTTGGTACAATAACTATCAAAGCCTCTTCATTCTGATATTGATATTCTATCTATCTATCTATCTATCTATCTATCTATCTATCTATTGGCATTACTTCGCGAATGAATATTCTTAGGAAGGACTCATCCCACGCTTTTTACAAGCACGTTGATGACTAAAAAGGCCAATCTGAGATAGGCAAGTTCGGTTGTAGAAAGCACCGCAGAGAGTCTCCTTGGGTGATCATGTTTCCAATTCTTTCTGCGTTGTCGTTTCTCTTCGAGACCCATTTGGCGTGTCTTCTCGAAAGAGGCCGCAGCATTGTGGATAGTGCGTTTCCTTGCCTCCCAATGTGAGGCCAGGGTGGACCATTGTTGGTGATCAATCTGGCCGAGCCTGAGATGTTGTTTCAGGGAGTCCTTATATCTCTTTTTGAGGGTGCCTCTCTTGCGCTGACCCATGGCAAGTTCACCATAGAGTAGTATCTTTGGGATAGCTCTGTACACACTGATTTTGGTGCTTTGTTACTCCAGACTCTTTTGTGAAGCCTTCCAAATGCACTATATGCCTTTGCTAATCTGTGATCTATCTCTTTATCAATCTTGGTGTCTGAAGAGATGATGCTTCCCAGGTAGGTGAACTGCTGAACGGACTTAAGCACAGATTCGCCTATGCTGATGTGGGGATGATGGTGTTCTTCCTGTGGTGCGGCCTGGTAGAGGACTTCCGTTTTCTTTAGGCTGACTTCCAGCCCAAACAGCTCTGCAGCTGTTGCAAAGCTGGATGTTAGGCGCTGCAGGGCTGCTTCTGTGTGGGCGACAAGGGCAGCATCACACACACACATGTTTACAATGTTGAGGGTTATGCTTCTAGGAATAATTAAAACAATCTCACATATCAGAGTGCAGCATCTAATTTAATACACCAAGATTTTTATTTTGATTTTAAAGGTTTTCACACAGACTACGTAGTAAATGTTTGTTCATTCTACATTAGAAAGAGGTAACTGTCCAGGGGGAAATTAGAAGAAATAAATATATGAATTATAAATATTGTATTGTGTAATGAAATGGAATAAAAATGTATTTTTTTTCGTGTCAGCAGTGACTTGAGAAACTGCAAGTCATTTATGGTGTGAATTGGCCGCCTGCAAGGATGTTGCCCAGGGACACCCAGATGTTTTACCACCCTGTGGGAGGCTTCTCTCATGCCCCTGCATGAGAAGCTGAAGCTGACAGATGGGAGCTCACCCCACTCCCCAGATTCAAATCACTGACCTGCTGGCACAAGGGCACCACTGAGGGCTCCTTAATAATCATTAATAATAAAAATTATTAATAATAAAAGAAATAGGTAACTGTCGGGGGTTTGGGAAGACCTTAAAGGGCAGCATCTTTCACTGTTCAAGTATATGTAAGTTATCAGAATAGATATGATTCTGGACATTTTTTTTGCAACAAAAAATTGATACCAGAGGTAGAAATAACATAGACAGACTGGGAATAGGTTCCTATATCACAAAGAGGAAAACAGAGGAAGAAGGGAGAATGACAGTTCACTAATGTTTTTATTCAAATTGACAGTATAGTGAACCTTCGTATTCATAGGGGATTGGTTCCAGGACCCTTGTGGATTCCAAAAAACATGGATGTTGTTTATGTCCCAGTTAAAAATGACATAGGGCAGCAGTGGAAGCGTCACTGGCAGGTTGCCTCCATTATTGTCCTACGCCATTTTTAAATGAACATATTTGCACTCTCGCTTCAATTCCAGAGATGTCTCAGTCTCATTCATGTTACTTATTGCTGGAGTTAAGAAAGATTTGTTGAGACTACCAGGTGATAAACTGCCAGAGGAAGACTTAATAAAATGTAAAACACTGACATTTGGAGCCTTCCTTTTATAGAAAACAGGGTATACATTTGTAGCATCTCTTGTAAAAATGATGTATGAAGTGTTACACTGAATTGAACGCCTTTTTAAAAAGTGGAATGTTTTATGATGGTCATGTGACCAGCCCCAAGTAAAAGAGATCATCAGGAGTTGAAGCAGATGTTGGTCGAAGCTTTCCGAACTATTCTGGCAAAGTGGAGATGTTGCTTTTTGTGACTTGTCTGAGTGAAATGAACTTTTGGTCCAAGGGACATCTCTTCCTGTGCCAAGGAGTGAAATCCAGTTGTAGTCCTATCTAGACTGACTGGAATGAACGGATCTTGTTAGACACAATTAACTTAGAACCACAGTTGGGTTCAGCCCAAAGTCCGCTATGTGTCATCCCAACAAAGACTCCCTAAAATAAGAGTCCTCAATATTTGCTAAACATTTTTTGGCTCAGGCTGTGAACAAAAGTGGTCGCAGAAGGACATTTTGTTCAGGGAAAATATTTCAAAGAAGCAAGAGTTCTTTGCACATGTATCTTACTTAATTCCCTTGCAGTAGAAATGTATATTCTTGTAAACAACAGTATGTGTGGAAATCGTACAAAGACCCATTCTAAACATTTCAAAATATGGACAGTTTGAATAGAAATAGACATGAAAATATTGATCAAAAGTATTCTTCACAATGCCAAATAGTTGAACAGGAATGACTAATTCCTTCGGGGGTTGAGAAGTGATGGTATAAAAATGCAGGAAATAAATAAAATAAATAATTGATGCAGTTGTTAAGCAGAGGTGGGCAACTTTTGATGTTTTGGATCCATTGTTGGGCTGGGATTCCCATAATTCCTTACCATTAGATACGCTAGCTGATTGCACTTGTGGTCCCAGTAGGTACCTAAGAATTGTTTGTAAATTAAGGAAAAGTTAGGCAACTTTTGATGTTTTGGATCTGTTGTTGGGCTGGGATTCCCATAATTCTTTACCATTAGATATGCTAGCTGATTGCACTTGTGGTCCCAGTAGGTACCTCAGAATTGTTTGTAAGTTAAGGAAACGTTGGGCAACTTTTGATGTTTTGTATCTGTTGTTGGGCTGGGATCCCCATAATTCCTTACCATTACGCTAGCTGATTGCACTTCTGGTCACCTCGGAATTATTTGAAAGTCAAGGTAGATAATTTATTTTGTCTATTCCAAATACTTGCAGAGGGAGGGCAAATCAGGATTGAAACATCCTTAAGTATTTCCAAGTGCAAAGTGTACATAAAAGTGTTTTGCCTTCTAACCCAAGAAATAACGAGACAGACAACCATAATTGGATTCAAAGTTGGGCAACCTTTATTAAAATTACCTATTTAACTTTAACTGAACTAAACTTAGGTGTCAAGGGAAATGGGTATGGCACAGAACTGGGCAACCTCTCAGGGAAACGCTGGGGAACTTTATGAAAATCTTTATACCAGACTCTCCAATTTTTCTGGGCCAATGATATCCCCCTCACCCTTCAACTGCCATACAGGTGAGTGCATTTGTGCATTGGTCCAACACCCTTTGAGGAGTGCGTTAAGCGAATATTGATCTATTGGATTTCCCTAAACTATTTATGCTGGCCTATTTATAAAACCACCATCCATCTAGCCCCTAATAACAATATAGGGTAGGCGGGGGGGGGAACCTAGAACATAGAGGGGGGGATCCTACCCTGCCCCATCAGGCGACTATACTGTCAACTGGGTGGGAGTGGTAGGTCGATGACTCCAGCAGGAATGACGCAGGAGGCTGGCCATAACAATTAGCCAGCCTCCGCCCATTCCTCTGGAAGATTCTGCTGAGGCGACCAATTGCCTCTCTTCATGGAAGGAGGCAAATTCCTCTCCCCGCCCACTGCGTAGGTGGGGCAAGGGTATTCCATGTGTTCAGTGGACTTAACAGTGTTGGTGTACCTATTATCAATTGTAGACTCTCTTCAATATTTCTTGCAGGACTCCATGACAATTGTTATTGTATTTTTTTTAGTGCTGATAATTTACATAGGAATCTTGGTAATCTACTTTTGCCAGATCATTTGGGCTGGGGGTTCAGTCCTTCCTTGACTTGTCTTGTGGAGTTCAACCCCCCTGCTCTTCCTATTCTGGGCTCCCAGGGTCCCACCTGGAGAAACACCTGGAGAGCCTATCCTAGTCATAAGAACATAAGAACATAAGAACATAAGAAGAGCCATGCTGAATCGGGCCTCAGCCCATCTAGTCCAGCATTCTGTGTCACACAGTGGCCCACTAGTTGTACACAGGGATCTCTTGCAGAAAGGAGGGCAAAACCCTCACCTGCTCCCGACCCCCCACAACCAGTACCCGGGGAAATCCTGCCTGCCTCCATCAACACAGAGGTGGCACTTGGATGTCCATTTCAGTAGCTACTGATTCCCTTGGTATCCATGAATCTGTCTAATCCTGCCTTGAAGCTGTCCAGGCTGACCGCTGTCACAACCTCCTCTGGAAGTGAGTTCCATAACCCAATGACCCTCTGGGTGAAGAAATATTTCCCTTTATTAGTCCTAACTTTCCTACCTTGGAGCTTTAGGAGTGCCCCTAGTCCTAGTGTTGTGTGACAGAGAAAATATTTTTCTCTATTCACCCTTTCTATCCCATGCATGATTTTATACACTTCGATCAAGTCACCTCTTAAACGCCGTCTTTCAAGGCTGAAAAGACCAAGGCGTTGCAACCTGATTTCGTAAGGGAGCTGCTCCATCCCTTGGATCATTCTTGTTGCCCTTTTCTGTACCTTTTCCAGTTCCGTTATATCCTTCTTGAGGTGCGGTGACCAGAATTGTACACAGTACTCCAGATGTGGCCTCACCATAGATTTGTAGAGAGGCAATACAACATTTGCCGACCTATTTTCGATTCCCTTCCTGATCATGCCAAGCATAGAATTTGCTTTTTTACTGCTGCTGCGCACTGGGTTGACATCTTCATTGAGCTGTCCACCAAAACCCCAAAATCCCTTTCCTGGTTTGTCTCGGAAAGCTTTGACCCCATCAATTGGTAGGTGTAGTTGGGGTTCTTTGCCCCGATGTGCATGACTTTACACTTGTTTAGGTTAAAATGCATTTGCCACTTTGTTGCCCATTCACTCAATTTCGAGAGATCTTTCTGGAGCTCTTTACAATCAGTTTCATTTTTAACTACCCTGAACAATTTAGTGTCGTCTGCAAACTTTGCTACCTCAGAATTTACTCCTACATCCAGGTCATTAATGAAGTCCCTGTAAAGCGAGACAGATGATCCAAATGAAATACATATTCTTGAACACTGTATGTAAACACCAAACTGTTTCTTTGTCTGGTTTATTTTTTAAAAAAAATTATTCATTATGGTTTGTAATGTGTGGAAATGCACCCGACACTTGTCAAGTGCTACATTATTTGGTCTTTAAAAAAATAGTGTAGTGCACCACAGTTTTGTGTAAACAATGCTTCAATGAAAAGTGACTATTGTTTCAGACTACATCTGTTTTCTCCCAGAAGAAGTCAGCCAAGTGTTTTCAAATCAATTTGCAATATGCTGTTGTTTGGAGCAATGTGCTGTTGACTCGGTTGTCTGGGAGATGCTCAGCAACTGCTGTGGAAAGTCCTTGGTCACAGTGCCTTAGCAAATGTGCTGTGTGAAAAAATCACATTGCACAATTTGCCTTTGTCACTTCTGAGTTTCTGCCCAAACAGAACTGTCCCTCCTTTCCCACTGGCATCCGTTTCCCTTGGTAGAATCCTTCACACTGTGAGATTTGACATCATGAAAGACAACTTACCTATTTTCCTATATTTTCTTCCTCCAAGGGAGAACTGAGTGTGATTGAATAGCTCGTGCACTGCTGAAAAATGCAGGAAATGGGCTCCCAGTATAGCCTTTAAAACAGATAAGTACATGTGCCCTACACATGAACTCCTTTGAAGCACACGACTGTAAGGATATTGCGACACTCAAATAACTAAGGAGCCAAGGAGCTTCATAAATCACTGATCCATGGAAAACTGTTAAGTTTCAGGGGTCTGTCTCAGTGCCCACCAGTTCCTAGTACTTTATTAACCTTTTTTCCCTATGTTGATCCAACTGTGTGTTCCATCAGCCTAGAAATTAATTCTGTGAAAGGCTTCACCTCAATGACACTAGTTGACAGAGATGTGAAGGAGGTGACATGAGAGATATAATGCTGTGAAGCTCTGATCACATCTTCTGTGCTGTCAGCAAAAGAGCATGTCTCAAAGAAGCCATTGCTCTAGGATGTTTCTCTGCCATCAAAGCCTACATGGAGTTGAAATTATGTGTGTCAGGTTTAAAATGCTATCTTGTACTGTTACTGATCCTCATAGAGCAGAGTTAATAATGAGTAGTTTACTGTTACAGGCACTCTATATATACTATATATATTTGACTTTCCATGTTTGCGGGTTTGGCATTTTGTGGATTTGATTATTTGCAGATTTGATTACAATGCTCTCTCTACAAATCTCTACTTCCTCCAGTGCAATTCTGTGCTCAGATTCTGGCAGAAGTTGGACAAAGATTTGTGATGGGGCATCCAAAGTTCCTAGAATGGGGTTTTCTTGGGTTAAAAAATCTTTTTAATTCATGTTTTCCCACTCTTATGGAGGTCCTGCACCCCAACCTCACAAAATGTGGAGGACTGATTGTATACTATCAATTGATATTTATTTATATCTCCCCGATATTGATATAAGTTATTAGATCTTATTTCTCTTAGACTAGACCATTGTCAGCCATTTTAGTGTAATATCTTATAATTTGGTTTTAGGGTGTACATTGTAATGTTTATTTATGTTTTAGTTTTTATATCTTAATGGATTGCTCTTGTTTTTATTTTATTTTCATATTTAAGTCCTTTGTTGTACATTTTATTACTCTTCATTATTTTGTATTATTTTGATGTGTCTGTACCTCTTTTGAGGCATTGAGTGTTTGCCTTTTTTATGTGTAAACTTCCCTGAGTCCTTCTGAGGAGAGCGGGTGGTCTATAAATAAAGTTATATTAAAAACTCTTTGCAGAGGAGTTTGATATCTTCAGTGAGGTTTTTGTTTTTGGGATTTTACCAGTCTCACTTTGAGAATAGATAAAAAGTCTGTCCCATATATACTTTCAGCATGGTTTAAATATTTTTGTGACTCTGAATGTTACAAGAGATAGACAGTAAAATCAGGTGACATGGTAAAATAAACCTCTGAGTGGATTTTACAGGAACAGGTGGATTCAGCAGCAGAAAATGCAATGGGAAATTCCCAAGCTCTGGATCCCTTTGGGTCTAACTCCAACCCAAGTCTCAGCTGGAGTGAACATAATGAATTAATTACTTTAATAGAAACTCAGTAATTCAACATTTATATAAGTTCTGTTGATCCCAACTCTAGTTGGAATTGCCTTTTGCTTTGCATCTGTGTCCCACAAAGTGTCTTGCAAATATGAACACTCGCTTTCAAAATATTTTGGAGATCTTATTCTGTACCTCCCATTTACTTCAATTGACCAGAGGTCTTGAAGCTCATATGCGGAGCTGTTTGAAACTGAGTGAGAAGGAAAACAACACATGGAAGGGCATACAAAACTTGGTATTGGCACCCAGAACTTTTTGAAGTTGGCACTACAGTATAAAGCATTAGTCAACTCTACAGTATCTTTTGAAATCCTTCTGAGGTTGGAAATATTTATCTTGGATTTTTTTAAAGCAGTGTTTGTGGTTACTATTTTGACTGGTCATTCATACATGCCACAGTTTGTAAGCTTATCATTTGAATCCATATATTTTAAAACCCTAGACATCCATTATTACTTAAAAAACCCATAGGAATGTAATATACATCCCTTTTGCTTCTCATCTTCCTCTCTATAGATCATTTTGTTGTTTATCACTGTCATATAACCAAAGAGAATTCAAGTTATATTTTTTCCTTGAAGGGAATGCACAGTATTGTCAGTTTGCCAGATGTTATGGCAATGGACTGGTTTGGGTTTGAAATGACTTTGGCTTGAAATGACTTTTTGAAAGAATGGCATGCTTGTAGATGAATGTCACATTAAAAAGGCTATGTTTTTTCTCCCCAGGTTTCAGCGGGTTCGTTAGTTCTGTTTGAAAAAGAAAACTTCTCCTTGTCAGCAAAAACAGAGGAGAAGCCGCTCCCACAAGGAAATCGGCACCTGCTGCAGTGGGCTCAAAAGGAATATGGCGCAGTAACATCTTTCACTGAACTCAAAATAGCCAGAAATGTCTACATCAAAGTAGGAGAAGGTAAGTTTTTCAAAACAAAGTTAAAAACTTGACATTATACTAAATGTCCTTTGACCAGTAGCTGGCCACTTGGGAGTGCCTCTCATGTCACTTTAAGAAGTTCCTCCATTCTGCATGTGGTTGGGCTCAGACTGCGTTGTATTAAGTAGTCTGTGGTTTGCTCTTCTCCACACTTGCATGTCGTGGACTCCACTTTGTGGCCCCATTTCTTAAAATCGGCTCTGCATCTCATGGTGCCAGAGCGCAGTCTGTTCGGCACCTTCCGAGTCGCCAGGAGGAAGTCTCTCATTCAATATCAGCCATGGATTGATGTTTCAGGTTTTGGCCTGCCACTTTTGGACTCTTGCTTGTGACTATCTCTGTAGATTTTAGAAAGCTATTTCTTGATTTAAGACGTTGGCATGCTGGATGATATCCAAACAGGGGATGGACCAGAGATGTCACTGCCTTGGTCCTTTCATTATTGGCTGCTACTTCCCAGTAGATGTCAGGTGATGCAATACTAGCTAAACAGTATAATTTTATAAACTCAGAAAGAGCTTAGACATGAGTTATGAATGAGTGGAGAGAGCAACCAGTTTAGCCTTAAAGATACTGTAGAAGATTGAGCCTTAGCTCTCCATTGTCTTGATTTTGAAAGTAACTTTCTAGACAACTTATTGCCCTTCAAGATATTGCTGTGTTTGGATCTGACAGTCTTGCAGCCTGGGTTTAATGCATATTTATTTGTTCAGCCATTCATTTATTTTCTACGCGTGGTTGCATATTTGATATACTGGCATTCCTTCAGAATCCTGTGGTTCATTGAAACAGTGCTCATTTTATTCATAGTGTCCAAAGAATAGTCTCCTATTCATTTTATTCATAGTGTCCAAAGAATAGTCTCCTATTCATTTTATTCATAGTGTCCAAAGAATAGTCTCCTATTCTTTATCACTTCTAGACCACGTTAGGTATCCACATACTATATATTCTCACGTTGACCACATGTATAAGCGAAGAGCAGATTCTAGGGCCAAAATTATGGCTTTTGGTATGACCAAGGGATAAGTTGAGGGTTATTCCACAGAGAGGGGACAGCATCAGCCCTGTCACAATGGCCAGTCACCATTTTCCCACCCAGGCATTCAATAACATCAGAAGTAGCAGCACAGCAGTGTGTACGTGTCCCCCAAGCTCTTGCCATTTGCCACTCTACTCAGAGAAGGAAATGGTCCCTTTTTTCTTTCTCTTTTTTTTTTTTGCAAAAAAGTGCTTACTTGTGGGATATGGTCCATTTTTTACTAAAGTTTCTAGACTTATACACAAGTAAATACAGTTTCATGGTGCAACCCTTATAATATTCATTCAGAAATGGACTACTGTTAAATTCAGGGGGTTGAATTTACTAAGCATTTTGGAATCTACTAAGCATTTTGGATTGTGGCCTAACTTTTTGTCAGGAAGACACTGATGGGCCATATTATTGGGAGATCCTGGGAGTTGTAATCTAGATCTAGTCTGGAAGTTGTGATAATTTCTGGAGCAATGAGGAATCAGTATTGGAAATAGCTTGTCTTCTCTTGTAACAGGGGAAACCATTCCCCAGATTTAAGACAGTTGTTCTTCTTTCGTATGCCAGTGTCCACAGATAAATTATTTGGCTTTTAAGGAAGTCTATCATCTTTTAGGTTTCCAGTTTGTAGTCAAGGTGATGGATTTCATTCTAACATAATGATGCTGCTTTGAGGAGTTAGGGCTAATTGCATTTGGAATGAGATGAGAGTTTAAAATGTGTTTTCTTGAAGAGTTTCCATAAGGTTTCAAACTGTCTGTGATTGAATCCACCACCTATTTTGTCTTGCCATTCCTCCCTCTATCTTCATACATTCTTGTAGTACAGAAGGAGTTTACTAGTCAATAATGAGGTAATAATAGTTCAAAATCCTCTTCATTTAAGTTGGCACCCTAGTTCCCATACTGGAACACTTTCTCCTTAGAATTTGTTAGCCTCCTGGATCATCATCCCTCTAGTATTTCTTTATTCTAGCATTAAACCTATTTAAAAAGAGTTCCAGCTGGGAAGAAATCTTACTGGTGATATATAACCCTTGGCAATAAGAACTTATTGAAGAAAGCTGATACATGATAAATAGTTCTGATATATTCGTAAAACGTGTGCTAGTATTGTTAAGCCAGAAGCACTTAAACTTTCTCCAACTTTGGGTCACGTTGGCCCAGAATCTGATGATAACACCTAATTTTTTTTGGAAAGGAAGAAAACCAACTCCCCATTTTTAAGATAATGGTATTGCTCAAAGAAAATAGAAGAGTCCAAGGTACATTTCTCCATTTCTGACAGGCAAGTGTGCAACATGCATATACAATAGCGTTATGTGGCACTTTTATTACAGCATAGAATATCAGTGTTTTTGTTGACAATTGTTGCTCCAAGAATCTACATATCCCGATTTTGACAATAACAGTTTCTACAGTTATGTGCAGAGTATGGTAGATTAGGATAGATGGGGATTTTTAAATCCGTATTAAGGTATGCTGTACACATAGATCTGGAAAATCCAAGTGACTGTCAAATTGATGAATGCATTGCCAATAGGAACAGAAGTGAAGGGACAGTTTTGACATCAACTTGTCAACTTTCCATGAAGTAGCTATAGTGTTTAAAGGCTCCTCACCAAATGGGATCATTAGAAGGTTCTTACCACCTTATCTCTGGCTCTTTCTACACTGCCATATAATTCAGATCATCAAAGCAGTTATCTGCTTTGAACTACACTGTCATATAGTTCAGTTCAAAGCAGATAATCCAGATTTTATATGGCAGTATAGAAGGGCCCCCAGAACATGATAAGAGTGTACTAATGGGCTTGGCTGACTTACCAGCCAAGCGAGTTGCGGGGCAGCATTGCCCTCGCGCCATCTCGTTTGGCCTTGTGGAGGCTTCTCCTCCCCAGAAGCCTCGTGGTGGCGGGAAGGCTTCCCACTACCAACGCTGGCCGGCCCCCTCTCGGCAGTCGGCCGGCCCCTACTTCCGCCCGGGCAGCTTATTTAAGGCTGCCCAGGACTTCCACAGGCGGGAGCCACCACCGAGAAGGCCCTATCCCTGCAGTACGCAGGGGCCAGTTACTGTTTTTCCTCCCACCCTCCCTACTTATTACATTGTTTGTTGTGTACATTTTGTTCATTTATCCAGTTTCATTGTTGCAGTGGTTATAGTTATGTGTTATAATGCTCTTACATTGTTTGTTGTGTCATTTTGCAACCTCATTGTTGCGTGTTTGGCATGTGGCATGGCCCCTGGATCAGGTTGGCTTATCGCCCCTTGGTTGTAAGGGGGATAACGCCCAGGCCCCCTGGGGTGCCGAGTTTCCGTGGACAAGCATTGGGCCGCTCGCACCCCAGGCTTGAAAACGCCTTTGGACATTCGCGGGGGCTGTTCGACCCTGATCCAGGACCCATGCGTGGCTACCAACCCTTTGGTTCCTGTTTTCAATAAATGAGTTGTGGCCAATTTTTATCCAACCAATTGTGTCTGCATTATTGTTCTTGGTGCAAGGTGTGTCACGCTTGCACACGCAAATACTTATATGATTAGGTCAATCCATGTTGCAAAGGGCTTGATTCATTTACATAGTTTTGGTGATGAATTTAGGCCTAAAGTCAGATTGAAATATGTTTAAAAAGCCTCAATCAAGTACATATGGAGTTGATGCTCTGTCCTTGCCTAAAGGAAAACTTCCAATACTATCTGGAAGCTGGGGTGCCGCCTTTTAAAAAACTCAGCTTTTGGGGAAATGTTTGAATCTCCTTTGCTGTTCCTGGAAACACCGGGAATGTGGTGCAGCTGGCTGGGAGTCAGCTGCATAAGATCTCTACTGACCAGAAGGTCATGAGTTTGAGGCCTGCCCGGGTTGGGGTGAGCTCTCGACCAATTGTGTAGCTCGTTGTCTGTCTATATATGTTTTATGTCTATGGCATTGAATGTTTACCTGTATATGTGCATTGTGATCCGCCTTGAGTCCCCTGTGGGGTAAGAAGGGCGGAATATAAATGATGTAAATAAATAACAAATAAAATAATAAATTTTCTTCAGGCCCAACCCTAAATTATTACATTTCTTTAAGGTTATGGTGCTTGAAGATAATAGGTCTGAACAGTTACCATATTATGAACAGCTATAGCTGTGTTATGAAAACTATAAGCTATACACCGAGTCAGTGAAAAGAGCTTCCTTAACTCTTTAGGGGACATGTGTATATTATACCCATGCAATATTTTGGAATTAACATTTCCTCAACCAATCACTGTTTGATAATCCAGCATGGTCAAAGCACTGTCTAAAATGACCAGCAGTGACTTACTAGGTTTTCAAGCAAGTTACTTATTCAACCAGGTGTCATTGGAGATTTCCATATCAGTGGTACAATAAATCCACTCTGGGCTTTCTTCCAGATTTTAAAAGAACTGTCCAAAATGCTGAATCTTTTTCAAGCATCAAAATCAGAACTTTGGACAACTGTTTTGAAACTCAGATTAAAAACTCCTAGCAGATTTGCCATAGAACTTACATGGAATCCACCAGCCATCATCCGCAAATCTAAGTCCTACAAGAAGAACATGCAACCTTTTATATTCTAAGTATGGACTATGAATTGTCTGTTGGTTAGCTAAATTATTATTATCTATTATTTAAAACATTTATACCTCGTCCTTCTCGAGCTCCGCAGAGGGACTCAGAACACTTTACACCCCCCAATAGAAAATTATGTTTGACTTAAATTCTAAATGAACAATAGAAAGAAAATGTGCTTGGTTGTTTTGTTGACAGGAATAGGAGACTTTCCAGAAACACATAAGTGCAAGAGACCTTTTATCATTATTTGCTTTAAAATGTGGTGATTTTCCTGGACGTGTGGCTGGCCAGTTCAAAAAATTTTCATTGCTGGCATTGAGAATCAAATTTGCTTTGCCTCATAACGTATGTTAGTTTGAATTCAGCATGGACAACTTCAGGATCACTTTCCCTCATCTGTGTGAGAGGAACTGGCAGAATATCCACTGCTTTGAGATCCCATCTGGCAAGGCCCTTAACAGATGTTTGGGGAGTGTTCCACCAGGCAGCATAAATAGATTTAGCCTCATAGTTTGCATTCAAGGATCCTCTAGAGAAGAAGGCAAAGTGAGCATTCTGAAACCAATTAGTACAGAAAGGGATCAAAAAGGAAACTGCCACAATGACAATACACAAAACAGTTGGCCCCCCATATCCATGGATTCTGCATTCACAGAATCAACCCTATGTATCTTTAAAACATTTTTTAAAATCCAATGTTTTTAATTTCATATAAGGGACACTATTTTATTACACCATCTATATATATAATGTGAAGACTACCTCAAACAGAGAAACCTTACAACGCAGAAACACAAAACTTACCAACAGAAATAGGCATCAAGCAAGGTACGTTTGTAGCAAAGAAACTTCCCCCCCAAAACCTAAAAGGCCTAAAACCTAAAAGGCCCCCAAAACAACGAGTAAAAAAACTACATTTCCCAGCATCCTCCGTGGCTGCCAGCAAATGCCATTGGCCGACATCAGCCCACACAAAATGCAGAGAGGAAGAGTAACCATAGCAACGCTGGCAGAAGCCATCCAAGGCTAGGATAGAATGCTGAGAGATTTCAGTTGTCAGTTGGTGTTTGAGGGTTAAACTGTCAAAACCAAACTCTATGAGGGAGCAATTCTCCAGCAATTCCTACCCACACAACACAACACAACTTCCAATCACAACCCATCCCACCAACCTTACGGGACCCCGTACACACAACACCTACCACCACCACAAACAAAAACCATTCCTTCCTTCCACACAGACAGAAACTGACCCAAAAGACAAGCCATGCCTTCTAAAAATAACAGCATTGGACGACACACAACGCTACATACATCAAACAAAAAAGGGTAGAACAAACGCCAGAACAGAAACACACTGCGCAGCAGAGATACAGACAACAGGTCACTGCATGACGCACAGCTGAGAACCAAATGCAAAGAACTGCACGACAAGAAGAAGCGCGCAGCCAGGAACAACAAAGACGCATAAATGCAACACAACAGCAGCACGCAAGGAGCGCAGAAACACGACGGCGCAACACAGAAAACAAACTTCAAAAACACCACAACCAATTCCACTGCCTAGCCTTCAGATACAACGCTGCAGAAGACTACAGCATGGTGCCAGAGGCCGACATTGGCACCCTAACGCACATCTGCACACACTGCAAAGCCCTGAAATACCCAGCAGAAACAACAGGAATGTGCTGCCTAGCCGGTAAAGTCTCTCTACCACCACTTGCCATTCCTCCACAACCACTACAGACTTTGCTGAGTGGAGACACTCCAGAATCAAAACACTTCCTCCGCTATATAAGACAATACAACTCATGCTTCCAGGTGACATCATTTGGAGCACACATAGAAAGTGCGCCATTCATGCCTACATGACCCCACCAAGACCGTAAGTAACATCATTTCCAACCCTTACATACTCAGACTTTCTCGCATCTCCTAAATAGGGCACAGCAACGCGTGCCGGGTACAGCTAGTTGTATATAATGAGACTCGAGTAACCATGGATTTTTGGTATCCACGGGGCCATAAGAACCAAACCTCAAGAGCCCTCTGTCCACAAATCTGTTATGTGACCACAGTCTAGGTTTTGGTAATACCACAAGGATTCTTAGGATCTCAACAGATCTGAACAAGAATCTATACCCCTATCTTTAGTATCAGAATCAGCATGCTTCTGTAATAGTTATCATGGAACAATACACTACTTCCCATATGATGGGAAATTTGGTTGGTCACAATGGTCAGATAACCAGTATGACTTTTCATGTAGAATCATAGAATTGGAAAAGACAACAAGGGCTATCTCGTCCTAAAGTACTCCTGGGAAAAAGTCAACCAGACTGCTTAAAGACCTCAAATGTGAGAGATTCCATCACCTTTTGAAGTATCTGTTTCCTTACTTGAAAGCTCTTATAATCAAGCAATTCTTCCTAATATTTGAGAGGGTTGGAAGGAGTACAGAAGAACACTCTTGCCAATCAGCATTTAAAACAAGGTAGTTCAGGCGCAATTAGGATGAAAAACCAAACTGTTAATCTAATAGTCTGCTATCTAATATTGCTAGTCTTGGCATGGAAGAGTGTTACATCTTACACATGACTTCTGACCCCACCCTTCACCAGCCAATCTTTGTATCTTTTTGCTGCTGAAGTCCCTTCACAAGCTCCAGTGTCACCCAAGCCAAGGTTTTTATACCTCTGATTTTATGAAAAAGTGGGGTGAGTGGGTAGCGAAGCATTTTATCAGTCTCTAGTCTCCTCATCCCATTGCATATCATCTCTACATTTCATATCAAACACAAGGCATCCTTGTTTCCTTCCCATGGAGGGCATCAAACAAGGTCCCTTCCACACAGTATAGAAGTGCTACACAGAGAATCAGACTGTCAGGAGCTCCCTGCTAAATGGGATGAGCTGTGGTGTCGATGGAAAGATCTTTCTTTATATGGAGTCTTTCTACTAGTGGAAAGAATATCCTGACTCTAACCCAATTGCTGAAAGGGAATCTGTTTCATATCAGCCACGGCCTGCACTGACACCGCTGCTTGATGTTAGTTTCATGTGAACGATTGGCTTATGAGTAGAGAAGGATGACAATGAAGACAGCTTCCAATGTATAAATAGTAAATTGTTATGAGGATGAGCCTGATTTGAAATCAGATCAGAATAGTGTAGGGGATGGGAAGTGTGTTAACATTCATATGAAAATATGCACCATGCCTTTTAGCCTTGGTTAAGCACTGTGCTTATGCATTGTCCTCACTGGTGCTGTGAAACATAATATGTCAAGCACCATTGCAACGAACACAAGGTAATGTAGTCGTCCAGTAGTACATGGAGTAGGGGGAGCCATTCCTTTGGAACCCAATAGGATTGGTTTTTCGTGTTTTCACCTATCAGAAGGAGATCTTTCCCACAGCCAACAATGTGAATCCCATCCTACACTTGCATAACATGGGAGGCATCACTCATTTAGGCATAGGTTTTCCCAGGCTACAGAACAGCACCTTACTCTGCTTTCTTCCACTGCACTGCTTGGCTCTGGAGGATGCTAGGAAAACTCCCTCCATTCTCATTGCACAGCTGGCAGCCATCACTTTTCCAGATTTCTGCATAAATATGCTGGTGAACTTTATGGTTCTCTGGAATCAAGGACAATTTTGGTCAATACTTTCCTAGTCTACAGATGCCTGCCATCTGCTCACTATCAATTAACATCTTGGCTTCTGCAAATGTACTTTGTAAATTCACTATTGTTTGTGAACATCTCTTTTCAGAGTTCTGTGCTCATTTTTGGAACCTACTTTACCAAGGACTAGTTGACTCCTTGTGTAACTCTTATGGCAAAGATGAAAACATGTGGCTCTCCAGATGTTGCTGGATTTCCACAACTGTATCCTTCAGGGCTTATGCTGATAAAGACTGATGGAAGTTCGAGCCCAACACCATCTAGAGCAGGGGTGGGCAATTACCGGCCCTCCAGGTGTTTTGGACTTCAACTCCCAGAAATCCCAGCCAGTTGAAATCCAAAACACCCGGAGGGCCGGTAATTGCCCACCCCTGATCTAGAGAGACTCATGTTTGCTCCACAATATATTTGATAATCTTGGAAGCATTTCTTAGAATGGATTTTCATGTTCAGTATCCTCTTTCTGTCTCTTTAGATCAGTTTTTTCCTACGACATGCATCATAGAAAAGAACTTTATATCTCTGAACTATCTTGCGGGATACCTACAGCCAAAAGCAGCTGAGGGTTGCATCGTCTCCAGCTCGAGTCAAGACAAAGAAGTTCATATTATTGAATTGATCACGCCTGACTCAAATCCATACAGGTAAAGTATCCAATCATGTTGATACCTGTTCATTTCACAAACAGACTCCCCCAGTTGATTCTCATCCATTAATGCAGCTTTAAAGGCAGAGGGTTGCTGTGAGTTTTCTGGGCTGTGTGGCCATGTTCTAGAAGCGTGTTCTCCTGAGGTTTCACCCACATCTATGGCAGGCATCCTCCGATGTTGTGAGGTTACCTGCCATAGACGTGGATAAAACATTAGGAGAAAATGCTTCTGGAGCATGGCCATACAGCCCAGCAAACTCACAGCAACTCAGTGATTCCAGCCATGAAAGCCTTCGACAACACTTTAAAACAGAGTTTCTTGTTTATGAGAATAATGTAAAATGTATGTTTATGCCTCCTGAGACCGATATGCTAGAAAATCTATAAATACCTAAGGGGAAAAGCAAGAAAGGTTAGCAAAAAGCCCAAACTCACTAAAAGTGGAATTGAGATTAAAAATAAGATAAATGCTTTACGATATGATGCTTTGAAATAAGGGACTCAACATCTTTAAGGTTTTAAACAAGGAAGAACTCTGTCCTGTGAGAGTTATTAAAACAGGATGTGGAATTTTATTTTGGTTTAAAGTTCTCCCTTCCCTTCACATTGCGTAGCAAAATCTTACTTGGCTGGAGAAGATATTGTATGGATTGCAGCTGATCTCTCGGTTGTTGGCCTTTGCAGTTTACATTGTTAGGGGATGCAGGGCTGGTGGCGGTTGTATATACCCAGGTGTATATTTTTTTTGTTGAGCATCTGATGTGACCTCTTGACTGAGGTTATCATATCCTGTAAAAGGTCTATGGAAGAAGGAGCTAAACAAATAGATAACTTTTAAGAAATCGGGGGAAGCATCCCAATAATCAGAAATGGGATGCGTTCCTCTGTAATGCCTAGTTTATTAAACATTTACATCCCAAAGCTCATTCTGACTCAAGTCTCAGTCATATAAAAGCTTTTTTGGTGCAAATATTAGAAATTGTATATATTTTTCAAAATATGCACATTTTAAAATGTGTGCTCTTTTTATCCCTTTGTGTGTGTTTTGGAAACACATATGGAAATGTGATACAAATATCTGCCAAAAAAAGCTCTTCCAATATGACTGAGAATTGAGTCAGAATGAGCTTTCGGATGTTTACATTTTCCTACACTTTTCAAACGTACATAGGAAAAAGTAAAAATACAAATGTACCATACATAAGAAAATTAGATATACACACTTTTTTGTTGGCACAAATTTCACCCCAAGTTTGGGACTGGGTAAACTAATATAGACTTGTAAGCCCAATTCATTTTCTCTCCTATCCCTACTTGAGTACAATTTAGGCAAAAAAGGAAAAAGAATTTGAAAAGGGAGAAAGAAGAGGAAAGGCAAAGAAGAGAAATGCATTTAGTCAAAGGCTAAAGAGTAAGGAATTGTATACTGACATAAAACAGCCAGTGAAATCTTTTCCAGCAGTCCTTGAATATGCCTGTATATCATTTGCAACTTGAAATGAAGCCACAATGGTGCAGTAAGTCTAATGTGCAAATATTCCAGAAAAAAATTAGTTTCCAAAGCTCAGAGAGTGAATAGTTTCTTCTGCTTTGCTGGCACGATGCTCTTGCCAGCTTCTAATAACGAAGCACAGTGGAGTGACATTTGTTTTAAATTAATGAAATTAATTAAATGTAAGTGTGTACGTTTAAAATCTGTGGCACAGAAACGGGAACAGATTGCTCGTATATCTATATCGATAAAAAGATAAACCAAGCTCCAAGTGTTTTTCTTTAACTAACACCAAAACAGATAGAATAAGCAGCCAACAGTTTTTGAAAAGAGAAAGGAAAGCTGTTGGGCAGCAATTATCAGCCTTTTAAAAATAAGAAAAAAACATTTTGTTTCCATTGTTATGTAAAATTGTTTTAGCATGTGTGGCGTAACAGTCTGTTTTGCACATGTTGGGCTGTCTGGGAGAACCTCCAGCATTTTAATCAGCTGGCCAGACACTGGAAAAATGATGGATTGGACTAAGGTTGATAGCTGAAAAATTCTGGCACGCCGTCTCAACTCTGCCTCTCTTTTCCACGTTCAGTGCTTTCCAGGTGGACATCATCATTGACATTAGACCATCTCGACCAGACACCACACTTGTCAGGGATCTTGTACTTATCCTCAAATGCCGAAGGTCTGTCAATTGGGTCATCAAGTCACATGACGTGAAGGGGAAACTGGAAGCTATTGTAAGTAGACACAGCCCTGCTTCTCGTTTTGTAGGAGGCACGGGGCTGTTAACAGCTTTATGCTTGGGAGTGCGTGATAACAAATGTCTGCCTGAACATCTCCTCCCTATTTGCTAACATCACTGTTAATTGCTACCAAGCCACTCATTTAGTGGGTGATGTGCTGCTATGTCAGGGAATTAATTCCCCTTCTTTCCAATCATCCAGTGAGATTATTGTTCTTTATACATAGATAAAGATGTCCATATCTGATATGTTTTGTTAACACTTCACACAAAAAAATTATTTAACAAAAATAACTAGAAAGACTGGAAAACAAAGCTGCTTTATGCAGTTATAGAAGCATAATGGACCAGCAGTCCATCAAACTTCTTCCCAATGCATATATAAATAACATTATTGATCAACGTGTTGCAAGCAGTTTAGAGAAATGCTGTAGTATGATGGGGTGGGAGTGGATTGGGAAACCCCATGGTTAAGGCAAGTGCACAACTAGGACTGGATCTTGGGACTGACATCCTGGACTCTGCAGTTCAAGCAACTCCTCAGTGACCACCTATAGTGAGGCAGAAGGTGGAGGGCAGCAAAAAGGCTTTGTAGTCCCCCCAAAGCCCAGTGGGGCTGATCGACTGTCTACACCAGTGGTGCTCATTAGGTAGATCGCGATCTACTGGTAGATCACATAGGGCATCCTGGTAGATCGCAGGCAGGGCGGGAGGAAGGCTCAGTCCCTCCCCGCAGGCTCCCGACGCTGCCCAGGTGCAGAAGGAGGTTGGACTGGATGGCCCTTGGACGTCTCCTCCTATTCTAGGAACTCGTTGTTGTTGTTGTTGTTATTATTATTATTATTATTATTAGCATCAGAGGCTGAATGGCCATCAGTGAGGAATGCTTTGATTGTGTTTTTCCCTTATGGCAGTAGGAGATTGCACTGGATGGCCCTTGGAGGTCTCCTTCTACTCTAGGAACCTATTGTTGTTGTTACTATTGCTATTAGTAGTAGTAGTAGTTGCAGAGGCTGAATGAATATTATCATCATTATTATTATGAATAAATTCAGGGGCTTATTATACTCACATTTAGTTGAATTCCGTCTTAAAATATATTATATGGCTCTCACTGAAATAAATTTCCAAATATTTTGCTTTTATTGCTCTCTGAGTAGTGGGTAGGTAGATCATTTTGACTTGTTTTTTTTTATAAGTAGCTCGCATGCTGAAAAAGTGTGAACACCCCTGGTCTACACCAATCCTTCCTTCTTGTTAAGTTCAAAGGCATTATCCAGACAAGGAAGGTGGCTTGTTTGGCTATGTGTAGAATGGCTGTTGTTGTTGTTGTTGTTGTTGTCCTCAAGTTGTTTTTGACTTTTTGCAACCCTGAGGTGAAGTTATCACTGCATTTTCTGGACTGAGAGCATGGTCTACATTGCCTTATATCCCAGGGTTCAATCCCAGATTATCAAGAAGGTCAAATCTTAGCTAACTAACTGCATCTGACCAGTGGATAAATATATTTAGAGATAATTAACTAGCAAAGCTAACAGCACCTGACTCAGTAGATAAATCTTAGATGACATGTACTTTAAAAGGGTTCCATGTGCTCCCATTTGGACCCCTGAGTCATACTGGGATTCTAGGAACAGAGATGTAAACAAATCTTTCCAAATGGACTGATTCCAGATATGACAGTCATTTTCTGAGGAGAAAAAATATATGTTTGCTCAGCTGTTTTATCTAACATCTAAAGAGAAAGAAAGAGAGAGTGAACAGGAAATCCGGCAAATTTAGTGCTCGGAGGAATCTCAGTCCGAACTTGCCCGTTTATTTGAAACATGTGTCAAAAATTGTATCCAGATTTGTGTCCGCTGAGGAGATCATCTTCTGGGGCAGAAGTAAAAAGGGCAGGCAGAGCTCAACTCTCCTGCCCCTTGCAGTGGGATTTGCTAAAAGGACTAACAACAGCTCTTTTGTTAATGAATCTCTTTTTCAGTACCACCTGCAATTGACCATTCAAATGACTGGACAGTTTTGTAGGGGGACCAAAAGAGCCTTTTAAACTAGGATCCTGAATGATTTCATTGCTTTAACACAGTTCCTAAATTTATAGCACTAAATTCTTTACAACATGAAAACTTTTCAGTATGAAAAAAATAAAGCTCAAACAATGTACCCAAAGGGCCATTGCCTCCCATCTTAATGTACTAAGGTATGAGTGGGCAAAGGACAGCATCACAGATATTGTGTGGTGTAACTCACAGTATCCTTAGCCATTGGCTATGTTGGCTCTGGTTGCTAGGAGGTGCAGTCCAACAATATTGGGATGTCTTCCCTTTGCCCTCCCATGTTCTAAGGGCATCGGTGATGCTTCGTAAAGGTCATTGTCCAATTCTGATTACTAAATGGGAAATCAGAAGAGATTAGTACCTTTTCAGATGTGTCACTTCTCCAGAGAGACTTTCCTGTTGTCTGTGATACATTTTGTTGGTACCACAAGAAGACCAACCATTTTTAGAAATTTTTTTGTGCATGTCCGTATTCAGAATAATAAAAACATAAAGTTGGAATACACCACAAAGGCCATCCAGTGCAACCTCCTGCCAGGCATGAATACACAATCAAAGCATTCCAACAAATGCCCATCCAGCCTTTATTTAAAAACCTTCGGTGAACTTCTGACATTTTTATTCTATTGCTTATGGTTCTATTGTGTACTGCAGTATCCCTAGATAATTTCACCATAAAGTATGATTTTAAAATTATTTGTGTAAAATATATAATGTTTGAGGATGAAATATCAACCACAGCAAATGCTTCAAAATTCCGTGGTGGAAACGACTTTTGCCACCTGAATAACAATCAAGGCAAAGAACAAATAAAAATACTTAGCAAAAGTAAAGCAGTTACTATAGAAAACATAATTGGTCTCAGAAACAAAAGTAGGTTGGCATAACATAGAAGTGATATACTGCCAGAAAAACCAGAAGTGCCTAAAGGCATTTTTTAGACCAATCTAGAGTAGATCCTTGAATCAATGAATCTATACAGGTGTTGACGCAGCAAGTACCTTTTTACTCAATAGATCTAATCTATTTGGAACAAATAGATTTAGACCAATTGTTAACAGACGGTGAAAAAGCAATATAAAATGTATTATTTATAGATTTTGCATTAACTTTTTAAAAAACATGCTAATTCAAGTACTGTTCAGATTCCTAAAGCAGTCTGTCTCCTTTGTTTACAGGCAGCAAACAGTGTTGGCTTCGGAAAAGAATCTGAATGTTCAATGGTGATGACTAAAACTGTATTGTCGGATATTCCCTCCTCTCATGAGAGTTTGATTACGTGGGCTTATGACCGTGGCTACAGTCCAGTTACGTCCTACACAAAAGCACCTGTGGCTAATCGCTTCCACCTACGACTTGAGGATACTGGTGAGGAAGTTGTGTCAAGTGGAAGGATATTCCCAAACTCTTCTTGGTCCAATTTCCAAGGGTCTTGAACTCACTAGACATGTGGGAGTTTCCACAGCAGCAGTGTTTGGCCTAGGAGACCATTACATCAGTGAGATGAAATGGTTACATTCTCTGTCAGTTTTGAATAATGCTTAGTGGGATTCAGCTAAGGATACTGAGAAGATCCAAGAATCCCATTTTCAGCCTGCACCTGTTGGCAGCTGATATTTGCCCCAGATTGTCCATGGTAGAGATAATCCTGTTTAGGGATAAATAGTAGTAGAGTTCAAAGGGAAAATATACCAAACATGGCAGAGAAAATTAAATCCCACCCAATATGACCACTGTACATGAGCAGGTTCCCATGACCTTTTTTATTAAGAAAGAAAGGTACAAGACACTAATAGTATATAACAGCTTGTTAGGCTCTAAATATATAGAAAAGACATCTTAAGATCTACAACTTCTCTTTTTCTAGAAGAAATGAATGATCAAGAAGACCATTTCCTTCCCCCTGAACTGGAGGAATTACTACGTGGTATTAAGCCTCCGCCGGAGCCTATCCCATCCTTGGAGTTTGACTTCCCTCATGACAAAGTTGAAGGCACCTTTCCATCAACTGATATGGAGGACTCAGACATGGTCAACCATGGCTTTGAGCAATTTTTCCACAAAGTCAGTGAACCAGAAGAAGTCCAGGGTAGCGTTGATGTTGCCCTTTCAGTGAAATGTGATGACACATCCATGACAGTAACTGTAGCAAAAGACTCACTGGAGGTTGGTATGATTTCTTAATTTTACATCGAATATTTGGAACACTGTAGACCATGTTGCATGTTAGAGAAAACTTCGATAGCTACAAAGGGGCATGTGATTGATATTCTACATCCACCCAGTGGTGTTCCATTTGGCACAAAAGTTTGTGGAGCATTTGTTTTTGTTTTGGTTAAAACTAAATCTTTTGGATTATTAAAATGGAGTCCAAAATGTACAATCCACTCCACCTCTTATTGAAAGCCTCAATAGACATACAGTAATTGTCTGGTATTTCTCAGTAAAAAGAAAAGCTGTGATGATACACGGTGTTTATAAAACATTTTAGTTATTCCTGTACTGGAACAACACCTTGCCACTTTTGCACAACCTTTGTCTTCTCTCTGAAAAAGTATGGTGTGGTTGTCTAGGGGGAAAGTATGGATTTTTCACCTGCCATATTCTGAAGTAAGTGAAATAACACAAATTGCCATCCCAGTATAAAATAGGTAAAGGTGAAATCATTCCAAAGTGATTCAAATGCACTACCACATTTGGGACCTCCCTACTCATTCACATAAGTCCCAGGATTTATGTTCCAGGGTCTTTCCAAACAACATCATTACAAGGTGGTGGCATTTCAAAAAACTTCCCAGGAACCACTTGTTTATTACTGGCCTTCTTTTCACTTGAGTCCTTTCCAAAGGAAGGACAGACGGACCTCCAGAAACTACTGTTCAGGAAGGAATTGAAAGTTATAGAAAATTTCTGTTGCAGATTTGTACATGATGATTTTATATATGGGTATATCTAAGCATTGCATCTTTCCACATTCTAGTATACCCCAATCAAGAAAATAAATGTGTTGCAGAAAACATATTTGCATAAATAACAGGGAATGAATAGGGATAATTTCCTGCACCACCAAAGGGGGGGGGGGGGGATCAGTTCAAAATATTTTAGCAACCTTTGCAAAATTAATACTATGCACATGTGAAATGAAACACCCATGTTAAATAAGCTTTTCATAAGTAAAACAAAACATTTTGAACTCTCTAGGGACCACTTAAAAGCTTTTTCCAAAATTCATTCAGGGATAATATCTTTCTACAAACTTCAGTTTTCTTATAATGTCTATTTTAGTGGCCAAATATATGGATTTATGTTTTGTTAGCATGCAGTGTAGACTCAGATAACCCAATTCAAAGCATATATTGTGGGATTTTCTGCCTTGATATTCTGGATTGTATGGCTGTGTGGAAGGGCACAGAGGCTTTGTTACCCAGTGGTTTATATTCTGGCATTTTCATGCCCATGAGATTCAAGACAGCTCACATTCGTGACTTTGTTTGGGAAATTATTGTGTGTTTTTTTAAAAAAAAATTAATGAAGCACATATAAAGATCCAGAAGAAAAAGTCTACATCACTAAAATTTACAAAAGCTACACTATAATTTTAATCAGTAAAATTAAAATCAATTTAAAGGAATATCAATTGAGGAAAAATATGAAGTAAAAAAGCTTTATTTAACCTGCTTTCCACTACTTTGAGTCTAATTTGGATGTAATTTTGTGTCTTGTTCTTTCTGTATCTAGGCTAGCGGTTACATTGGGACACAACTCTCTTTGCTGGATCCAAAATGTAGAGCTAAGGCAAATCAGACGCATTTTATCTTGGAATCATCATTGCACGAGTGTGGGACTCGACGGATAGCCTATCCCTTGGATAATGTTGTGTACCTGAACTCTGTGAGTTACTTGAGGAAAATGTGTTGTCTTGGGGAAAATATAATGCCATGTAATCACACAATTATTGCAGAGATTGTTATTTTTGTGAAAATATTGATAAGCAAGTAGACTTATAGCATCTACATGGATCACATAATGCAGGGCTGGCCCGGAGTGGCTACAACACCCATCTCCATCCCACTACAGAAACATGATGGAATCCCAACATCCAGTTGGATGGACCCCTGTTCAGCTTGTTAGATGGCCACTCTATCATTGTTGTTTGCCACTGCAGCAGGCAGCACAAAACTCTGGAGAGCTCTTGACTATTTCTTGGCATCTTTACTAATATCAGCAAAGGCAGTCACATGACTTGAGGAAAGGAGGAGAGAAATGAGGGGGTGATTCTAATGGAGGGACAAAACTGGTTTTGCCCCCATTGGGATTGGGAGCCCCTGGATGCCATGTTGATGTCCAGGAGAAATGTCTGTCCCACTTTAAGGCTTGTAGTCCATGTGAACAAGCCCCAAATTCTTTCAGGGTTAATAATATATCAGGTTTCCTTTTCAACTTAAGGGACATAAGGCTTTCCAAATAGGTTGGAAAGCAATTGATTTGTGTCGTTCATATCAAACCATCCTGTGCAATAAATGAATATATGCTGAAATGAGGATTGGAGATTCTATGTAATTATGAGAGAACTGTGTGGAGGTAAGTAATCACTTAGTAATAGTTCAGGTCACCTGGGACGTTCAGCCTGACAACTCTCAAATAAATAACTTACCATTGTAATGAAAACCATGCTGTATGAGCTTCTGTTCAGTCTTACCTTGCATTTGCTGGCTTTTGTTATATGTGCACTTTGAAGGCTGTTTAGTCTTTAAATTTTTAGTGCTTGAAATTTGAATCCAAGTGCTAGTTCTGCTTTTTCCAAGTCGACATGCAAGCCATCGCATGTCACTTCTGAGATGCTTATCTTCAGCACTCGCTCAGCAATTTTAATTACGCTCTTAAATCTATGTTGGCCAGCGCAGGTAAACAGGCAGGGACATCTCTTGACTTTTGAGATTTAGGCACATAGTGGCAATTTTGGCAAATACAGAACAGCTTGTTGTCCAATTCAAATATAGCTAAGGGAACCTGATCAGCCATAACTTGAGTCAAATTAAAATAAAAGGGGGGAAAAACTTGAAAAATTATTTATTGGCCAGACCTTTTGGCTGTTGATTCAGAGATGTACCCAACCAGAATTACAGATCAACAGGCAGTGGAAAAATACACATCTGGATCTCTCCTCAGCTGCTGATCCTTCATACTGAATTAACTCCAAACTTGCCAGTATTTTTAGTAGAGATTGAGAGCACATATTTCCTTCCTTCCTTCCTTCCTTCCTTCTTTCCTTCCTTCCTCCCTCCCTCCCTCCCTCCCTCCCTCCCTCCCTCCCTCCCTCCCCTCCCTCCCTCCCTCCCTCCCTCCCTAGAGTACTGGAACATGGGCCAGTGTCAACATCACCAAAGCTTATATACAATTAGGCAACAAGTGCTTAAACACATTTGAAGTATTCCTTTGGATACCAACCATCCAACATCTGAGCAAACAAAGATGAAATTGAGTTATGGAAAAATTGAATAGTCAGGAAATGCAGAGGAGCTGGGTATGTGGAGAATGTCCATGCAAAAAGCAGGCACGAGATGTCTAATGCAGCCCAGTATGGGAATTTCAGTTGGGGAATTAAGGAGCCGTAGTTTGGAAGGTGGGGCAGAGTCAAATGGTTAGGACAGCAAGGAAAAATGTAGAAAAAATAAAATAAATATTTCAGTGATACCAAAGCAGTGCAAATAAAAGCTTGCAAACTCTTTGTCCATTGTATGTTGTGCTGTTTTCGGAGAAATGTGATTGTATAGATACACTTTAGTGAACTATTACATTTTAAGTATGTTGGATGTTTTATAGCTTGAATAGAAGCAGAGTTAGAGTTTCTGGTATATTCATCTACATACTTATTCCCAGACTGTTGTTTTCAGCCTCTGTGATCATTTTATTGCTCAACTTGAATCTCAGTTTGGAAACAAACGGAAGCCTTTCCCTCAGACTGGCTAAACTTGCCTTAGAGAACCAAATGAAGTGTGGCGAATAGAGTGGTGAACCAGCCGGGAAGATGGGGGTTCAAATCCTTGCTCGTTCTCCAAACTCACGGGTTATAATGAATGAGTTCCTGTGGAAGTGTTTACATGTAACACTTTATTATGTTTTAGGGCTGTATGCATTCACAGGAAGGAGTAAAAGCATTAAACTCACATATTCTCTCCTCCTTCTGAATCACCCAGAAGATGAATAACTCAGCCTCTGCTTTCCATTTATCCAGTAGCTCACTTGTTGTAACTTATAAAACAAGTATTTTGGTTTAAACTAAGCTACAGTCAGTGGCTAAACAAGCAAACTACACACCCTGGCTTTGGTTGTCTTATTGACAAACAAACATTATTTTTTCCATTTATTAAATTTATGTCCAGCATGTTTCTCCTTCGTGGAAGTTGTGGCATAAAATGGTTACTCGACTGGTTTCCAATCCAGGCATTGTCCTGACCCAAATCTGATTCATTTCAGTAAGGTAACTAATTCATATGCTATCAAACCATGTTTTCTGTTTTGGATGTAAATGACAGGCCAGGAATTAAACAAGTAAATTTGAACCACTGGTTCATTCTTCCTCCTGACTATATAAGAGGAAGAAAGGCAGGATCACCATATTCTCCTAGCACTTTTCTACTTCAGTATGAAATGCTGAACTACAGCTTAGGCCATGCTTGCTAGTGAGCAAGCATGGCCTTTAAATATTTTGCACTATAACTTCCATCACCTTTTGCCAGCATAACCAGTTGTTTAGAACTATTAGAAATATCATTTAAAGCAGTGGTTCTCTACCTGTGGGTCCCTAGATGTTTTGCCGTTCAACTCCTAGAAATCCTAAGAGCTGGTAAACTAACTGGGATTTCTGGGAGTTGTAGTCCAAAACACCTGGGGTCCCATGGGATGAGAACCACTGATTTAAAGTAAGGAACTAATTCAGCGGAAACTGGTTTAGCAATGCATGAATTCCACTAAATTATCTCATCCTAACTCATTACACAGCATATTTTTAAGGACAAATAGGACACCCTGCTCTGGAAGAGCAGAGTATCACTGGGGTAAATATTGAGGTAATTACTCAAAGAATGCTCAAAAGACGCTAGAGTTTTCACTTGATTAGATTTTCTTGGTGTTTCTGACTCAGAGACGAGTGATACTATACTGGAACCCAAAGAACATGTGCAGGAAATACATTAATACTTGCTTCTTCCTTTCTTAAAGATTGTTATTCAGCTGCCTTCACCAACTGAGTCCAGTGGCTGGCCCATTGATTATGAAGACATGGAGTCAGGGGATAATGGTTTTCCGGGTGACACTGATGAAACAGACATCACATTTTCCAGTCGTCCTGAAATTGTTGTGGTATGTAACTAGTTTCCTGTAGTCTTGCTGTCTTTGGAAGGAATGTACTTGTAAAATTTAGGACAGTGACATAACCACTTAGAAGGACCTTGATTCTAAAAAACACGGGCCAAGCTGCCTAATGAGGACTCAGGAGGTAAAGTGTCTTCCTAATGTCTATGAGTGCCTATATCACTGTTTCCCAACTTTTTTTGAGCCGTGGCACACTTTTAACATAAAAAAAATCCGGGGGCACACCAACAACCAAAATGACACTCTAACACAGTAAAGAACGGCTGGGGGATGGTGGCCTGCTGGGAGTGCTGAAGCTGGGGGAGGGGGAGGAGCCAGGCCGCACCATGCCCCACCCCCTCCCCCGGCTTCAGCTCTCCCACAGCTTCTCCAGCCTTGAGGGGGCAGTGCCAAGCCAGTGGTGGCAGAGCCAGCACAATGCTGGCTTGGCACTGTCCCCTCAAGGCTGGAGAAGCTGTGGGAGAGCAGAAGCCGGGGAGAGGGGGCAGAGCCTGGCCACGCCATGCCCCGCCCCTCCCCCCGCTTCCTCCTCTACACAGCTTCAACGAGCAAGGGGCAAGTGTCATGGCGGGAGTCATGGTGGATTGGAGGCTGGCTGGGGAAACGGCCGAAGGAGGCGGCGCCCCGGCCCCTTCTTTTTCTTCACTGCCGCCCGGCCCTTCCTCCTCCTCCCGCAAGCAGCAGGAGTTCGACAGGAGGAGGGGGAAGGAAGGGAGGCAGAGAACTTTTCTCGCGGCACAGCAGGAGGTCCATCACGGCACACTACTGTGCCGCGTCACAGCAGTTGGGAAACACTGATGTACAGTACATGACTGCATTGCATCTGGAGCAAAATTGCCAATCTTTGCCCTCTCTCTCAAAGTCATATTTGGAACTTTGGATCTAATTTTCCATAGTTATAAATGCTAGTAATCAATACTACAATCTTGTATCAAGTGCATAAGCTTTTTTCCTTAGGAGATCTTTCAAAGAACAATGAAATGCGACACAAGACCTGAATCTAATTCTTAGTCCCAGTTGTTGTAAATCCATGGAATCAATAGAACTTACATAAATGCTTACATGGTTTTGGATTTTTTTCAATGGATCGCTCAGGGTAAAACCAACTATTTGATTCAGGGCCAAGATCACTTTGTTAATTTCTCTCTCACTTCTGACTGTTTTTAATCTGCTAATTTCTTAGGCATTAGAACAATATCTAGCTCTGATTTTCTATGCAAGAATAATGTATTGTCGATTTATCTCATTCTAGTTCAATTGCACATTCCATCAACCCAAAGCTCCCATGCCTCCCATCCATTGGCCACCTGTAACGCGCGTCGGCAATGTGACCTTCGGCATGGAGCTCTATAAGACGGACCTCTTCCATACTCCGACTCAAGGCTTCTTCTCTGTTGCAGAAAATGACCAGATTTTTGTTGAGGTAATGAACTCTGACAGATATAGAAATCAATTTAATGTTCTCCAGGAACGTGGAAGCTCGGCTAAGTCTGTTCTTGTCTGCCCTTAGCTGGCATTGCGCTCTTGCCTCAGGCAGACAGATGTGTTCTTTTGTGGTTTCTGAAAAGGGAAATTGTAGAGATCATGAGGAAGAAAATGCTTTTGTGGTAGAGACCAAAGAATCCTTTCAGCTTGGGCAAGCCCAGTGCAAATAAGAGTGTCACCGTTGTCAAATCCTCTAAGAAATAACAGACGCTGAAGGTTGTTGGCTGTTGGAGTGAACACAATCAAACATTAGTAGAAAGAGCTGCTTACAAAGAGTTCCATTTATTTAATGGCAGGACTTGAATCTGAAAATAATAATGCATTGTTCATTTTTCCTTTTAATTTTCAATCTCAGATAAAGTCTAAAATAATTTAACTTTTGTGTTACATATTTTTTTAGCAAAGATTTTTATTTTATTTTGAAAAGAAAGGAGTATTTTCAGGGAAAGAGGTGGAACAATAGTCATATAAAGAAAAGTAGGAAAATTTTAGGGGGGGAAAGAGAGGGAAAAAAGAGTAAAAAAGAAAAAAATATTTTAAAAAATTAATGTGACTTCCATTCCTGACTTGTGTCTCCCATTAATTCATATGTTCAATTATTTTGTTTCCCCTAAATTTATTTCGTTGTTAATTTTCCTTCCCTACTGTAATCCTTTTTGTAGCCTATCACGAGGTCTCAATTTCTTCTTTTTATTAATATATCTTCATTTCTCTTTTGCAAGAGGGTCAATTTATACCTGTCTTTTATTTCTTTAAACTTATCTAACAAGCCCTCTATATCAAGGATCCCTTCTTGTTTCCAGCCTTTTGCAGCAAAAGTTCTCATTGTAGTCCTCTTATATATAAATAGTCTTTCTATGTTTTGTCAAGATCGAAGTTTGAGATCATAAAAATTTAAAAAATAAAAATAATAAATTAAATAAATAAATAAACATATTGCATGTTACATATTTTAACATATATACTACTTTTCCATCACACAATCAATTACATAATGGCTTACAAATATGAGCCACCCCTAGGTTGAAACCATCCATAAGCAATAAATCAAAACAAATAGAATAATAAATGATCGTATTTATATCCTTTTAATTGTTTATATAATGTACAATTTGTATAGTGTTGAATTGCGGCATCAAATTGTGCCAAATTATGTAAATTGCTCAGAGTCCCCTTTCGGGGTGAGAAGAGCAGGATAGAAATAGAGTAAATAAAATAATAAATAAATGTTCCATGGGGCAGACTTATTTCCTCCCCCATCCCCGTCCATTGACTAAGGATATTCTTCACAGCAGGTTGTACTCTTAGGATGCTTTGTTATTTTACTTGCTTGGCAATAATCTTAAGCAATTAGTTTGGGCTGCCTAATAACATACAATAAAACAAAAGAGTTTTTCACATAGGAAAGGCAAATTGTAATTACAGCATGATCAAAATATTTTGGAGTGGATGTCATATGACTTGTACTTTTCCCGCTGCCTCTTAGTCACAAACAGTCTAGAAAGCTGTTTCTTTTACAAATACAAATAATACACAAATAATTCGTATGTTAATGACCTCCTTAATGAAATTCCTCCCAACAGTCTCCCACCTAGAGAGTGGTGAGAAAGGAGCAACATCAGAGGATACGTCCAAGGCAAAGGTACTCTTGTCCTGCTGTAATTGTAATTGGCTTGCCTCGATGGCGCAGCAAGTTAAACCACTAAGCTGCTGAACTTGCTGACCGAAAGGTTGGCAGTTCCAATCTCGGGAGCAAGCTGAGCTCCTGCTGTTAGCCCCAGCTTCTGCCAACCTAGCAGTTTGAAAACATGCAAATATAAGTAGATCAATAGGTACTGTTTCTGTGGGAAGGTAATGGCACTCCATGCAGTCATTTATTTATTTATTTACTGTAGTTCTAACCCCCAACACCCCCCCCCCGGGGGACGACGACTCAGGGCGGCTTACTAGGCACAATTAGGTGCCGGCAACAATACATAATATAAAACACTAATACAACAAGATTAAAACATCAACATTAAAACATTAGCTATCCAGTTCATTTAAAATTCTATCTATACAGTGCACATTCAAATAATCAATCAATGGCGGAAGCCGTGTTTCATGTCCGTCGTTAAAACAGTCTGTTCCAAATAAAGTGCTGCAGTTACTGTGCGAAGGCCTGGTCCCACAACCACGATTTTACTTTCTTCCTGAAAGCTAGGAGGGATGTGGTTGATCGTATTTACCTTAGAAGCGCATTCCACAGGTGGGGGGGGGGCACAGCTGAGAAGGTCCTGTCTCTCGTCCCCGCCAGCTGAAGCAAGAGCAGGGCCTCCCCGGATGATCTTAAGTTACGAGGTGGGACATAGCGGCAGATTCATTCAGACAAGTAAGCTGTGCCAGAACCGTATAGAGCTTTAAAGGTCAAAACCAGCACTTTGAATTGAGCCCGGAAGTGGACAGGCAGCCAGTGGAGCTGACACAACAGGGGAGTGGTATGCTCCCTGTATGTCGCTCCAGTTAGTAACCTGGCTACCGCCCGTTGGACTAGTTGGAGTTTCCGAACCGTTTTCAAAGGCAGCCCCACGTAGAGTGCGTTGCAGTAATCTATTCGAGATGTGACAAGATGTGCTGGCCACATGACCTTGGAGGTATCTATGGACAACGCTGGCTCTTTGACTTTGAAACAGAGATGAGCACCACCCCCCAGAGTCGGACACGACTAGACTTAATGTCAGGGGAAACCTTTACCTTTACCATATAATAAACTCCTATATCACAGATGAGCAGCTTTAGAATTAGCTAGAGATTTAATTAAGATTAAATAAAACACTCCTTGGGGCAAGA
This sequence comes from Anolis apletophallus, assembly GCA_030556195.1. Classification (NCBI taxonomy): domain Eukaryota; kingdom Metazoa; phylum Chordata; class Lepidosauria; order Squamata; family Anolidae; genus Anolis; species Anolis apletophallus. The sequence goes on along the minus strand of JARBWK010000005.1, from coordinate 117,697,940 downwards.
TCTTCGACCCATTCACTATGTGAATACCAACTTCGAAAAGAAAAGACGAGACCACCACAATTGTGTTCTGTAATGCTTCTCAGCCATCCAAAGGTAGCCCAGTCTGACCAGCTGGTGAACTTTAAAACTGCAGGCATTTTGCTAGGAGGAGGGGAAGGAGGCAGCAGTGGAGAATTATATACACTTTAATAGACACGTACACACAAAGATAGTATGTGAGGAATACCAGGTACTTGAATGATGTGTGATCTTGAGGCCTGACTAAGATAGTGTCCTTTTTATTTATCTTATTAGTCCAAGTTGGGGCTGTAATAGGCGCAAGACAGTATCAGCAATGCAATTGGAGCTCCACATCCCACTGTAGCACTAAATAATAAGATCTTTTATCAATTTTTAGTGCATGACCTGTATTAAAGAGGACTGAAATAGTGTAGATAATATGCGTGGTTTTAAATAAGCTTGTTTTTACACTCATAATAGGAGCTGTCGGGGTTTTTGGCCTTCTGGGCTGAATCCCATTGGCTCTTGTTTCCCATCTGGCCCCACCATTAGTTTTCTGGACAGTTCTGATTTTTTCATCACCTGTCCTGGCGCAAACTTGGTTTTGCTCCTTTTTTACACAAGTGGAAAATAGATATCTGTGCCTGACATCTGTTCTCCATCCTCCAATGACAGAAATTATTCGGGGTTTTGTTTTTGACATGCCGATCTTTTTTCTCGATAAATTACCCATGATGTAATCTACGAAGGCTCTCAGTTTCGTTCTTTTATGTAAACACTTCTAGCTTAGTCGGATTCTTTATGGACATAAACATATAGTTCCCTGATTCACGATTCTTCTAATTGTGGCCCTCTTAAAGAGGGGTTGTATGTGATCATTTTTGAAGGATTGTTACATTTCTAAGATGGGCTTACTCCAAGGCTGTAGAGAGGGTGACAGCAATTTTATATAAGGGTCTTTTCACTGATGGACTCAGTCTCTTGGTCAACGAGAGCAAAGGCTGATGAAACAAATAACAAAGAAAAATATATACAAATCAAACATTTTTTTAAAAAAATAGGACAGTGGCAGTTGGTTTTGTAAGGTTGGTTTTGCCTCAAGATTATTAGATCCCAACACCCATTTGCCATATAGGGCTGGTTAACCACCAGCTGCAGTAAATCTTGCCAGTCGAAAGGCTGACAGTTTGAAGCCTGGATTGGAGTGAGCTCCTGGACTTTAGCCCAGCTTCTGCCTACCTAGCAGTTTGAAAGCAAATGTGAGTAAATAAATAGGTATCACTTTAAAATGGGGAGGTATTTAAGGCAGTGATAAGGAAATACACACAAACAAAAGTGGGGAAAGTTGCTGCTCTAAGCACCTTATACAATAAGGGCAACAATAGTTACATAGAAATATATTCAATCACTTTAGTATAAACTGTATTCAATATTCAAAGTATGGATGAAATTACATAGTTGCATAAGAACAATAATATAATCTTCCCAAATAGTTCAGCACACCGGATGAACCCAAATGGGTTTGATTGTACCATCAAATGCTTGGATATTGCCCATTGGGGCGGAATGTAACATTGCTATATCAAAGGAAACACAGTCTACACGCACAGCCTTCCATTGGATACAGCGATTCCATACGGCGGTTTCACAGTGACCTAATACGGACGGAAACTTTTCATATCATTTTCCTACCAGCAGAGTTTGGGATTTACAGTTAATTTGATGGTACAATCAAACCCATTTGGGTTCATCCGGTGTGCTGCGGACTTGGAGGAAATCTCCTCACGAGTAGGGAGTGTTTTGAACTATATTGTTTCAACCTACTCAGGCTCCCATTCTAACCTAGATGGACACTACATGTGACTGTATCATAAGACTGGTAGGAACCCATTTGGGAAGATTATATTATTGTTCTTATGCAACTTTGTAATTTCGTCCATACTTTGAATATTGAATACAGTTTATACTAAAGTGATTGAATATATTTCTATGTAACTATTGTTGCCCTTATTGTATAAAGTGATAAGGAAATGCCAGAAAAAAATGCTGGTGATTCGATCAAGGATGAAGTTTACAAATAAATCTCTTCAGCAGGGAAAGTGGAGCGACAACACACACACACACACCTCACCCCATTAGCCAGAACCGTGCACAGCCTCCAAGATGCAGAAGAAGGGAAAGTCTATATATACATCTATTTATGTATAGTTGTCTGTCTTGTCAGTGTGTAACGGCATTGAACGTTTGCCGTATATGTGTGATCCGCTCTGAGTCCCCTTCGGAGTGAGATGGGCATAGACAAAATATAAATACTGTAAATAAATAAATAAATAAATAAATAAATAAATAAATAAATATAGCAACCATAGCCAATGGTTAAAAAAAAGTACAGAAGTTACAATTCAACCTCCGGGAATGTATGTGGTTCCCCACCCCTGTTTTACCAACTATAAGACAGAAATCAGAAATCCTTCTGGACTTTTTGCAGTACAATTAGTTATCTGTTACTATTAGTGTGTTTTTAACTTTTAATTTAATTTGTGATTCTATAGAATTTATTCCATTTGGAAGAATATTAGTTCCCAGTTTTTCTGCTCCATTCTAAATTGTGCTCTTGTAAACTTCTTCCATTTAGGCCATTATCACACCATATGAAAATCCCTCCTTTTAAAAAAGCAAGTCAGTTTCTTGTCTCCAGTGTTGTAGGAAAAATGCTTGAAGGAAGCAAGTAAATAGAAGCCGAAATCAGTGAAGTGTTCTGCATTGTAGACCTAAGCATGTTTAATCAGGAGTGTCATTGAGCTCAATGAAGCCTGTTCTCTAGTAAATGTCTTTAGGACTGTAGCCTAGAGCTCTCCGATTTCTAAAGCAATGTATCATGTTTCTTTGAGAATTAAGTATTTTTATTTTGACATCTGTTTGCAATTTTCCAAAGTGAAAATATTGTAAGACTGCTATCTGTTTACTTGTGTTAGTTGGATATCTCATTACACATGCAAAATGTGCTGTGTTTATGCAACTATACATACAAATTAGTAGCAGCCATCTTCCTTGTCTTCTAACTTTCACAATGCACTTAATGGTAATTAAATTGCCCTCTTCTGCACTAGGTGCACTAAGTTGTCTCCTTTCATCCTGGTTATATTACATATGCAGCTGTATATCCCAGCTTTTCATTAGCCCACATTTTGGAGATGCAAATATTTATATCATCATTTCCAATTTTGTTTTATGTTTTAGTGCCATCTGTATTTTATTCCAGAGATCACCATAACTTCATAGAGCTGGGTTGGTTTTTTCCCCCCAGAAGTGGTGTCAAGATGCTGTACCAAGTATTACAAAGGAAAACAAATTGAAACCACAGTAATGATCCTGTTTCAAAGAATCTGAACTGTCAAGCTATAGCAGTGCAGCTTCATTGTTGGGTGATACAACATTTTACAGATTAAAACCAGAATTTGTGTGGTCAAGCAACAGCAGAGGTGGTCAAGATGGGAAATGTTGCTAGGGAAGATGAACAGACAAGTTGGCTGAGTCTGTAATAGTTTGCTTATGCCCGAGGGTGCATCCCCACTGAGTCAGTTAGCCTGTGTTAATCTGCCCTCAGAGAAGCCATATAATCTAGTTTCTGAATCCAGATTATCTGCTTTGAAATACTCTTTGGTGACAAAGAGGAGATGACATCCCAGTTGAGTAGATGCACTCCCTAGGCCTCCTAGACAGGGCCCCCAGATTCAGCATCAAAGGCCCCATCTACACTGCCATATAACCCAGTTCAAAGCAGATAATTTGGATTCAGTAATTGTTCTGATCGACAGACGTATCAGCAATGTCCAGGACCTCAAATGGCTAGGAGTGACAGCGGCAGCCGATCAGTACAGGGAAAGAGTAATAGTGGCAGTGTCCATCTACACAAGTGGTTCCCAACCTTTGGTCCTTTAGTTGTTTTGGACTTCTACTCCCAGAAATCTCAGCCAGTTTACCAGTTGTTAGGAATTGTGGGAGCTGAACTCCAAAACACCTGGAGAACTAAAGGTTGGGAACCACTGATCTAAACAGTAGATCAGGTTGAATTAGATCCTATTCCGCTGTCCAGACTGACCCAAAGTCCTGGGATACTCAATAGTTTCCAGCAAACTCTATAGTAGTGGTTCTCAACCTGTGGGTCCCCGGATGTTTTGGCCTTCAGCTCCCAGAATTCCTTACAGCTGGTTAACTGGCTGGGATTTTTGGGAGTTGTAGGCCAAAATACTTGCGGACCCACAGGTTGAGAATCATTGCTCTCAAGAGTATCACCCAATTTTGCTTGAAGCAGAGCAAGGACAGAGTACAGCGAAAAAATGCACAATGCTCAGTGAAAGTTTCTATGCAGTCCATTTGAGATGAGTACATGGTTTTGGACCACTGTAAACATGCTCCATGCCTATTTGGAAGAGCAACAATCAGACCCTTCCTCACCTTTATCCAATTTCTTTGTTGCTGTTGGTGCAGGTATTGGCTAACCCAACCAATACTTCCCATTTTCATTTTATTGTTGCAATCACCTTTATTGAAATCCCACCATGAAGGGATTTTTTATTACATTGTACTATTTTAAATGGATTTAAGGGTGTTTTGATTTTGAAAGCCTGAACCTACTGGGTTTTATTTTTTTAATGGCGAAATGCCCTTGTGCTGGGCCCCAACCCATTCTGTTTTAGAAAATGGATGTTTATTTACACAAAGATTTTTACTGTATTTTTCCAGGTGGGTATGAAGGACAAATGTGTATGAACCAAGGCAGCCTACTATTGGTTTTCTCCTATTATCTGAGTTGCTCTGCAAAGTTTCCCTAATGTTAAAAAATAATCAGTATTTCTGAAGGACCGGCAGAGCATAATACGTGCAAAATCTCTTTTTCTTTTGATGCAGATTTCTCTGACCAAGGCGGAAAGATCCCTAAGCTTTGCAATCCAAACTTGCTTTATTTCTCCGCACTCGTACCCTGATCGGATGTCGGAATACACCATTATTGAAAATATTTGCCCTAAAGATGAATCTGTAAAATTCTACAACATCCCAAAGACAAATTTTCTTATGCTGAATGCACAAATGGACAAAAAACATTTTAGCTTCATGTTCAAACCCATTTTCAACACTTCCCTTCTCTTTCTGCATTGCGAGGTGACCTTGTGTACAAGGAAAGAGAAAGATACTCGAGGCCTGGCCAAGGTTAGTATTGGATAAGCTGACTTTGTTTGTTTTATATGAGAATGGCTTCATTTTGCAATATGTAGAAAAAGACATATGCTCAGGGTAGGTTTAAATAATAATGAGTCTATGAGTGCGTTCAGAGTAATTGCAGGCATACCCAGATGTATTAAAAAGACAAAAAGTCCCAGTTTTTGTTCTGATTCTTTCCATTTTTATTTTGGAAATCCATATACATTTTGTTTGTCCCAGTATATTTTCTAGCAATTCCTTGAACAGTCAGTTTATATGATCTAGATCCCTAAATCAGTTTATTTTATCCCAGTATAAAGCCCAGTATGAAATAGGAACAAACAGAAACAAAATATGGCACTTTTCAGTCAGTCTCTATTCACTCTATGTCTCTTCCAGACTAACAAACATGAATTAATGTGTTCCACAGATGGCGGGGGGACTGCTTTTTGGACTAAAATTTAAAATCTCCTCAGCCTTCATACTAAAAGTGGGGAACTGCAGTGGCTACAGGGAAACATTTTCTGACCCTATATGCATCTCCACTGTAGAATTAATACAGTTTGGTACCACTTTAACAGCCTTGCTCGGTGCTATGAAATCCTTGGGTCTTTAGTTTGGTGAGGGACTAGCACTGTTTGGCAAGAAGGCTAAGACCTTGTAAAACTCCAAAGATTCTATAGCATTGACCCATAGCAGTTGAAGTGGTGTCAAACTGCATTAATTCTACAGAGTAGATACACCCTGTGACATAAAAAAGTAGTTGAAGCCAGAGGTCAATTTCTGGTTTGTTAACTAGTCCATTTATAATGTGAATTGATACTCCTAGAGCCTTCTAAAAGAGGCGGCTCACTTTTGGGGAGCAGCAAGAAGAGGGTGGTCTGTAGCATCTGGAAGAATTAAAAACCACAAAATAACCTTGCAGACCACATGTAGCCCTAGAGTTTCTCTTTGCCCACAAAAAGTGATTCCAGAAATAAATAAAATATACAGAAATTGCAACCATAAAAATTCATGGAATTGACTAAAATATTTTTGAATGATTATAATTAACAACAGTTGGACAAAATTTATTGAGTTTTCCCAATGAGAACTGTTGACAATTATATTAGACACACACACACACACACACACACACACACACACACACACACACATATATATATATATATATATATTATATATATATATATATATTCCACTAAACGATTACAGGTGATAAATAAAAAATGCTTTCCACTGTGGGGAGTGGGCCAGATTTACCAAAGGTATTCAATAGGGCTAGCTGTAAACAATGCAAAGGCACTGATTTTTCCAGATCCTGCCAAGATATAATAATCTCATTGTTTTTGTACCTCCATGTGTGAAATATTAGCTTGCCTTGTCTTGGGAGGATACTGAAGGAAACTAAATGAGTGTTTGAACTTGTTTTCTGCATTGCCTTTAAAACTGATCTCACATTTGCATTGCCACATTCAGTTTATTAAATCATTTGGTGTATTTGTGTAGGAAGAAAAAAAATATCAATTGTTTTAATATCCAGATAATATCATCCTTTCACATATAAGGGTATTTGGACATTGGTCATAGGGCTTTTCCACATGGCCCCTTTATCCCAGGATCTGATCCTAGATTATCTTCTTATCCTAGGTTGTCTGGCAGTGTAGTAGTAGTAGTAGTAGTAGTAGTAGTAGTAGTAGTAGACTGCCCTATGTCCCCGAAGGGACTCAGGGCATGTCCGGATTACCCATAAGGCCAACAAAGCCATGGCCTAGGGGCGCAAGCCGGGGGGGGGGCGCAGATCACGGACCAAAAAAACACAAAACTGGTCTGTGCTCCTCTTTCCCCTTTTATCATGCCCCTCCTCGCTCCTTCTCCTTCTCTCTCTCTCTCTCTCTCTCTCGCGCTCTCTCTCTCGCGCTCTCTTTCTCTCGCGCTCTCTTTCTCTCGCTCTCTCTCTCTCTCTCTCTCTTGCGCGCCTTTGGAGTGAGTTTGCACCCGCCGCACTCCCCCCAAGCCTCCCGACTTCCCAAGGAGACCTTCAGAGCACAGTGGAGCTTTCCAGCCGGTGGGAATGGGGCCCTTGGAGGTGCGGGAGGTTGGCCTAAAGGGGGCGTAATTCCAAGTTGTGGCCTAGGACGCAAAAAAGTGTTAATCCGGGCCTGATTCAGAGTGGTTTGCAACATAAATGGCAAACTTTCAATGCCAATAAAAGACATATAAACAAGTTACATCAAAACAAGACACATCAAACAATATAAAACAGCCTAACTATAAACTCAATACCAAATAAAAATTAACCACAAACAAAACTTAAATAAACCAAACAAACATAATCACATATTATAAATTTAAAAATGCTAAACATCTAAAACAACTATGAGTGTAGACTCATGTAATCCAGTTCAAATCAGATAATCTGGGATCAGATCCTTGGATAAAGGAGCAGTAGGGAAGGGGCCTTAGAGCTCACTTACAGCATTATCACATTTCTAGACAATGTTTATGTTGACCTAAATTATCTGAATTTTAACTGAATATGTTTAAATGGTTTTTAACTGTTAATTTTTAATACTGTTTATATTTAATCCTGTTATGATATTTGCATATTGTATATTTTAAATTGTATCCAATGCTTTTATGTTAAGCTCTTTCAGGAGAGATAATGCAGATATAAATAAATATAATAAATGTAACATAATAATAATAATAATTCTAAAGGTACCAGATACCACTTGATCTTGAAAGCTAAGCAGAGTCAATCCTGGTTAGCACTTTGACTGGATATCACCAATGAAGACCAGATTATGTAGATTATATTTCAGTAGAAGGAACTGGCAAAACCACTTCTAAGCATTCCTTGCTTAATAAAACCCTATTAAATGTATAAATCAACAGGCAACTTGAAGGCACATATAGTTGATCATCTGTATCCACAGGTGCTCCGCCCACACACTCAACAAACCACTGCTCAACAATTTTGGGGGAAGGGAGAAAATTTCAAAAGGAAACTTGATTTCACATCGCACCTGATGTGTAGGTATATCCTGCTGTATCCTCCCACTGTTTCGTCCACAGATTCAACCATCCATGATTTGAAATTATAAGAAAATCAAAGAGCAAATCTTTGTATTGCTATCTTATATAAGAGGGCTCATTTTCCTACACCACCTTTTATAATAAGACTGGAGCCTGTTTGGCTCTAGCGGAGTCCAAGGTCCCACCCATTGTACATCAAAATGTATAGGTCTTACATTGTAGGGAATCTACACAACCTTGATGCTTGGTAGATATTTTAAACAATGGAAACAGAGATTATATATTGAAGTGTAGCTGCTGGGAAAAAGGCTGAGATGACCTGGGCGGTAGGTTTCTGATGCTTGTCTTCTGCTTGGTAAACACCATGTGAGTGCTGATGATAATAAGGCAGGCGTACATTTGCTTTAACGTTGTAACTGTCTTAAGTGAGTTTCTGATTTGTGTGTTGTCTCCATCCTGCAGTGCATCCCTCCCGATGAAGCCTGCACCTTTCTCAATGTTGACATGATCCTGGCAATGATGCAGAATAAGAAAAGCTTCACCAAACCCCTTGCTGTGATAACACATAAAGGGAAGTCAGAAGGTACAAACTACAACTTGAATATATTTACAGATGTACCGTTCAGTATATACAGCCAGCCCTCCATGTTTACAGATTTGCCTTTGCAACTGTGTAGTTTACTTCAAGGTCCCCTGGTGGCACAGGGGCCCCCTGCTGGTGCAGCGGGTTAAACCACTGAGTTGCTGAACTTGCTGACCAAAAGGTTGGCGGTTCGAATCCAGGAAGAGGGGTGAGCTCCTGCCTTTAGGCTCAGCTTCTTCCAACCTAGCAGTTCGAAAACATGCAAATGTGAGTAGATCAATAGGTATCACTTTGGTGGGAAGGAAATGGCACTCCATGCAGTCATACCAGCTGCATTACCTTGGAGGTGTCTATGAACAACACTGGCTCTTTGGCTTAGAAATAGAGATGAGCACCACCACCCAGAGTCGGACTCAACTAGACTTAATGTCAGGGGAATCTTATACCTTTAGTTAACTTCTGCCATAAGTTAACCATAGAGTCGCACTGAATGAACTAGAAGTTATTGGAAAGAACACTTGTCTAAGAATCTTTAGATCCTCCAGAATTTCTAGAGAAATGTTCTTTCAAATAGAAAACAAATGAAGGTTTTCTTTGGGAGGGAGTAGTTTTTTCCACTTTCTATCTTCATCATATATGGAGAGCTGACTGTACTACTACTAAAAATGTAAAAATATCCTTCCATTTAGACACAGTTTCATAATCAAATGCAGATCCCCTTTGTCCCAGGCTACAAGGCATCATAATCTTTGAGCACAAATATTTGATTACTCTTGTTTATCAAAAATACAATTTGGCAAAGATCGACCAAAGGAATGCACTCGAACGCTAGAATACAATATGGGATTCATACAAATACAATTGCTTCCAGCAGTGCTTTATGGTTTCAGAACTGAATGCATTACAATTTCTTTCTTATGTGGATGTAAATATTTAAGCATCATAATTATGTAGATCTTCTAATGTATTGAAAATATTAAAGTGTGGCATGCTTTTGTAACTAAACTAAATGGCCCCAGGGAAATGGCTGCACTCTCAATGGAAATCACTCTTATTAAGAAATGGGGGGCTCGAAGCATTTGTTTTTCTTCTGTTTTGTTTTGTATAGATATACGGACTCCAACCTTTTTTGAGCCGCAGCACATTTTTTACATTTACAAAATCCTGGGGCACACCACCAACCAAAATGACACAAAATTACACTCTAGCACAGTAATACGTATAGTTAATATGTTTTTAAATGTATTTATACACTCAGTGTGAAACCTGGGCCTGTTTCGATGAACACAACATATATATGACTTCCTCTCACATATTTATACATGGCTATCATGTCTTCTCTCAGCCTTCTCTTCTTCAGGCTAAACATGCCCAGCTCTTCAAGCTGTTCCTCATAGACCTTTGTGAAATTTCACCCTGAGTGAAACTTGCTTCCAGTTAACTATGGATGTCATGAAGCTGTTATAAACAGTTCCTTGGGGGGAGGCAACTCTCAAAAAATCCAGTAAAATAGTAAAAGAAAAAATTCCAAGTGGAGAGGCTCAATTTGTTTCTTGGAAACCTGTGGGGGGCTGCTAGGAGGGGGGAGAGTGCCAATTTCCCACGGCACACCTGATGATCGCTCACGGCACACTAGTGTGCCACGGCACACTGGTTGGGAAAAACTGATATAAGTGGTCATGGAGCTCCAAAGAGCTCGTGGCCCTCCCAGGGTACAGTGACTGATATTTTCAAAGGCATCCATGTGATTCACAGAGGAGAAGATCACTCTCCACACTACTCCTACCCCAGTTCCACAGCTATCTACAAACATTAGCAAGGGCACCCAGGAATACCTATATGACAACGATAGGACAACGGAGCTAGGATCCCTCCCATGTCCTCATGCTGCAAAGCCCAGGACAATCAGTATGGCCATGTGAATAGTGAGTTGGTTCCGATTCAGAAACCTAAACTGCAGAGCTGCTCAGGAGCATCATTTAATGGCATTGCCCAGCTTGAGAGTAAGAAGGGCTTATGCATTATGTGGATGCTATGAAGCCAGTTGTCACCAATTCTTTCCTGTCTGTCTCTGGGTGTCCTTGCTAATGTTTGTAGATAGCCGTTGAACCAGGTTGGGAGGGGAGTGATCTCCTTCCCCGCTGTGAATCACATGGGTGCCTTTGCAAATATCAGTCATGGTACCCATTGATGACCAGGAGCTATTTAGAACCACTATGGACCCATCCAGACAGGAATGAATCAGATTATATGAGTCTACACTGCCATATAATCCAGTTCACGTCAGATAATCTGGATTTTATATGGCAGTGTAGAAGGGGGTCTCAGATTCACATGAATGTTCATATCTGAATAAATCTTGCCAAGAAAACCCTCTGATAAGGTCAACTTAGAATCACCATAAGTTGGAAATGACTTGGAGGTACACAATAACAATAGCAACAAGAAGATTGTGCAAGCTAAAAGGCTGCAGTAGTTTGCTTTTGTCTGAAGGACAAGATTTCATTCCCTCCTCTGCTTTCTCCCAGCTGTTAAATAGGTAGAAACTACTTTCGTGCTCTCAACTCAGTTTGCAGCAGGTAAAATAAATTGAAGACAGAGAGAAAGTGGCAACAGGGGAGAGAATATTTTTTAAATATTCAACATTTTTTAAAGTGGGATGCTGAATAATTAAATGGGTCTGTTCCTGCCAAATCAAAGTTGTTGGAGGGCATGCAATGCTATGTGTCTTGTAGGAAATATATTCCTGAAAATATACTCTACAAAAAGAGACAGCAGGTTCTGCCTGCATCACTCTGGGAAAAACTAAATGCCAATAAGTATTTACCTGTAAGTAATTATTTTTCAATTAATTATGTAGTTGCATCAATTGCATGTTTTACTTGATGCCACTTCTTTGGTAGTGTAACTATAGCTTTTAGTATTTCTATAGTTATGAGGGTGTGACCGTAGGGAGACCAAGGTGCTTGTTTACAAAGCTATTACCCTCCCAACCCTTTTATATGCCTGTGAAACGTGGGCTGTCAACAGACGTCACACTCAACTCGTAGAATGATTCCAATAGCGTTGCCTCCGAAAAATCCCGCAAATCTCTTGGGAAGATATGCAGACAAATGTCACCATGCTGGAAGAAGTAAAGATCACTAGCATTGAAGTGATGCTCCAACACCACCGGACTGGCCACATTGTCCGAATGCCCAATCACTGTCTCCCAAAGCAGTTACTATAGTCTCAACTCAAGGACGGGAAATGCAAAGTTAGTGGACAGGAAAAGAGATTTTAAGATGGACTTAAAGCCAACTTTAAAAACTGTGGCATAGATACTGAGAACTGGGAAGCCGTGATCCTTGAGCACTCTAATAGGGATCCACAGCCACCTACGAATCCACTGCCAAGACTTGGAGAACCGTCATCCTCGGGCTACAAGGGATCGCCTAACAACAGGGTGTGACCTCTTTCAAAGACAGGGTGTCATACGGTGTTCATTTGGAACAACATGCTGCTTCATGGACAATTGTTTTAATGAAAAGAAAGGGAAATCATTATGTTCTTTTATGGAAAAAACTTATTTGTTGATATTAGTAAGTCTTTTGAGGGCGTAACACGAAGATTCCCTTAGAATAAAAGACACAGGTTTGTCCCTTTCATGATTTAAATTCCATGTCAATTTTAAAAGCTTACATCCATGTAGAGAATTAGCTTCTAATATTCCTACTGGGCAAAACGACATTGTTTCTATAGACAGAATTGGAGAAAGGATTGTACTTCCATGGTCTTCCATGAATTGTTGTCGACTCCTTTCTTTTCTCATCTCAAAAATGAACAAAATCCAACCACGTTCTTCGTCTTCATATATGGTTAGCTATTCATCTGCTTTTTATCTAAACTTGCCAATTGCAAACACTGGACATTCTGTGTTTGCCGTGAAGCCGTAGACTTGTGTTGGTGTTATAAATATCACAGGCATGATTTTTTTTACCCTTCAGTCCTTCCTGCAAAATGCCCAGATGCATGGGCCTCAATCCAAATTTTGGTTTTATATGAACTAGACCAGTTGAATCAGCTATTCAATGGGAAATCAACATTTAAGTAAATCTAAGGGTTCTATCCTAATTTGGCTTATACATTATTTTGCCAGTTGTATTGAGTTTATATGTATTTCCAAAAACATGCATTATAAGGAAGAAAAGCAAAAGCTAGGGAGACTAGAGTAGTTTGCTTTTGCTTGGGCCTATCTGGTTTTCTAATTTTGTCTCCTTCTTGCTGGGTTTATCAAATGCAAAATACTTTGGTAATTTGGATTCTGTTTATAGCAATGGAAATACTAAAGGTAAAGGTTTCCCCTGACATTAAGTCTAGTCGTGTCGACTCTGGGGGTTGATGCTCATCTCCATTTTTAAGCCAAAGAGCCGGCATTGTCCGTAGACACCTCCAAGGTCATGTGGCCGACATGACTGCATGGAGCACTGTTACTTTCCTGCTGGAGCAGTACCTTTTAATCTACTCACATTTGCATGGTTTTTTAAAAATAGTTTTTATTGAATTTCCAAATATAAAATAAACAACAGAGACTGACACAACATCTATCAAGACACATCATGCAATACCCCCGACAACAAAAACCCAGAATGTATATGTGAACTTCCTGTTCCGTCTCCCATCCTTATCTAATAATTCTTAGATAATATACTGTACATATATCTCGCGATCTCTTATTTTTGTATCCAAGCGTAGCATTACCACTTGTGTGTGTGTGTGTATGTATGTCTTTTAAATCTTTATATTCTCTCAGGTAGTCTATTATTGGTGTCCAGTCCGTGCTTTCCATCCTCTGAGACATGGCTCTTGATAAACTGTCCATGTTCATTATTTCCATCAATTTGGTTATCTATTCATCTATCTTCGGAAGAGTTTTTTCTTTCCATCATTTGGCAATCACCAATCTTGCTGCTGTGATACAGTAGACGAAAAGTTTTTCTTTATTCTATTCTATTTTAAAATCCAACAATCCCAGTAACAGATAATCTGCCTTAAAGTTGAACTCAATATCTAATGCTTTTTTCATTTCTCTATACACATTTTCCCAAAAAAAATTTAACCTTTTTACAACCCCACCACATGTGGAAGAAATAACCCACCTCCTTACTGCATCTCCAACATTTGTTACTATAGTTGTTATATTTAGGGGAGCGATACCACCTATAAAATATTTTTAGACCATTTTCCTTCAGGTCATAGGCATATGTATATTTCAAATGGACTTTCCAAACTCTTTCCCAGTACTTTAGAGGGATTTCATGTCCCAAATCTTTAGCCCATCTGACCATACACTCTTTAATGCTTTCTTCTTCTGTTTGCCATTTTAATAGTTTTTTATATATAAAAAGGTTATTCTCCATTTCTCTTTCAATATCAGTTCATCCCAGAATTGTTTACCATCTTTAAATCCCATTGGTTTATCTTTTTTGTACATCTCCTATATCTGTCTATATTGAAACCAGTCTAGGGTTTTATCCATTTCTTTTAACTCCTCTAGGTCCTTCATAATTAGTTCATTACCTGACCTTTTTAAGATGAGTTCATCGTTTAGCCATTTATTAGTACCGTATTGTCTCCTGTAATGGGCTTCCTGGGGTGACAACCATTTTGGAACGCTCTTGAACAGTCTATCTTTCTTTCTTAACCAGATTTTTAGTAATGATTTCCTGATATAATGGTCATTAAAATTTCTTTCGATTTTAACACTACCATACCATAGGTATCCATGCACATTTGCATGTTTTCAAACTGCTAGGTTGGCAGAAGCTGGGTTAACTAGGTGCAAATACATCATTTATAAAAATTGTTTATTTGATTTATCTCCCACATTTCTCCCGGATGGGATTCAAAAAGGTTAAGAATATGAGTTAGAACATCTAGCGCAAAATCTTTTGCACTTTAACTCAGTTTGCCACAACCGAACAAAGTAATCTGCAGGCAAAAAGAGTAGGTGGGAGAAGCACAAAGAAACTGGGACATTTTAAAAACCAACCCAAAATGTGGGATAATAGAAGATTAATTAGGATTGTTCCTGCCCATTTGGAACAATGTGTTGGTATATAATCATTAACAGATTAGTGTGGAATATGGCTAAAAAAGACACAAGCAAGCATGAATTTTGAAATTATGCTGTGTTTGGAAACCAAGCCTTTGTATGTTATCCTAAGTGGATTCATTTGTGTTTAGGACAAAAGTTGCAGTCGGATATATTTAAAATGCCCTGCAACCTCATGCAGTTAAACAGAAACAGTCATTCCTCCAGTCCCGTAAGCTGGGCTGTATGTTATTACCATAAACTGCTTAAAAGGCCAGAAAAGCACGCTCCGTAGAACTGGGGTTAAAGGATTTCTCATCCTTAGTTTTTAAACCTCTCTGGAAAGCATTCCAGAATTTCAAACAGTCTTTGCACGCAAGTGAAAGATTTTGATCTCTGAGTGAAACCACTGAAACTCTGTAATTAAAGTGCCATGTGAACACCAAACAAGTGCAGCCAAGACCAGGGCTTAATTCAACATTATAAAAATAAATTTATATGTGCATCCCTGCTGTTGCTGTTGGAAAGAATATTTTGAAAACACAACTGTTTGATTAACCATTTCCTTTTTCTTTTGCCACCCATATAATAACACCCTACAACTGCCCTTGCTTGACAGGAACAAAAATAATTTATACTTAGTAAATTCAACAGGGTAAGGGAGGGGAGAAAACGTTCCCTTATAGCAGGCTCAGGCAAAAGCAAAATGCTGCACCCTCTTTCTAGATTATGTGTTCTTTTTCTTTAGGGGCTTGTCATTTTGACAATTCTCTGATGTTGTGGCCATAGTAAGTCCTGGTTTTCACCTATTAGATTTTGGAGGGTATGACAATATGTTTTGATTTTGAAATTGTAATCACAACTTTAGGGCCCCTTGGTGGCACAGCAGGTTAAACTGCTGAGCTGCTGAACTTGCTGACAGAAAGGTCAGCGGTTCAAATACGGGAAGGGAGTGAGCTCCTGCTATTAGCCCCAGTTCTAACAAAAAGCGGGATATCACTGTTTCTTCATATATAGTCGATTTATTTTGTTAACATTCATTCATTTCTTTTAAGTGGATAGTGGAATGAAGGTACATCCAAAAAATAATCACTGGCATTGCATTGTATCATCCAAAAATAATATCTCCAAATTTCATCTGTTATTTTGAAAATAATATATAATAATAAAAATAATAAATAATATATAATCCGATATAGAATGCCAATGCGTCAGGTTGACGGTCTCTAAAGACCCTGCCGTTTCGCCGTTTCCGGCTTCTTCAGGACCTGTCAGATCATTATCGTCCACTCATACACATCCACTGGTCCGATATCTATCAATATAATTTTTGTTGGTTTTTGCTGAGACGGAGAACACCCCACCCTTCTTTGTGATTAGCCCCAGTTCTGCCAACCTAGCAGTTCAAAAATATGTAAATGGTAGTAGATCAATAGGTACTGCCTTGGAGGGAAGGTAACACCCTCCATGCAATCATGCTGGCCACATGATCTTGAGGTGGCTACAGACAACACTGGCTTTTTTGGATTAGAAATGGAGATGAGCACCACGTCCTAGACTCGGACATGAATAGACTTAATGTCAGGGGAAACCTTTACGTTTACTAACTCAGCAGTGGCAAGAGGAATGAGTAGAATCCTTCCCTTCCTCAGACAAAAACAAACTGCTGCAACCTATCCTAGCTTCTGTGTTCTTCATCATTAGTAACTTTTGCCATCAAGACCTGACTCCAGTGTTGCAGTGATTACAGCAATCTGCTCTTTAGAGGAACAGGAACTGGGTCTCCCTCAGTTGGCGTTGCTGATCTAACAAGCCATTTTGACAGGCCATTATTTTTTTGGTGAGGAGAGCCAGCATGGTGTGGTTATATGATCATAGGATTAAGGAGACCATAGTTAAAATCCCCGCTCAGCCATGAAAAGCCACAGATTGACCCTGGGTAAGTCATATACTCTCGGTCCCAGAAAGCTCTGTGATAAGGTGGTCATAATCTAGAAATGACTTGAAAGTACACAACAACAGCAGCAACAACAAGACAATAGTGTGCTAGAGAACATGTTGCGCCAAAGGCAGTGTTAGAATTAATGTGGGATATTTATTGGAAAGACTCCAGAGTTTTTTCTCAGGGCCCTTCCACACAGCCATATAACCCAGAATATCAAGTCAGAAAATCCCACAATATCTTCTTTGAACTGGGTTATCTGAGTCCACACTGCCATATAATCCATTTCAAGGCAGAAAATGTGGGATTTTATTCAGCTGTGTGGAAGGGGCTTCAGATTTTCTGCTTTGTGGCCAATAATACAATGGTACAATGTGTCTTTACTGATGTACAGCTCTCAGGCAGTCCTGTGAGCTGACAGCAGATTTGTAAGGCTTAGAAAATAAATGATAGCAATGTACCATATAAGAGCATTTACATCTTCAAGGCATTCGTTATCATCTACCCTGATGGGGAACAGGCCAACTATTGTGTGTATAGTTGCAAGTCACATTATTGGATCTATTCCTGTTCGGTCTGCACCAGGAGCCAAACAAAGAGGTCTGTAGACTTTATAGACAGAGAGTCAGATGAACATAATATTCAGCTCAGAACATAATGTTCAGCTCGGGCTGTCCACTGTCCCCCCCACACACACACACCAGCTGTGCACGTGACTCCCATTAATAGTGATGAGATGCTGAAACGTCTAGGAGAAAACAAACCCTTCCAAATTTTCTTTTAGAATGATAGTTTTTGGCGGCCCAGACGATTGCTTTATTAAACGAAATCCCAATTAAATTAAGGGAGCCTTTGACCTAGAGTTGGTACATGGCATCCTTTTAAATCATAAAGTTTTGTAGGCTTCTAATGGCTGCAGTCTAGTGTCTCTCACTCGCTCCACAATTTAGCAATGAACAGTATATAATTAAAGAGTATGTGGGACAGTTGTTTAGTGCCTTCGAGTTGACTTTGACTTGTGACCCTGTCACTGAGATACCTCCAGGTCAACCAATTAGGGAAGTCATTTTTGTTTTGCCAGCATGGAGAAGATTTTTTTAAAAGTAAAATAATATTTATTTGAACAATGACTAACTACTGGTTTTTTTACTATCTATTAACTCTGACATAACTACTATCTATCTGATGTAACTGCTATCTATTTATCCGATGTAACTACTATCCATTTCTCCGATGTACTGTAACTACTATCCATCTCCGATTAAACTACTACCATATCTATTTCTCCGATGTAACTGCTATCTAGTTCTCTGATGTAACGTGAATTCTTGTGCTCTTTGTTATCCCTTCTATTGCCTTCCAGTGCTAAGCTCCAACTGAAAAAGACTGTCTTTTGGGAATTGAAGCTTGATTTGAAGCATGGAGAGGATTTAATAGCTTTGAATATTGGGAATATACTGTATAAAACAATAATTATGTGATCAGCACCTATTGGATGATGTCCCTATTATACATTTCAAAGGGGGATTAAAATGATTCCAAAGAGGGAAAACTTGGAGATTTAAAGGGATTTTAAAGACACTTCTCTTTCTACTGGAGGAACATCTCCTTGAATTTCTAGAGCAGCAGTGAAGTAACTTTTTAAAAAACAAAGCAATGAGGCTGCCAATTAGAATGTATGTATGGTTACTTCTTATTTGCTGTGCCCTGTTTTCAGTAATTTATTTATTATTTATTTATTATTCGGTCTTGTATGCCGCCACTCCCCGAAGGCTTGGAGCGGCTCACAATACGACATAAAACACCATAAAAACAGAAATTTAACATCAATTGAAGCTAGATTAACATTTCAATTTCAACAATCGAATGCCAGCTGAAATAGATGGGTTTTTCACACCCTGCGGAAGGACGCCAGATCTCGCAGGGCATGAACTTCAGTTGGCAAGGCATTCCAGATGGATGGCGCCACAACAGAGAAGGCTCTGTGTCGAGTGGATGTTAAACGGATGGCTTTGAAACTAGGCACTTCGAGTAGGTTCAGATCTTCAGAACGAAGTGACCTCTGGGGTTGGTAGGGGGTAAGATGGTCCTTCAGATACATTGGCCCTGGACCATACAAGGCCTTGAAGGTTAACACCATCACCTTGAAAGTGATCCAGTGCTCGACCGGAAGCCAATGGAGCTGCTGAAGAATAGGAGTTATGTGACATCTCACTGGAATCCCAGCAAGAAGTCGCGCAGTAGCATTCTGGACGAGCTTAAGTTTACGGATCACCGACAAGGGTAGGCCAATGTAAAGGGTGTTATAGTAGTCTAATCTTGAGATGACCGTGGCTTGGACCACCGTGGCTAAGTCGTCTCTAGACAGATAGGGGGCCAGCTGCCTAGCCTGCCGCAGATGAAAAAAGGCGGTTTTGCTAACAGTAATGAAAAAATGAGCAATTTCATTTCAGTGAACTTAATGAATACATTAAAAAAATTAGACTGGAACAAGCCATATTTGAAATATGGTTGCACTGCTGCAGCAGGATTTGAGTGATAAGACTGTCTGGAGTGATGCATGCATTGTTTTTCACAAAGAGATCACAAAAGGATTACTGTGGTCGTGTAAAAAAAGCAAAAAAAATGGAAAGAAATACAAGATAAAGTCCAAAAGATGTTAAAGATAATGATTCAGTGGAAACCAGCAATATTCCTACTAGGGATGGACAAAAAAATAAGACAAAAAGCACAGCTAAACTCCTATTAATGATAGCCGCAAGAATATGCGATACGAGATTATGGATTACAAATGAAACCCCTGAAATAGAAGAATGGATGGCAAAAACCTTAGAAATAAGAAGCATGGATAGACTAACATACCTGATCTCAAAATCAAAAGAGAACACAAGGAACGAGACGGACTGGAGCCCGATAAGGGAATATTTAAAGCAAAATAAAAACAAGATAATTATGTAAATAAAAGAATACACACCCAAACAGGAACATAAGAAAGGAAGAATAATTAGGAAGAACAGAACAGAGAAGGAAAAGGGAGAAACCTCAAGGAAGAGACGCTTTTTATCCCTCAACGTTTTCTATTTTTCTTTCTTCTTTTCTTTCTTTTTTCTATTCTTTCTCTTTCCTGTTGTGCTTTTATTAATTACAGAAAAACACCTAATAAAGATTATTTATATAAAAAAGGATAACTGTGGCTGGCTACATTAAACACACTGTTTAGAAAAGGAAGGTGTAAGGATCATATAGCCCCTTAAACATTACTGGACTACAACTCTCATCATCCCTAGCCTATGAATCGTATGGTGAGGGATTAAGGGAGTTGCAGATTGGCAATATCCGGACAGTCACCCATTCTCTGTTCCTGGACCAAAATTGTCTGACACTGCTGCATGTACAGTTGCTAATGATTCCTCATGAATAAGAAATAAATTGATTTATCTCCTTCTTTACGTGCTCATTCAGGCTTTATCACTTCTCATTGTATTTCTTAGTATACTGTGTAGGCATTCTGCTAATGTAATATACTGGCACTGAAGTGAAACCCATTCATTTTCTGGCTTTTTGTTTTTTTCACAGAGAAGACTTCCTATCCAAAGCCTCCTGAAACATTACCACGTAAGTTGCACGTTTGTTTATTTCTTTGTTTGTGGTCTGCTTTTCTCCCATTAAAAGGCCCAAAACAGCTTACATATTTTTAAAAAACAAAGCAATATGTGATACAAATGTTTTGCAAAGCATTAAACCACCAATCCAATTCAAACATTATAGCATGACCCTCATACCCATAGGATACACACCATTCCCATGAAATCATGCATACCTAAAACTCTGGATACGTAATAGCAATCCCTACATTTTTGACTATAGTTGAGAAATATAGTTGAGCAGGGTACTCTTATGGGAAATAGTTAAACTTATAATTGGTCTAAAACATTGATTTTAAATGCCACATCAGCTTGTATTTCCAAAGTTCTAGAGTAGTGGTTTCTAACCTGTGGTCTGTAGACCACCAGTGGTTCCCAAGAACAAAAATATGGTCCGCAGCCTCACCATTACTACACCGTTGTCTCAAAACCACACGACAATGAGAATGACTGGTCTCGCAAACCCCTCTTATAGTGCCAAGGCAACGAAGATGTTGGGAGGGAATAGGCTGACTACCCACAAAATATTAGTACTACCACATCAGCTCAAGATTATTAAATATGATTTTCTGTGGGCGAGCAGATGGTGACTACTGGACGGCATATGTTCTGTATCAGAAACTAGAGCTGATGTGGTCTGTCAATTGCAAATTTCTGAATCAGCACCCCAAATAACCAAACCGAATCTAAAGTTGACCAAAAACTGTATCGTAACACGTTTCTTTGCTACAAACGTATAATATTACTAGCTGTATCGTAACACTTTTGGTAATAATATTGGAGAGTGGTCCCTAGTCAAAGTGGTCCCTGCTCAAAAGGTCCCTGGTCAAGTGGTTCCTGGACAAAAAAGGTTGGGAACCACTGATCTAGAGGCGCTTTTCTCTCCCTATATATATATCTTTTGGGTGTGCTGTATAAACCTTACATCTCATTGGAGGTTCAGTTGACCCTCTTGTTTAAAAAATAGTTTGTGAGGTGATATTAGGAAGTGGAGGTTAAGTGTGATGGTCTGGATATTTTCTGACAAGTTTGGGGCAACTTTTCACTTCTTAAAAAAATCAAGGGTGGTCTCCTCTGGGTTTGGGAAATGCATAATAGGGCTGTGAGGCTGCTTGTGGCTCTCAGGTTGAATTTGCCTTACCCCTGCTTTAGAGCCCAGTGAAAATCATGTGTTCTTACTGGGAAGGGTCTCACTGATATTTAACTATGAAACTCAACACAACAGAGGCAGCACAAATAGTTTCTATCAAGCAAAATACGTATTTTTTTTATAGAAGCACTATAGAAAGATGGCTAGAATATTCTGTATGGAAAGTAATGTTTATGTTGATGTCCCTGCAAGTCCCATGTCAATTTATGGTGACCCCATGTATTTTGCAAGGTTTCTTAGGTAAGGAATACGCAGCGAAATGTCCCCAGAGTATATTTCCTCGCTTGTATGAAGGTCTATTTTTTTTTACGACCCCGTTCCTTTATGAGTTTCTTCCTCATAAACAATTTTCTCCATTCCTATCTCACCCTGATTTTTAGTATTTTTAGTATTTTATTTTGCACATGCGGCCCGCTCATTGTTATTTTATTGTGTGTGGCTTTGTTTTGCATTTTATATCGTTTATTGTTTTCACATGTTGTATGTATTTTACTGTGTGTCACTGTGTTTTGGTTTTTATTTTATTGTAATATGCTGTTGGGCTTGGCCTCATGTAAGCCGCCCCGAGTCCCCATATTAAATAAAGTTTATTCTTATTATGTAGCTTGCAGCACCTGGTATGCGTTGGCAGTCTGTGTGCCCTTCAGTTTGAAAGAGGCACTCAGAAATGTTTTGGTGTCTAAGAGCTGTCCTAAGCATTGCAAGCAAATGTATACACCAAAGCTTTCACAGGCCTCTCTCTGCTCTCAGGGGAAGCCTATTTTTGGAAGAAGAGCTTAGGAGTAGAGAACTGGGTGTCTCTCTACCACCGCCTCTGTTTTCCAAAGTTTTCCCTCTCAGAGCAACTTTTCCCGAAATGAACTGTGTAAGAGGTCCCATGCTATGTATTTCTTTATAAAATGTAGTTGCACCACAAGCCTACTTTTCTGAACAAGAGATATGATGAATCTTAGCAAAATTACTTCTTATGTTGAGACTAAGTGCTAAGAAGCTCCCAGAGGACCTTAGGAGCAATTTAAAAACAATTTAGGCAGGGTTTTTTTTAAAAAAAGAAAACAATAAACACAATATAACAAGTTAAAACAGTGAAATCATGTGCATATAAACTTTGGAATAAGTGGATTGAGCCAAATGCCTGATAAAAGCCATATTTTTACCGGGAGGGAAGTCACTGTTGGTGCCAACCAGGCCTCCAACATAAACTCCATAACTGACATATCTTAGTTGTGTGTGTGTGTCTCAGAAGGCTGTCTGCAAGGACGTTGCCCAGAGGCTGCCCGGATGTTTTACCATCCTGTAGGAGGCTTCTCTCATGTCCCCATAAGAGAAGCTGGAGCTGACAGATGGGAGCTTACCCCCATCTCATGGATTCGAATCGCAGATTCAAACCAATCACAGTTGGGAAGTCTCTTTTGTCTTTTCCCTCTTTGAGAGCAAGCACACACACTTAGCAGAAAGTAAAGTACTGGCTGGCACACAGTAAACGTAGAAGGACTGGCTGATAAGAACAAGCCTGACACTATTATTCTTTAGTTGCACAGTTTGTTCGCTTTCCTCCAATTACACACTTTGCACAAGATCAACAGACAATTATTTTGCTCACTATAAAGGCAAGGATAAAAATGCAGTTTTTCATGCTCTATCACAAGACCTAGGGAAGTGATGGGTTTACGTTGCTACTCTGCAAATGTAGTGTTCTGTTTTGCTCCGGAGCCCAAGTTCCTGTAAATATTATGTATATGTCTGAACTTCAATACACATTAATGTGGGTATCCTAATATTATGTGATTTAAAAATATATGTTGTTTTATCGTATATGTCCTCAAGGCATTGAATTGTGCCTTTGCTATGAGCCGCCCTGAGTCCCCTTTGGGATGAGAAGGGCGGGATATAATTGTGGTAAATAAATAAATATGAAATATGCAAAAGGCCAGAATGGCTGGAAATGGCTGCAATTGCTCAGCACACATTAAGACCAATGCATTCAGTGCTCAAACATTTGCCCTGCCTCTCCCACAGAGAAAATGTAATATAGTGGCCTGGAACTGGTTTCCATTATTAAAACTGCTGCCAAATGTGAACAACAATTGTTTCTATTTATGTATCTGCTGACTTTCAAGCTGGCACCACTTCCCAGTTAACAAGATTTCCACTCCCCCACATAATAGGCTGAAGATGCCGAAGAGACAAAGCAAAATTGGCAGAAAATGTATTTAATTAGCTGATATTCCTTTTTAATTCTGCCCTACCCCAAAGACACATGCTTGAGGGATATGTGAATGTAAAAATAAGTCTACTAAAATTAGAGATGTGAGATATTTTCATCTCTCAAACTTCAAAACAACTGGCATAAAAACTTAGTGACTCTCAAATTTGCAGCTCACTTTAGGTTATTCATGGCTACTTATTTAGACCATATCCTGCGTCCATGTTTTGTTCGCAGGGCAAATGTGCCATTGACTGAATGCAGACCTCCCAGATTGAGTTCATTTGTCCTTTAGTTAGCATGCTAAACAGGAACCTTGATATATATTCAAAACCAGATTTATGTGTATGTGCCTTCTAAATACCTGTTCGTTTATGACAACTCCATGAATTTTTAGGCAAGGGATATGTAGAGGTAGTTTTATCAGTTCTTTCCTCTGAAATGTAGCCTATGGCACCTGATAAGTATTTGTAGTGTCACATCCAAGTCCTAACCATTGCAGATACAAGGATATATACCATATATGCAACTGTCTATTTAAATTATCAGAAGCCTTCTATCTCTCAAGGTGTTGTGTTAATATATTCCCTTTCACTACTTTCATCAACAATTTTTCCTTGCTTTATTTGTCAAAGGAGTTTTGTTACAGTTGAGGTGTGGATGAAAGGAAGATACTGCCTCCCAAATAAGAATTATGTTCCCAAATAAAATTTCCCTGCATTCGCTAAATTGATAAGGATTACAGAGTGAGACGTTGAAAATTGTTCACAGCTAGAATGCCTCTGTTTCTGTTGTGTTTTTATTCCCTTCATAACTGTGCCCACCCATTTTCTTTGTATGGTTGAACTATATTTCTAAATGTCCACGTGAGGTTTTAAGTTACTCCAATGCTAGAAATTTGGAGTAAGGAAAAATTAATGGATGAGGGCAGAATACCTATTTGAAGGATAGTGCTTCATATCATGAAACACACTGAGAAAGGTGTATATATAATAGGTCTATACATCTATAGAGCTATGAAAGCATACCAAGTCTCGTGCTATATCAAATTATGTATTATAATCATTATTAATCATCATGTAAACAGCATATATAGCATTAAAAAGTTTGTGGATATACACAGCAAATTACAATCACTCAAAGTAACAATCAGGATCAATTCCAAAAGGTCCGCAATGGCAGTTTACATTATCATATAATCTGATACAAATTGATACAAATTGAGCATGGTAAAGACAGCAAAAGTATTGCAAAAATAATTCAAACCCGGGGAAGTTCCTACCAATGGAAACACCAGAGGTTCATGTGCCGTGAGTAACTCACAAAGGTGTAGTATAGATGAATGTTTATGATGTGGATCTGGCTACCAGCGAAGCGTCCAAAAAAATATTACAGTACCAACTTTGCTGGTAGCCAGATCCGCACCATTTGGTGTTGCAGCCTTTGTACTCTGAAGGCACGCCATAAACTGGCGTACATTCATCTATACTACACCTTTGTGAGTTACTTTGATCAGCAAGCTCTCCTTCCTCTCAAGTAGGCCTTCGTATTTCAAGGAGGGAGGGTGAGGTTTCCTGGCATATTGACATGAAAGAAAGGAGAGCAAAGAAATTGTTTGTTTCCAGAAAAAATATTCATTTGACTTTTCCAGTAACCAGGGCTTCTAGTTGGCAAGCCCTGCTTATGGCTGGCCTAGTGAGCAGTTGAGGAATAGAAGGAATAATGATGCCTTCTTCTTATTTAGTTTTTTGAAATGCAAGAAGAACATGTCAAAATGTTGATACTGTATTCCAAAAATAAAGTCCTTGTATATTCTCTCTTTCACAGCTGTCCTCTATGGCCTGGACACCGTGACAGTCGTGGGCATTGCCTTTGCAGCTTTTGTGATCGGTGCATTGCTAACAGGAGCACTATGGTTCATCTATTCCCATACAGGTAAGCTTGAAAATGTATCTTCCCGCATCCATTCAAACTGCATAGCACATTTGTAATTCTGGGTACATTGCTGGGCATGGATTTACCTGGCATGTCAACATTTTCTCTCCATAGCCTACTATCATGTTCAAAAGGCATGTGAAAACACTTAGTTGTAAGAGCAGTGGGACCTTAAATATGGAGAAAGTGAATATAGCGCAGTAGGCAACAATTCTATGTATAGAATGCTTTCATCCCAAACTTTTTATTAGAGGAAAAAATGCAGCTGTGAAGAGGGATCTCTAAATGTTTTGTATTTTATATCTGAAATAAAGATAGAAAACTATTTATACTTGCTTAGTTTTCCCTTGACTTGTACTGAAAGAGACTGAAGCTCTAACCCAGCCATGAGCTAGAAGTAAAGCACACACTGAGCTCGGTGAGGTCTACTTTTCAGGTTTGCACTGTTGAATTTGTGTCTAGTGGCCTACCATATTGTCTGAGAAAATAATAATAATAGACACTTAGGAAGTGTTCAATGTGTGATCCAATACAACAACCAGCATAGTGATCTTGTTTGCTGTGTACTAATCTTGTTGTGTTTCAAATAATCATCATCATCATCATCATCATCTTTACTTATAATCGTACCCTGCCACCATCTCCCAAAAAGGGCTTGGGCGCACATACAAGAAGCACATACAAGTGCCATAACCACATAAAATACAGGTAAAATCACATCAACATATTCGACAATGACAATATCAGTTCACATGAAAGCAACACATTACAAAAATACATAAAATATAAATAAATAAATAAATGTGTCTGAATTAACAAATGAATTGATACTCTGAGGCAGAAAAGCAATGTATGGGGAACATAAATATTTTGACACACTTGGAAACAAAAGCAAAGTGAAAATATGACCAGAGAAGATAGTAGCATATTTACTAGGTTGGGTAGATGAAAATCAATATATAACAGAGCAAGAGAGAGAATTCAAATAAATAGTTATACAATGGGCCCTTAGTATCCACTGGGTTTTGGTTCCAGACCCGGAAAGGGGGGGGGGTCCTGGAACCCCATGGATACCAAAACACCCACACACACACACACACACACACACACACACACACTCACACACACTCACACAGTTTTTGTTTGTACCTAGCACAAGACATGGGTGATCACCAATTTGATCAATATTGCTAGGAGGAAGAAATATTAGTGTGTTTTTTCCAACCAGATTTTTTCTAGATGAAAATTCACTTCTTCACCCGGTCTGCACCCGGTCTGTTTTTCTCTGTGAGGAGAAATGTTGGTAGGAGGAAGAAGAGTGCTTTTATATGGGGGATATGATTTCAGAGTCATCCCGTTCTCACTGTGGCACTGTTCTATCTCAGTGCTGCGCGTCATACAACTGCAGGAAAGGAGCTGAAAAGAGTCCTAGCATTGTAGTACTGGTGCAGAATCCCATACTTTTGTGCCATGTCTGATTTGGTCTTTTAGATCAGTGTTTTTCAACCTTTTTTGAGCCGCGGCACATTTTTTACATTTACAAAATCCTGGGGCACACCACCAACCAAAATGACACATAATTACACTCTAACACAGCAATACATATACTTAATATGTTTTTTTAATGTATTTATACACTCAGTATGAAACCTGGGCCTGTTTTGATGAACACAACATATATATGACTTCCTCTCACATATTTATACATGGCTATCATGTCTTCTCTCAGCCTTCTCTTCTTCAAGCTAAACATGCCCAGCTCTTCAAGCCGCTCCTCATAGAGCTTGTTCTGCAGACCTTTGTGAAATTTCACCCTGAGTGAAACTTGCTTCCACTTAACTATGGATGTCATGAAGCTGTTATAAACAGTTCCTTGGGGGTGGCAACTCTCAAAAAATCCAGTGAAATAGTAAAAAAAAACATTTCCAAGTGGAGAGGCTCAATTTGTTTCTTGGAAACTTGTGAGGGGGCTGCTAGGAGGGGGGAGAGTGCCAATTTCCCACGGCACACCTGATGATCGCTCACGGCACACTAGTGTGCCACAGCACACTGGTTGGGAAACACTGTTTTAGATTAAACAAAATCTGACAGCTGGAAATTTTGTTTAAAGAAAGAAAGAAATTCATCACAATGGAATATAGCAATTAAATGTTCAATCTTCCTTTCTTGAGGCAATAGGACATTAACTCCTCACTTGCTAGGGACAGAGTCCTTTGCCCTCTCTCCTATTTAAAATCACAATCCTGAATGGAGCAGGAAGTGAAATATGGAAACTCCGTTTCATACTTATTTGTGCATTTCCAATTATCAATCACTGTCAAAGAGTCCTTATGACTCCCACTCTTTCCCATTTAAAAATACTTGCGTTTAGATTCCTTGTTTACACTGAGCTGCATTATTGACCCTAGTATACTAGTATACCATATCACAGGATGGTAAAGGCTTATTGTAATACCATAACTGTACAATAATCTGAGGACAAAAAAAATCTAAATAGACAACTAAATCTTACTTTTAAAAAATGAAAGACTGCTTTACAAAGGCCCATGTTATCATGAAGTAGGCCTATATCGTCTCTCTGCATCCGCTCGCTATACTTGATGTGTCTTCTCTTGGACACCACAGACTATAGAACAGCTTCAGCCAATTATTCTGATTTATTTAGTTTTATTGAAGCGAGAGAAATGAAGAAAACCATGTCAAGGGCTTTGAGCATTTTAAAACTTGGAGCCCATTCATGTTGACCAAGCTTTCAAATTTCAGCCATAGATTAATGAGTTTTGGAAAGCCATGCCATCTGGTTTAGCCTAAATTAGAAACGTGGCATTTTTTTCCTCGTTGGAGCTTAGTGCTTGGGTCTGGTAGACATTGGTTCACATCTCTCTTCAGCCAGAAATCTCATTGCACAGGTCCTGTAAGCTTCTCCCTTTGCATGAGTGAGGAAACAAATCAGAAAGCTTCAGCTGATCATAGTTTCTTGTTGTATTTGGACTAGAAACTATGGTACAACTAGTGGGCCACTGTGTGACACAGAATGCTGGACTAGATGGGCTGAGGCCCGATTCAGCATGGCTCTTCTTATGTTCTTATGTTAATGCCTTCCAAGCAAACCACAGAATAGCAGCCAAGCATTTCATGGGGTGGCTTGCTTAGAAACCCAGTTTTCTGGTTTCATTTTCCTGATTCGGATGGTACACAGGAGGCAAGCATGTAGCCAGGGGGGGCTAAGGGGGCTTCAGCCCCCCCCGGAAATTCTCAGGGTGGTCCGCGAAAAGGCCTTACTGGTACATTATTTAAACTGTTATGTTTATTCATATCATGATCTGATCACCATGCTCATTATATCCCACATTAATGGGGTTATTGGGATAACAATACCAAAGATTTGCTAGGGTAGACCCTCTTCCACCCAGTCTCAGCCCCCGAACCAAACTCAGCCCCCTCCGAAACAAAATCCTGGCTACGGCCCTGACAGGAGGTTAAAATATTATTAGCTTTATCTGGGCATTTTCCATCCAGCATTTCAGATGGAAATCAGTCCAAGCCCTTAGTATTTAATATACTATTTAATTGATGAGTCTCCACAATAATTGTAATTGGTTTAAATGTTTTAATGCTTAATATTTATTTATATCTTACTTCTGGATGTTATTATGCTTTGTATGATTTTTGTCTTGGATTTTATGTTAAATATGCTTTGTATTGTATTATGTTGTGAGCCGTTTTAGGTCCCATTAGGGAGAAAAGTGGGATAGAAACATAATAACAATAATAATAATATTTGTTATTATTTTACTGACACAAAACCACAGTATGTCACAGCAAACGAGATCTATATGCTGGATTTCATATTAAAAAATCGCAAGTTGAACACTTCCCAAGCGTCTAGGACTGTGTGATGTATTTCCGAATAATACACGCAGATCCAAGTAAGGCAGCCTTTTGCAGTTGACAGATTGTGATTTTGTCAATGTTTATGGTTTCCAAATGCTGGCTGAGGTCTTTTGGCAATGACCACTGGGACCACCTGTACTGGTTTATGCCAGAGCCTTTGCAGTTCAATTTTGAGGTCTTGATAATGGCTGAGCTTTTCCTGTTGTTTTTCCTCAATGCGACTGTCACCCGATATGGCGACATCAATAATCCAGACTTTTTTTTCTCCACAATCGTGATATCTGGTGTATTGTGTTCCAAAACTTTGTCAGTCTGAATTCGAAAGTCCCACAGTATTTTTGCATGTTCATTTTCCACCACCTTTGCAGGTTTATGATCCCACCAATTCTTTACTGCTGGCAGGTGGTACTTGTGATATAAGTTCCAGTGAATCATTTGGGCCACAGAGTTGCGTCTTTGTTTGTAGTCCGTCTGTGCAATTTTCTTGCAACAGCTGAGGATATGGGTGCCACCTTGTTGTGGTGGGGGGCTTAACTGGTCCAAGGATGCTGAGAGCTGTGCTGACGGTAGTGTAACTACCAGCAGGTTCAACCAAGTCAGAGAGGTCACAGCTGAGGAGTGGAACTAAGAGCACCTAACCCATTAGCATTATGGAGAAACAAACCAAAACCAAGTCAATACTGGCTCTGTCGTCACCCAGGATAAAAAAGCACCGTGGTGGATGCTGCTGATTCTGGACATCCATCGACAAGTGGGCTTATTATGATTATTATTATTATTCTTGGAAATGTCAGCCATTAAGTTTGATGCCTTCCATATGCAAAACATGTGCCTTCCTGCCATATACACTGACCATTTTATGCAGTTTCAAAGCAGTATTGAAGAAAGTAATTTTGCTGTGCAGATAATTACATAAGAACTCCTGGATCAAATTTGAGCCCCAGATGGTGATTACCAAAACTACAGAGCATTGATACACATTAAGGACCTTCTTTTGCACACTTTTGCTGGGGTTTGTTGTCTGGCCACTACTTCGAATCATATTAAATAACCAGTGTAGATGGATCTGAGGTTCATAGCCTTACTCTGTGGGTCACTGCAGTTCCTTAGCTTGTTTTTTTGCTCACACAAAGTAGAGGCAAAGAAACTCTGTACGGATGTCTGCATCTAACACATAATCCTGCCTTATTAAATGTAGGATTTTATCATCCAAATACAGTTGAAGTCTCTCGGCCTAATTTACCTCACTGGCCTCTTCTGAGAGAAAAACTGGATAACACTATGTAACTCCTTGAATTAGCTGGCATGAAAACATGATATAAATGCAACTGATAAAATAAACAAATGCTCGCTAGATTTACCAGTTGAGCTATTTTGCTTTGCTATGTAATGCTTTTTAAAACAGCATTGTAATAACTAAAGACTTAGGCAGAATTCAGACAATTTCCCAGAAAGTTTAAGCAGAGGTCTTACAGTATATTTAATATCAGCTTTAGTGAATGGAAGGCTTGGATATGCCCCCCACCCCACACACATTATCTAAAAAATACCAATTTTGACTCTTAAAAGATTATGTTTCTCTGTGGTCACAGGTATATTTTAAAACTCTGGAACATCAATAGAAGTAATAGAATCCTAGAGTTGGAAGAGACCTCATGGGCCATCCAGTCCAGGGCCGTAGCCAGGATTTTGGTTCGGGGGGGGGGCTGAGTTTGGTTCAGGGGGGCTGAGACTGGGTGGAAGAGGGTTTACCCTAGCAAACCTTTTGTTTTGTTATCCCAATAACCCCATTAATGTGGGATATAATGAGCATGGTGATCAGATCATGATATGAATAAACATAACAGTTTAAATAATGTACCAGTAAGGCCTTCTCGCGGACCACCCTGAGAATTTCGGGGCTGAAGCCCCTTACACCACCCCCGGCTACATGCCTGATCCAGTCCAACCCCCTGCCAAGAAGTAGGAAAATCTCATTCAAAGCACTCCCAACAGATGGCTATCCAGCTTCTGTTTAAAAGCTTCCAAAGAAGGAGTCTCCACCACACTCCAGGCCAGATAGTTCCACTGCTGAACAGCTGTCACAGTTTTGAAATTCTTCCTCATGTTCAGGTGGAATTTCCTTTCTTGTAGTTTGAGCCTATTGTTCCATTGTGTCCTAGTCTTCAGGCAGCAGTAAACAAGCTTGCTCCCTCCTCCCTATGACTTCCCCTCACAGATTTATACATGGCCCTCATCATGTCTTTTCTTAGCCTTCTCTTCTCCAGGCTAAACATACCCAACTCTTTAAGCCACTCCTCATAGGGCTTGTTGTCCAGACCCTTGATCATTTTAGTCACGCTCCTCTGAACACATTCCAGCTTGTCAACATCTCCTTTAAATTGCAGTGCCCAGAATTGGGCACCGTATTCCAGATGTGGTCTGACCAAGGCAGAATAGAAGGGGGAACATGACTTCCCTGGATCTAGACACTATACTCCTATTGATGCAGGCCAAAATCCCATTGGCTTTTTTAGCCGCAACATGACATTGTTGGTTCATGTTTAACTTGTTGTCCACAAGGACTCCAAGATCTTTTTCACGCGTACTGCTGTCAAGCCAGGCATCGTCCCCCGTTCTGTCTTTGCATTTCATTTTTTCTGCCTAAGTGGCGTATCTTCCATTTGTCACAGTTGAACTTCATTTTGTTAGTTTTGGCCAATCATCTCTCTAATCTGTTGAGATCATTTTGAATTCTTCTCCTGTCCTTCTTTCTTCAGTTTTACTTAGCATTATCTTTTCCAGTGAATGATAACATATAGTGTTCAAAGTACAATAGCCTCAATTTGCCACGGTGAGAGTCCAGGCTTGATGTGTTACCAGACCCATTTATTAAACTTTTGGCAATCTATAGTACAGTGTTCCCTCGCTATTTTGTGGTTTGCTTATTGCGGACTCGGTGTTTTGCAGATTTAAAAAATATTAATTTAAAATATATATTATGGTATTTTTGCTGTTTTGTGGGGTTTTGCTGCCGCCACTCTCCAAGTCACTTTCCCTCCTCAGTCCTCCTTACCTCATTCCAGCCTTGAAGGGCCTTTCCTTCACTTTATTTTAAGTTTATAAAGACTTAAAATAGTGTAAAACTACTAAAATAATGTATAAATATTAAAATTGCACCGTGAATGTGGTGCAGCTGGCTAAGTGTCAGCTGCATAAGATCTCTCGGACCAGTAGGTCATGAGTTCGAGGCCTGCCTGGGTCGAGGTGGGTGCTCAACCTTTAAAGTGTAGCCTGCTGTCGACCTTTGCAGCCCGAAAGACAGTTGCATCTGTCAAGTAGGTGATAAAGGTACCACATTAAGTGGGGAGGCAAATTTTGACTGAATTATGAGGCCATAAAGAACTCCAGGAATGCGGAAGAACATAAGAACATAAGAACATAAGAAGAGCCATGCTGAATCGGGCCTCAGCCCATCTAGTCCAGCATTCTGTGTCACACAGTGGCCCACTAGTTGTACACAGGGATCTCTAGCAGAAAGGAGGGCAGAACCCTCACCTGCTCCCGACCCCCCACAACCAGTACCCGGGGAAAATCCTGCCTGCCTCCATCAACACAGAGGTGGCACTTGGATGTCCATTTCAGTAGCTACTGATTCCCTTGGTATCCATGAATCTGTCTAATCCTGCCTTGAAGCTGTCCAGGCTGACCGCTGTCACAACCTCCTCTGGAAGTGAGTTCCATAACCCAATGACCCTCTGGGTGAAGAAATATTTCCCTTTATTAGTCCTAACTTTCCTACCTTGGAGCTTTAGGGAGTGCCCCCTAGTCCTAGTGTTGTGTGACAACAAGGGACGCTGAAAACGCTGAGAGATGAGGAGTGCGTCAGCTCCCCCTGGTGGCCAGAGTTTGCCTCCGTTCATTTATATGTGTGTTTGTATCTGTAATCCGCTCTGAGTCCCCTTCGGGGTGAGAAGAGCGGAATATAAATAAAGTGTATTATTATTATTTATTTTAAGTTTATAAAGACTTAAAATAGTGTATAACTACTAAAATAATGTATAAATATTAAAATAAATAGAGCATCCCTACATTGTGGTTTTTCACTTATTGCGGGACGTCCTGGAACCTAACCTAATAAGTGAGGGAACACTGTATTCGGGATTCCTGGCACCACATTTTAAATGTCAGTCTTTTCAGAGGAAAGGCTTTGCTCGATTTAGGAGACCAAATGGTTAAGGAAAATATGTTCCTCTTCTGTCCCTCCCTTCCTTACACCTCTCTCTCTCTCTCTCTCTCTCTCTCTCTCTCTCTCTCTCTCTCTCATCTGTGAACAAACCTTGTAAGAACACTGTAAGTTATTCGTCTCAAAGCCAGTGCAAGGCATTTCAAAATATGTGCGTTACACACACATCGGGATATCATATCCCATTAAGAAGGGCTAAAAATATTGTTCTTTCTCCTTGGGGCCATGATGCCAGTCATCTCCACCCCCTCCCAAAGTAGGGAAGTTTAAAAGGCTCTTTTTAATAAGATCTGATTGAAGTCAACTGACAAAGCAACACATTATGTTTGGCAAATGAGGATAGCAAAGCAAACAGTCAGACTTCCTGGACATGGAGCAATACTGGCAGTCTTCCTAGGTGTGAATAATAAAGCACATGTTGTTTCACTCAGATGTTTATGGTCCTATAGAAGGCTTCAGGCTTGTTTATCCAGCACTATAGATGGGATGCCGCAGCCATTTTGTTACACTCCACATTGTGCTGAGAAAAAGGGATTTGCTGTTGTCATAGATATGGAGAACTGAACTTCAAATGGCACTTCTGGCTCTTGTTTCCCGGGTTTTGTTGGGCAACTCAAATCA
Source organism: Anolis apletophallus (assembly GCA_030556195.1). Taxonomy (NCBI): domain Eukaryota; kingdom Metazoa; phylum Chordata; class Lepidosauria; order Squamata; family Anolidae; genus Anolis; species Anolis apletophallus. The sequence continues at coordinate 117,663,426 of JARBWK010000005.1, read as the reverse complement.
CCCTTTTTCTAGCTCTGTTTTTCCATTAGAAAACTGGAAGTTTAATCATCTGTCCCACAGAGCTGCTCTCGTAAATGTGATGTGGAAAACTCTGCAAAGAGAGAAAATTTAAATAGCAGTTCCCGCCTACTCACGTGCAATGTTTTAAAACTTTAGTGTTTGAGATACTAATTACTGTAATTATATGTTTGAAATGGTACCATTAATTGTATGTGTTTGTGTGCTCGACTGAGACAGCATAGAATCGTAGAATTGGAAGAGACCCCGTGGGCCATCCAATCCAACCCCCTGCCAAGAAGCAGGAAAATTGCATTCAAAGCACCCCCGACAGAAGGCCATCCAGCCTCTGTTTAAAAGCCTCCAAAGAAGGAGCCTCCACCACACTCTGGGGCAGAGAGTTCCACTGCTGAACATTGCTCACAGTTAAGAAGTTCTTTCTCATTTTCAGGTGGAATCTCCTTTCCTGTAGTTGCACCGGGAATGTGGCGCAGCTGGCTGGGTGTCAGCTGCATAAGATCTCTACTGACCAGAAGGTCATGAGTTTGAGGCCTGCCCGGGTCGAGGTGAGCTCTCGACCTATTGTGTAGCCTGTTGTTGACCTTTGCAACCTGAAAGACAGTTGCATCTGTCAAGTAGGAAATTAAGGTACCACTTAGTGGGGAGGCTTAATTTAACTGATTTATGAGGGCATAAAAAGATCTCCAGGAAACACGCTGAGGAATTAAGGAGTGTGACAGCTCCCCCTGGTGGCCAGATGTTAGATTGCTTCTGTCTTGTATATTTGTGTGTCTAAATGTAATGTGTACATTGTAATCCGCCCTGAGTCCCTTACGAGGTGAGAAGGGTGGAATATAAATGAAGTAAATAAATAAATAAATAAATTTGAGGCCATTGTTCCATATCCTAGTCTCGAGAACAGCAGAAAACAAGCCTGTTCCCTCCTCCCTATGACGTGCTCTCACATATTTATACATGGCTATCATGTCTCCTCTCAGCCTTCTCTTCTGCAGGCTAAATGTGCCCAGCTCTTTAAGCCGCTCTTCATAGGGTTTGTTCTTCAGATCCTTGATCATTTTAGTCGCCCTCGTCTGGACACATTTCAGCTTGTCAACATCTCCCTTCAATTGTGGTGCCCAGAATTGGACACAGTATTCCAGATGTGGTCTGTCCAAGGCAGAATAGAGGGGGTAGCATAACTTCCTTGGATTTAGACACTATACTCCCTATTTATGCAGGAGTACACAATTATACTTTTACATACAATTAGAAAGATGTGCATTTGTTTCTAGGGTTGCACTGCTAGTATAAGTATAGCTTTATTCCACTAACAATGCTCTCAAGTTAGAGATTATAGTAGTACTGGCTGCAGTTGTTACAAATAAATCAAAAAAGTATTGCAGACTCATTTGATTCTTGATGCTTAGCAAATGATAGCACCCAAATGGATCCTCTTGTTGAGGTAGTTTAAAGTGTGGACTCTTCTAAGCATAGGCAAAGTGATATGGCCTGAATAGTGGAAAGCAAAGGAAAGGAATGGTGATCTGTGCTTGCATTTTTGGAAGACACTATTTTTGACTTGGGGCAAAGCGAATTATTCTAAAATTAGAGCGTAGGTCTACTTGCTAGTCCTACTTTGAATGAAGTGGAATCAGTTGGTGAAGGTTAAATCAACACTAGTACAAATGCTATTGTTGCAGTGTTTACTTCAATTGAGATTAGCACTTGGGTGAACCCAGTGAAAGTACAAAAATCTCATATGTTTTGAATATTTATGAGAAACTATATTTTTGAAAAGGGGAAAATATTCATAATAATGTCTCTGGTGTTTGCCGATCTGCCGATCTCTTGGACAGCTTCACCAGAAAGGCAAGAAAATATTGGGTAGCTGTGAGTTTTCTGGGCTGTATGGCCATGTTTCAGAAGCATTCTCTCCTGCATTTCGTGCACATTTATGGCAAGCATCCCCAGAGTTTGTGAGGTCTGTTGGAAACTAGGCAAGTGGAGTTTGTATATCTGTGGAATATCCAGGGTAGACATTCAGGGCTAGCAAACGCCTCCCAACAAAGGATTCTTCCAGGCAGGAAGCAGCCAGGCTTTGAAGTTGCAAGACTATTCAATGCTAATCAAGATGTTCAATTGCAACGTTTATACCTCGCTCAAGAGTCCTTTCTCCCACTCTGGACATTCCACAGATGTATAAACCTCACTTGCCTAGTTTCCAACAGACTCCTCAACCTATGTCTGTCATAGATCGGGAGCAAAATGTCAGGAGAGAATACTTCTGGAACATGGCCATACAGCCTGGAAAACTCACAGCAACCCAGTGATTCCAGCCATGAAAGCCTTCAACAACACAAGAAAATTAGGCCTGGTTGATCCATGGCTCTAAATCAGGGGTGCTCATTAGGTAGATCGCGATCTACTGGTAGATCGTGTAGGGCGTCCTGGTAGATTGCAGGCAGGGCGGGAGGCTCCCGCAGGCTCCCGACACCACCCAGGTGCAGAAGGAGGTTGGACTGGATGGCCCTTGGAGGTCTCCTCCTACCCTAGGAACTCATTGTTGTTATTATTATTATTATCAGAGGGTGAATGGCCATCTGTGAGGAATGTTTTGATTGTGTTTTTCCCTTATGGCAGAAGGAGGTTGGACTAGATGCCCTTGGAGGTCTCCTTCTACTCTAGGAACCTATTGTTGTTGTTACTATTAGTAGTAATAGTAGTAGCAGAGAATGAATGAATATTATCATCATTATTATTATGAATAAATTCAGGGGCTTATTTTACTCACATTTAGTTGAATTCAGTCTTAAAATATATTATATGGCTCTCACTGAAATAAATTTCCAAATATTTTGGTTTTATGGCTCTGAGTAGTGGGTAGGTAGATCATTTTGACTTGGTTGTTTTATAAGTAGCTCGCATGCTGAAAAAGTGTGAGCACCCCTGCTCTAAATGGTTCTAAAGTACTTACAAAACTAAAGTTCTGGTGGTGAACACTAGGTGGCGCTGGTGCTTTGCTTCTATAGTGTTGCTAAAGTTCTGGTGGTGAACATTTCAGAACTCTTAACAAAACTTTCAAAATTTTGTCATAAATGGCAGTTCTTGATTGGTTCTGTCTTAAAAATCACCAATAATGAAGTAAAAATGAAATTTTGATAGAGTTCTGAAATGTTCACCACCAGAACTTTTGTTTTGTAAGTACTTTTGAAGCATTTAGAACCATGGATCAATCAGGCCTAAAGAAAATATTGTTAGACAACTGATAGGACTTGGAAATTAATAAATTGCTCTTGGGACTCAATCATTTTTCCTTTCGGAGTCATAGAAGCGACCACAAGGGCCATCTAATCCAACCCTTTTCTGCCATGCAGTAACACAACATCAAAGAACTCCCAACAAATGGCAACCCAACTTCTGCTTGAAAACCTCCAGAAAATGGGACTCCACCACACTCGGAGACAGTATATTCCATTGTTGGACAGTTCTTTCTATCAGGAAGTTCTTCCTAATGTCTAGGTGGTATCTCCTTACTCATAGAATAGTAGTAATAGAAAGGCAGCCTTTGGCGCAGTGTTACAAAAGCTTTTCGGAAACTAACCAACTCCCTGGACCCTCTTTGCCTGTTTGCAAATTGAACTAGCAAGTTTGTCCCTGAGAAGAAGCAGGTGCCAAAGAAAAGAGAGGTGAGGCAAATCAGGCTGACAACAGGAAAGGGAGAAAGTTTGAACTGGCACCGATTCAGTCGGCTGTGACTCATCTTCACATCTATACACTTTCCTGCCAGTTGGTGGGCAACTCATTAGTCACTCTAGAATTATTACTCCAAGAATCATATTATGCACGGCCAATCAAAGCTTGGATAAGAGGCCGTTTTTTACTATAACTCCCAGAATCCTGGTTGCAGTCTAAAACCTATAAATTTTCCAGGCTCTTAGCCAATCTTTTTTTCTTGGAAGAAGAGATTGCTAGATGAAAACGTTGAACTCCAGAAGAGGTTTGTGCCACTGAGACAAAGGGATATAACTGGGTGGGTGGTGGGGGTAGCGGTGAAATGAGACAGTATATTTTTGGCATCCAGTCTTTGACAGCTGGGTGTGCTGTTTTCCCTGAAGTTTGAGCAAAATGTATACAGATTATATCTGGTATGCTGTGGTTGCTGCACAGCTCTACGTAACACTGTGGTTTATAGAACGGGTGACAGCGTAGCTGTAATGGGACCCAGCAGAAGGGAATATCAGCCAGTTCTACACTTTGCAGATTGCTTTCCTGGCAGTAAGTTTGAGGGGCCTGCTTAAGGGAGGAAGGAAAGTAACTTCAGCTTCTGCATTCATGTGGAAACAGGGTGGCTTTCTCCTCTAAATGTGCTCAGCTTTGAAAGAAGAGAGGTTTGCTTATCAGTGCGCCAGTGGAGATGGTTTGTGCAATATCCAGTGGTGATTCATCCCCATACAGCTGGTAAACTGAGAAGAGAGGATACAGTGATCCGAAACATTAGGCACTTCAGATAAACCTAAGTCCTAAACTCACTCATTGCTTGCACCTGCCTTTTCCAACCCGATGGCCTCCAGAGATGGGTTGGATTACACTCTCGTCTTCAACCAGCATGGCCAAGGAGCATTGTAGCCTGGCACATCTGGAGGGCACCCAGTTAGGGTTGGCTGGTTTACAATGATTTTTAGTTTGTTTGTTTTTTACGTTGCTAAACATCACGGTAGATTCTGATCCTTGTAGAAAGTCTTCTTGTGTTTGTATGCTTCCATATTGATTAAACATCATCCATCCATCTATCCAGAAGGCACACTTTAACTACAACAATTAAACTGGATTGAAATTGGTTTGGACTGATTAGGCACCACATTCCTCTATTATCAAAAGTAAGGAGACAGAAGCCCTGGGCTGAATCTCGCCTTCCTCGAGGCCCGGTTTGTATCTCTGTGGCTCCCTATTTATTTATTTATTTACTTACTTACTTTATTTATATTCCACTCTTCTCACCCCGAAGGGGACTCGGGACACATACTTGCAGACAATCCCTGCAGTTCAACATATGGCATATAAACATGTGACATTTATCACAGTACAGTACAGTACAGTACATTTTACACATACAGATGAACAGAGGCAAACTTTCTGGCCACCAGTGGAAGCTGACGCACTCCTCATCTCTCGGCATTTTTTCCAGCATCCCTTGTTGTTCTTTCCGCATTCCTCAGCCATTCCTGTGTTCTTTTTAATGGCCTCATAAATCCGTTAAAATTTGCCTCCCCACTTTAATGTGGTACCTTTATCTCCAACTTGACAAATGTAACTGTCTTTCGGGCTACAAAGGTCGGCAGAAGGCTACACTTAAGGTCGAGAACCCACCTCGACCCGGGCAGGTCTAGAACTCATGACGTGCTGGTCAGAGAGATCTTATGCAGCTGACACTTAGCCAGCTATGCCACATTCCAAGTGCTATTTGTACTCATTCTTATCCCATGATACAATTGTTTGATGATCTCTCAGGCCTCCTCCACACAGCTGAATAAAATCCCACATTATCTGCTTTGAACTGGGATATATGGCAGTGTGGACACAGATAACCCAGTTCAAAACAGATATTGTGGGATTTTCTGCCTTGATATTCTGAGTTATATGGCAGTGTTTGTTTTGTTACCACCCAAACAGAGACCTGTATACTAAAATATGCAGGGATTTTGGCTCTTGCCCTTTGACCCTCTGGAATGCCATTCTTGAAAACTTACCTGCGATTTAATTCATGCTTCAGCCTACGAGAACTTTCCTATTCTTGAACTGAATAGTTACCTTAGTCCTTCAATAAATGACTTGAAACAAAAGGAGTGCCAAGTCCCTCTCCCTGGGTAAATTGGTTTCATGTGTGTTTCTGTTCCTTGGTAACTCATCGCCATCTGGTCCTTTGTGAGAATCCTTCCTCTTAATTAATACAGTCAAAAAATAACTGTGGTACAGAGTAATGGATAGAATGCTGGGCCTGAATGAAGGATACCTAGATTCAGATATAAATCTGTTTAGCTTTTGAGATAGTTGCATGCTCTCATCTTAACAGAGCGTTATCGGTAGAATAAAATAGGAGATCTTGCACATATGCCACCTTTGTGTTTCTTAAAGTACTAGCAGGAGGTAAGAAGATAGGTGCATTTTAATGCTAAGGAGAGGTTTATCCAAAATAAAGCATTTGCTTTTCCAAGCTTGATAGCTTTCCATATAATACCCATTTATTTATTTATTATGATCAATGTGAATTGAGAATACAGTATAAAATCTATACCCTACAAGTATTGGTTTCCATCAGAACTATATGACCTCAGTGTCTCAACAGACAACTCTAAACCCGCCTTGTCGGAGCCGGAGTGAGGGGGACAGTCTTAGACTGGCTGTCCTCCTTCCTCCGGAACCGCTCGCAGCGAGTGAGGAGAGGCGGGGATGTCTCCGGGGGCTCCCCACTTCATTTGGGGTGCCCCAGGGGGCAAACCTCTCCCCTCTTTTATTTAACATCTATGTCCGACCACTTGCTCGGCTGGTCCATAGTTTTGGGCTGGTGTGTCACCAATATGCGGATGACACCCAGCTCGTTCTGGGGATGGAGGGCAGACCTGAAACCGTACCCGATAATTTCCATCAGTGCCTTGAAGCCATTACTGGATGGCTGCGAGCCAGTAGGTTGAAGGTGAATCCAGCTAAGACGGAGATCCTGTGGCTGGGCCGCCCGGGTGGGGTGGAGATCCAGCTTCCTTCCCTGGATGGCATGATAGTATGTCCGTTGTCAACAGGTGTCACTCTGGGCTCTCAACTGACGATGGGGGCACACACCTCCGCCGTCAGTAGAGTTGCTTTTTTCCATCTACGGCAGGCAAGGAAGCTGGCTCCCTATCTCTCCCGCCGTGACCTAGCCACAGTGGTCCAAGCCACGGTCATCTCAAGACTGGACTACTGTAATGCTCTTTACGTTGGCCTTCCTTTGCTGGTGATCCGGAAATTGAAACTGGTACAGAATGCAGCAGCCCGGCTGCTGGCTGGTGCTCCCATGGCCAGCCACATAACACCTATGTGTTCCATTGGTTGCCAGTGGAAGGCCGGATCACCTTCAAAGTGTTGGTACTGACCTTTAAGGCCTTGAACGGTCTGGGGCCAGTGTACCTTAGGGACCGCCTCATCCCATACTCTCCCACTAGGCCATTGCGTTCTGAGTCGTGCCAACTTCTGGAGGTTCCCAGCTTTAAAACGTACCACCTTACAGCCACAAGACGAAGGGCCTTCTCGGTGATCGCCCCTATACTATGGAATGCACTGCCTGCCGATGTTCGTGCTCTTAAAGACCTAATGACGTTCCGGAAGGCGTGCAAGACCCTCCTGTTTCGGCAGGCCTTCGGGGTCTAAGACTGCAGTTCTAGGCTACCCATCCCGTGTTGGATGTAACCCTGATGAATTGTGCTTGCTGTGTATTTTATTGTGCTTTGCTGTGTTTTTATTGTGTTTTATTGCGTTTTATTGTGTAATACTGCGTTTTTAAATTGTATTTTCCACTGCTGTGAGTCGCCCCGAGCCACACCGGGAGTGGCGACAAACAAGTGTGAATAATAAATAAATAAATAATAAATAAATAAACAGCATCCACCATTTTGAGCTTAGCCAGCAATTGGCAGCATTACTGTGTACACAAAAAGGCGAGTAGGGTAACAAGTATGTATCAGACACAATTAGAAAAATAGTTCATTTAGTTGTTTCATCCAATTCAGGAGCAATATACACTAAAATAGTGATAATATGCAATTTCAAATATGTTTGCTAGACATTAGTAACACAATAATTATCAGACTCAAATGTCATATATGTAACATTGTGATACACAGAACATTGATGCGTACTTCCTTGGTAGATACAGCATGAAATTACAGAGCATCACTCACAATAACAAATAATCAATAAAGAAGGCTAATGCCTGTGGAAATAACCATTGTACTTTGGAGTGGGAGTAGGAGACTTGCTCACGAAGATATAGGATGGGGGCTGTTTCTGTGATGATAAGGGTTCAAAAGGAAAGTACTGCAGGAAGCTCGAAAGGGAGCTGGTAGCAAAGGGAAATCCCGCTGAGAGCGCCAGGAAGCGCTAGTAGTTTCAACACCAGGCTCCGCCCAATGGCGTATTGCTAAGGGTTCTGGTAGTTGTAGTCGCTGGTGTGGGCAAGTGCCCGCGGGAATCCGAGCTGGAAGCAAGGTGGGACTGTGTTACAGTGAACATAGACCTTTCGGACGGGGCCCTGGTAGGGGCGTTCCGTGCGAGTAGCCTGACGGCGTGAGCTCTTTCCAGGGGCCGGCAACGGGCCGTTTCATATACAAACTTCCTCAGAGGCTGTATAAATATAACGTCCTCACACTTAGATGAATTATCTACAGCAATGAATGAGGAAAATAATGAATAATCTATTTACGACTAGAAACGATGCTAGGAAAAGTGGGAATTAGAATAACATTTATATTTACCATATGATTTCTTCCAAGTCACAAGGAGGACAGACCTCTCCACTCTAGTGAGATGGTAAGGATAGGGAGGCAGGAGGGGCCCTTTATAGTGATTAGAGATACTGGGAGGAGAGATTACTTGTTTAGTAGGGCGTTGATACTAAGAGGATCATTTAAACCTCCAAATTGCTTTTCTGTGGCCGTCCTCCTTGCGACTTGGAAGAAATCATATGGTAAATATAAATGTTATTCTAATTCCCACTTTTCCTAGCATAGTTTCTAGTCGTAAATAGATTATTCATTATTTTCCTCATTCATTGCTGTAGATAATTCATCTAAGTGTGAGGACGCTATATTTACACAGCCTTTGAGGAAGTTTGTATACGAAAACGGCCCGTTGTCGCCCCTGGAAAGAGCTCACGCTGTCAGGCTACTCAGACGGAACGCCCCTACCAGGGCCCCGTCCGAAAGGTCTATGTTCACTGTAACACAGTCCCACCTTGCTTCCAGCTCGGATTCCCGCGGGCACTTGCCCACACCAGCAACTACAACTACCAGAACCCTTAGCGATATGCCATTGGGCGGAGCCTGGTGTTGAAACTACTAGCGCTTCCTGGCGCTCTCAGCGGGATTTCCCTTTGCTACCAGCTCCCTTTCGAGCTTCCTGCAGTACTTTCCTTTTGAACCCTTATCATCACAGAAACAGCCCCCATCCTATATCTTCGTGAGCAAGTCTCCTACTCCCACTCCAAAGTACAATGGTTATTTCCTCAGGCATTAGCCTTCTTTATTGATTATTTGTTATTGTGAGTGATGCTCTGTAATTTCATGCTGTATCTACCAAGGAAGTACGCATCAACGTTCTGTGTATCACAATGTTACATATATGACATTTGAGTCTGATAATTATTGTGTTACTAACGTCTAGCAAACATATTTGAAATTGCATATGGTCACTATTTTAGTGTATATTGCTCCTGAATTGGATGAAACAACTAAATGAACTATTTTTCTAATTGTGTCTGATACATACTTGTTACCCTACTCGCCTTTTTGTGTTTAACACGGTGCAGCCCACTGTTTGTTATAGCATTACTGTGTAACCAACAACTAATATAAGATGTGTTCCTCCATTGGTTAGCTGACTTAGTAGAAAATAAAGAAATTAGTATTTTAAAAAATAAAAATCAGCTTGAAAGTGCTCTTTTTATTTATTTTTCTCTTTGGAAGTAGTGAAAAGATGGTGGGGAAAGAGTAAAAGATCTTCCTTTTAACACTTTCTCTCATCTTTTCTCTGTTTTGTTTTGGTTTGTTTATTTCCTCCTCCTCTTCTCCAGGAGAATCGGCAGGAAGACAGCAGGTACCCACATCCCCGCCAGCTTCTGAAAACAGCAGCGCAGCCCACAGTATTGGCAGCACACAAAGCACTCCCTGTTCCAGCAGCAGCACGGCCTAACCCAGAAGCAGGACGGGATGCAAATCCCAGGAGCCACGTAGGAGCACAGAAGTTCCCAAGGAGTTGGTTTGTTGGCATTTCCTCTGATGGGTTTGGCTACAAAATGAGGAGGAAGGATTTCCTTGAATGTTCACCTTTTTCCTGGACGGCCGTGGTCCTCGAACCTCTTGCAGCATGCTAGGCTAAGACATGACAAAGCTACTATTGATGTCCAGCTGTGGATTGCATAGAGGGGTCCATAGGCTCTCAATGTGAATCGCAAGCCAGACTCACCACCATCACCACCTTCTGATGCCATTAATGCTGCTTTGTATCGACATAATCCGTTTGGGGATTTTGCAGATGTTAAGGAGACACAAGGTGTCTGTAAAGGGATTTCAGTTTCATAAGCTGGGGAAAAGAAATATTTTGTTTTCTTTCTTGTCTGCCACCCCCACATCGCAGCTCATGGCACTTTGGTTGGGGGACTCCATCTCATCAGAACAAGGATGTTTCAAGCGCAGGGTGTTTATCTGTAAAATAGGGGATTTAGTCAGCTGTACATGGCCATTTTTCCGGTTGGTTCTTTTTCTGAAGGTTGTGTTGAGCCGAGCACAATATCCTGCCTGCTACCATGTAGTCCTCTCCTTCACAGATCTCTACTCCCCAAGTTTAGCTTCCAGTAGCAGGCAAGAAATTGAAGCAATGTAAATATCAATTACAATGTGTTGGTTTAGAGATTTCTAACAATCATGTATTTGCCTGTTCTCTACATCCCCAAAAGCCAATTGGATACATAATTCAATGTTTAGTGCCCATCCATTTTTTTCCTATTCCTGCCCCACTACCAGTTTTTGATTTAGGATAGACGTTCTAGTCTCATTTCTATACCTATAATACAATTCACTGTGTAGCACTTGTAGCATGTAATCTGCCAACATCCATACAAGGTGTCATACAACCTACTTCAGTGTATTGCATGTACAGCAGGAGCAGTAGGCACGTATATGTACTAAACTTCCATCTTTTGCTGCAATGTTGGGCACAGCCTTTGGCATGCATGTCCAAGGTCTGCTCCCAATATCACAGTGAATGAGGAAACTATATTCCTGCCAAATCCCATACTGCAGGCTGTATACAGTGATCATTGTGTGTGCTATAACATAGCATACTATTGGATATTGGTTTCTGTGGCTAGAATGGCAACCCTAATCTAATATATATATTATAATACCCGAGCATACCTCAGCAAATGAAGAAGTGGCCAAAAATGGTAGGAGAAAATTAGAGGGCTGGGGGTATTTTAGAAAGGAAAATGGCTGCCAAAATACGTTTGGATTTTAATCCAAGGACCTTAAGATGGCTATCTGTTGTTCTACTGATTCTGGGTGATTATCTGTAAGATTCTGGAAGATCTTAAAGCACCTTCTTTCCAAATTGGCATATGAAATACAACACTTTTTGTATCTGACTTAGCTTCATGTATTCACGTTTTGGGAGTGTCCCATAATGCATGCATCAATATCAATGTCTTCTCAAATTTAGACAATTATTTGGGTATTATCATTTGGCATCCACCTCTTAGAAAGAAACTTCATTGACAGCACTTTGTCATGAGAAATAGTTGGACCTGGCCTCCATTTATGGCCCTGACATATTTATAGGAGGAGGCCGCAATAAGTAGTGGCACAGGAGAGCAAACTATTGAGATCATTGCACTCCATGATTCACCATCTATTGGAATAAAAGGATCCCTTAAAAGCCTCTTAATGTTTTGTTTTGTATCAATTTCCTGGATACAGATCTTAACATTGCAATTGGATATACCCCCAAGTGTTATTAGAAAGGCAGGGAGGGAGGGAGGGAGAAAGCAAACCAGTTCTAATTTTGTTAGAAATTCCTAACTCCTCCTAGCCTTGAAATACCACCCAAATGAAAATTGAAGACAGCCTGTGTTGGGAGAATAAGTTATCACTTTCTGAACTCAAACATAGATTTCTGATTCCTTCCTCTTGAAACGACTAAAGAAACAATGTTGTCCTTTTGCAGTCAATCCAAAACACAGTCTTTTTAGTCTTTGGTGGCAATTATTTTTCTCCTCCTGCTTCTTCCTGCTGTAGCAGAAAAGAAAGCTTTATGGGTGCAAGAAACAGTACGGTTTTGTGAGATAGTTCAGCAGATGCAAGCTGTGTGGCAACAAATTAGTCCATGCCCCGTTTATATTGGGATCAGTTGGTAACAGACCAGACAGAGTAAAACAGGGGCAAGGTAAATGAGAGTTGTTACCTTAAATTAGGTGTTTCAATGTGGTTTAGGGCAGTGTTTCTCAACCTTTTTTGAGCCATGGCACACTTTTTACATTTACAAAATCCTGGGGCACACCACCAACCAAACTGACACAAAATCACACTCTAACACAGTAATACATATAGTTAATATGTTTTTAAATGTATTTATACACTCAGTGTGAAACCTGGGCCTGTTTTGATGAACACAACATAGATATCCTGGCAGGAATGGCAGAAAGACACACGCGAAGGTCTTGCTCAACAGCTGTCAGTTTCTCTCTGTGTTTAGAAAAAAATGTGTCCATATAGCTTCAAAGCAGTCCACTAGTACTGTACTTATGCATCAGTACACCTCATGGAACAATAATGAGGCTTCCACCTTCAATATATATGCTCCTGTATCATTTCAGGTGGGCATTAGACGAGTCCCTCGTGTATAATTGGTGAACAGGAGAGTTGTTACACAGTCACTAGAAAGGCTATCACGTCCAGCCAATGCCAAATGTAGTAATAGTTGGTACACATAAACACGAAAATAGCTGAAGGAGGTGGCGCCCCATCCCCTTCTTCTTCACCGCTGCCCGGCCCTTCCTCCTCCTCCTCCTCCCCCCTCAAGCAGCAACAGCAGGAGGGGGAAGAGAGGGGGGAAGAGAGGTTTTCCTGCGGCACACCAGATGATCGCTTACGGCACACTAGTGTGCCATGGCACAGTGGTTGGGAAACACTGGTTTAGGGTTTGAACCAAATTTTGAAAGCTCCCCCCTCCCCTTTAAAAAAATCCAATTTTTGGCCAGCTTATTCAAATCACCTGCAGAGGGGGTCCAAGGCACTCCATCTTCTGTCTTGTTTGTTTGTTTGTTTGTTTGGAGCTTCCCCTTGCCTACCCAATTTTTTTAATACAGCAAACTGACAAGATGATCGAAAATGGATTGCCCTCTTGCCAGAATCAAACTATCTACATTTTAATACCAATTTGTTTAGCTGATACAAATGGATTAAAACGTAAACGCCATGTAAATCAACACTATTGCACAGCTAGAGAGTCCCGTGGAAAAATCAAGCAACAATTGCGGAGTCCAGTTCAAAGGTCAGTGGCCTTAGCTAGATCCCGTTCATTGCTTGTTCTCTGGTTGCCTTTTATGCTCTCTCCAAACCCAGTCCCACCATTCAGTCCATTTTGGCTACAAGCTAGCATGCCCTGTTGCATCCGGTTTGAGTTTCTTGGTAGATTTGGAATGTATCCAAATCAAATTGGAATTGGCGATAAAATAAGTGTCCTGTCATTCTCAAGTGATTGCAGGACTGGATCAGTGGGAGGTATCTGGACAGCCAATATGCTACCTGTGTATTTTAAAAAATAATGTGCTTTGCCTAACCTTCAGCTGAATGTATTCTCTAACCATATTCAATGTATGAAAACCTTTAAAATGTCTTCAAAGAAGACTAGAGTCTTTACGTCAATCATAGCTATATTTTATTACATTAAATGTGGGCATAAAGATATATATATTATATATATTTAAATATAAGTGGCTTTATAGAAGATGTTAAATTTCAGTTACTGTGAATTCTACAAATTTTGTACATTCTCTCTTTTCCCTGTTTTTAATCAGATTTTTTTTAAAAAAGGCAGAGGGATATAGTAAATATTATAAACTTGGTTGTTGGGATAAACCTTTGAAAACTTTATATATAATAATTAAATGTATATTTTTGTGAGAAAGAGAGAGAGAGATGCTGCATTATCAATATTTCTATTACAAATATACCTAATCTAGATTTATATTTCCAGACATACAAAATGTTAAAAAAAAATACAAGTAGACAAGTGACATTTTTCTAGACTTATATTCAAGATTAAAATTACTAAATTGACATTGCTGCACTTAATTAAGGATACTTCAGAATACTCACTTTATTATATACTGACTGCATTATAATTACTTTATTAACAGCTTGAGCAAATGGAAAGTTATTACTGGCTAATTAGACAATAGAGCAACTGCCAGATGCAAGTAATCACATTAAAAACATGCATGATGTCCCATAAGTTTTATAGGGCTATGCATGCTATTTGGGTCATATGCCTCGATTCAGAGATCTATCTAGCTGATGTGGGCTGTGCCATTGATTAAAGTGGAGAAATAATATATCGTTTATGTGGATTAGACATGGAAGCTCTTGTGAATAAGAGAATACCATGGGTGGCAACAACACTTCTGTGCCCATCATTGGATCAGGGTGATAGACTCGAAGCATGACTCCCTTTCGTCCAGGGTATTGCTGCTTATTTTAGTGGAGCTGTAAAAGTCTGCAAATCAGCAAGACTGGATCAATGAATAATTATTTTATTGACCTACCAGACAAACAGCAAGAAAGGGAATTTTCCAACAGATAGCTTTACCACTAGATTTGAACATTATCCTTCCGCAGTCATTGAAGTCTGCATTTCTGTTACATATGTAAGCTCTACTTTTTATGCCATTTAAAAAAATGTATTGCAACTTATTTTGTTTTGTGATGTTTGATACTGTGTGCTGTTTCATTTCATGTTGTGTATCTTTGTTCATTGAGAACTTTGTCTTGCTTCACTGACCAAGTGTAAAGCCAGCCTCGACATCAATAACCGTTGAATGTGTTCACTGGAGAATTTCCATATTTGGTGTTTCAGGAGGAATTTGCCAATAACAGTAATATATACTGTTAATAGCTCTTGGGTTCACCCTATATACATGCTCATTTATATGTGCACAGAACCCTAAATAGCTGTAAGGGAGACTTTGCAAGGTTAACTTTTAAATACGTTCAACCATTTTCATTTGAATTGTGTTTTTTACCAATTTACCTGGGATAGGTATAGATCGGGCATCCTCAAACTGTGGCCCTCCAGCTGTTTGAGCCTTCAAGTCCCAGAATTCCTGACAACTGAACAAGCCCATTGGGGCTTCTGGGAGTTGGAGGTCCAAACAGCTGGAGGGTCACGGTTTGAGGATGCCTGGTATAGATTAATATAGGTTTAATTCCCTGGCTATTCCTTACTACTACCTTTTAAAAAACTCCAACACTTCTGATCAACTGTTGTTTACGTTCTTTAAAGACCATCAGATCAATTTCATCCAGCTTCATCACTTTGTGTGTCAATTTCATTTAATGTCATTCCTTGTCACTACTACTCAAGATGGCTTTTCCAATTCCCTCCCTGAAAACCATGTGGGGATTTCACCATTATACTTTTACAGCGAAGATCAGTGTATTTTAATGCATTCCTCCTCCTTAATTCATTTCAATCTTCCTTTTCCTGTCATTTTAACGGAAAGATCCTACTATCTAAGTAAATACACTTGTTCAGGTGTGTTTACAACTCTGTTGCTTTATGCTATAGGAACTAGTCTTTCAAAACCCATCTTTGCCTGCCTTATAACTTAAGATTTAATAACTGTTTGTCTACATAAAGTTGTTACTTTCACATTAGTGGAATTGCTAAAATTGAGAAGGTAGGATTAAGATTTCAGGGGAGGTGACTTCTCATTTTACATCTTATTTCAGACACGCATCAACTCCATTATACTCTGTTTTGTTATATATGAACACTTTATCTAATCAACAGCTTTTACCTTGTTGAGTATTTTCACATTACTTTGCTGTTACAAAAGTCAAATGTCATGCATTATGTAAGGCTGATACAAAACTCTGCATACCGTTTTGTGAGAGGTTTGCATGTACTTTCCCCCAACCCCCTTCATTTAAGTTTATGTGTATCCTTGTCTTTTCTATGATGTGTATCTACCTCATGCTTCAAAAGAAGATCCTACTGCTGATTGTAAGTGCAGTCATGTAGGTATTGCTGCAGTGCATTCACTATCCAATTCTAGCCTTGCGCAGAGCTGCCTCATAAGCAGAGTTGGAGAAGTTACTTTTTTTTTGGACAACAGTAATCAAAATCTTACATCCAATATAGTGATGTTGTCTGTGGGATTCTGTGAGTTGTGCAAAAAGAAATCAACTTTGCATTACGAGTGGTTCTCAACCTGTGGGTCCCCAGATGTTTTGGCCTTCAACTCCCAGAAATCCTAACAGCTGGTAAACTGGCTGGGAATTCTGGGAGCTGTAGGCCAAAACACCTGGTGACCCACAGGTTGAGAACCACTGCGTATAAATCGAATGCGCCCAACAGCGGCACCTACTGATATGCACCCTGTGTAAGTAGAGAAACCTTTTTTAAAGTGAGGCAACTGTTATGTTTTGTCTGTCAAGCCTGGGGTGTTCATGAAGCAACTAAATCTGCCGTTTTCAAACCAAAATACTTTATCTTTTTCCCAGAAACAAAATGAGCCTATTGTCCTTGCACCTTTTCTATTCTTTTCTAACTAAAGAGCAGGATATATATGCCTGCTTAATCCCTGTGGCCAGTTTGAACACCCCCTGTTGTATGTGTTTCTGTATTTTGTACATTTCCAAAAATACTTGGTGTAACTGATAAGTTGTACAGTTTTGATAATCCCTGTATCATGTTACCTTTGTTCCCTCGTGCTTAATAAAGCTATATTGGCTATGAATAATGTTTGGTTTTTCTTTTCTGGATTTAAAACTAATTCTGAATCATTTTGAACTTCAAAATACTACATGAGCATAACCCCCTTTTATGGTTGTTATGTGCCTTCAAGTTGGATTCCTAACCTGAAATGTTATTGGCAAGCTTTATTCAGAGGAGGTTTGTCATTGCTCTGAACTGAGAGGGTATGATTTCCCCAAGGTCATCAAGTGTGTTTTCATGGATGGATGGGGGTTTGACTCCTGTTTCCAAGGTTCCACAGCGGTGTCACTAAGGTCGGTGTAACCAGTGTGGTAACCCATAGTGTCAACGCTGTGGACCTCCTCACCATACCATAATATTGTACCTAAACTACCAGAACATGCATGTCCCTCCTGCATCATGAGATTGTGCATGTGTGTGTGCACACTTTGGTACTGGGTTTCTTGTTCCTGATACTGTCCTTGGACCACAGCTGTCCCAGCAGAAAGAACAGTCAGCCTGCAAGACAAGAGGGAAAGAACACGGAAAACTTGAAATTCAGAAGGTATAGTCTATTCAGCAGCATTAAATATGCCCTTATGCAAATTAAACCCATACATATTTACTGTTGTGATGCAGTGACCAAGAAGCCAAGCCCAGGAGTAAAAGGGGATAACAAAAAGTTTATTTAACAACAACTGGAGAAAGAACAAACTAAAAGGAGCCAACTCGGCTTTAAAAACCCTCAAAAATCCCTGGGAAAAACAACAAAACAGCACAAAACAAACAGTAGACGTCCGTCTGCGATGTACGTAGAGCAGGGGTGGGCAACTATTTTTTCCAAGGGGCCACATGAGAGCCAAAAAATATTATGGAGGGCCGCACCTAAAGGCGGACCTACATGCTAATCTACATTATTTATTTATTTATTCACTTACTATATTTACTGTATATTACACATCATTAATATTAACATATTAATATATCAAGAAATATTCATATATTATTAGTATTAATATCATAATTATTATATTATAGTATATATATAAAAACATAATATATTGAAATTATAATATATCATATAACATTATATTATATTATTTATTATATTATTTTATTATTGTTATAAAATTATTATGCAATAATAATAAAAACCACTAAAATAAAGTAATGCTTCCTTATAGTCCCCTTCTCTGGAGATTTTTATGCAGAGGCCAGGCAGGGGAGGCAAGCCAGGGGCCCTTAGGCGGGCCGGATAGAATCAGCCAAAGGGCCGCATCCGCCCCCCGGGCTGCAGTTTGCCCACCCCTGACGTAGAGGGAGTCCAGAAGAGTAGAGTCAAAACTGGTCCAGGAGCCGAAAGCCAGATGAAAAGGAGATGTTCCAAGGGTCACAGGAGCTAAGTATACATGAATAGCACAAATCATAGCCCCCATAACACAATGCCAGCCTCCCTCCATTTCAATACAATACCAGGTTCTTGTAGCAGGAACTCACGTAAACTCAGTGGAGAGCAAGCCCCGCCTCAGGGACACACGGCAGGTAACTAAACAGAAAAGCACACATTTAATTCCAAACCCCCCACCTTTGCCCAAACATCAGCTAGAGCTGCCATAGCAGCTCACCCCAAGAACAAAGTGGAGAAATAGCCCATAACTCACAATATCAGGAAACTGGAACAAGGTACTTGATATCAGGAACACAGGAGAGTCAGAGACAAGAACCAGACATCAACTCTTTGACCGCCGAAAATACAGTCCCGAAACCCACTTCTTAAATAGCATTTACACATCACTGTCTTTGATCATGAGCATCAGCTGCTGTGATCTGTGTTTGCCTCCACTCTTGCCAATGCTGTTGTGTGCTTAAAGAGTCCCACTCTGTTTCTGAACCCCCAGAAGGCCAGAATAAATCACTATCAAACCCAAAAAATGAGTCCGAAGTAGATTCTTCGTTGCACACATCCCTTACTTCCTGCACCAATGTAGAATCTAACTCCGTATCACTTTCCTCTGAACCCATTCTTCTTCCCCAGAAAAACCCTGGAAAGTGTCTGAATCAGAAGGTGCTCTAAGTATTCGCCGAATTCTTTTCCTCTGTTCCAGTCCTTCCACACTAGAATCACTAGCAGCTCCTTTTCTTCCAGCTGCAGAGTCCTGATCACTAGGCATGTTTTAGAATCCCAAAATGGCGATTCTTATATCAAATGGGGGGGATTTTTTTTTGTTTAGTAAAAGAAAGACTTACAAAAAAAATTCCAAAAATTTCTGAAATGTAACTTAATTACTTACGAAATTCGTTAGTAGTTCTAAAGTAGGCAAAGCAGGGAAACAGGACTGATACTGTTTTAAACACAGGCAAATCAAGGGGCAACATTTCCCTTGGTTTCCTTGCAGGGAGATATAAAGCATTAATATATTATTATTATTATTAATATTATTAAAGGACAGGGTTCCTTTGCAGGGACACATATAATGCATTAATATATTATTATTAATATTATTAAAGGACAGGGTTCCTTTGCAGGGACACATATAATGCATTGATATATTATTATTATTATTATTAATATTATTAAATAAATGCCTAGGCCTACCTCTGGTGCAGGCCTTGCTAATCTGTAGAGTTCTCCTCACTCCATCTTTTTTTTCCCCATTCAGTTTTACCATAGCAGTCTAGGACCTCCGTTGGAACTCTATGGCTTTTCTTGATTCTGAACTCTTCCTTCTCCTCTCCGTGCTCTTTTCACTCCTGCTGCCCTTCTCTCAGCAATTCTTATGTCCTCCTACTCTGTCCTTCTATCTAAACCCCTTCCTGGGTGTTTAAATCGCTTTTTCGTCAGTCCTCCAGCCCCTCTAGGAGTCCCGATTTCGGGCTCTCTATCGTTTCCGGCTCCCTTTTCACTTCCTGGAAGAGGCCTTCCACTCTAATTAGGCTGCAAGCATGGAAAGGCCCCGATTTCACTGTGAGTTATGTCTGCAAAGCTATTTTGGAGGGGGAAATTTTCCTGTTGGGGGGACATCCGAAATATTTAATAATCTAACGAAATTTTGGGCCCAGGGGGTGCGTAAAAGAAAGTCCACTTCCGGGATTGGCCTTGCGATCCATATAAACTTGAAAGGCCCATTACATACGAATCACTTACGATTTCTTTTAATTTCCGTTTCATTTTTCTCATGCCTACTGATCACCCAGAGCCACATCCCAGTCCATACTATTGCTTGATGCTATTGAGCCAGCATCTTCCCCAATACTACTAGTAGTAGTAGCTGAAGGCTCAATCACAACATTTACCTTCCCAATTTAAAGCATGCCACACACACATATGCGTTTTGGGTCACAGTGAGACAAACACAACCAGCTTTTGCTGCTGGGGCAAAGAGAGGCAGTGAAGGTGAGAGAAGTTGGAAAGTTAAACTGAGGACCTTCCAGCTTTTGAAAATCTTTTGAGATGTGTATTTTCTTCCCCTTATTACATTTTCCCCTCAATTCCGTATGGGGAAGAAGGCCAGAATCCTGTATCAGTTACTTAGTTAAGTATACACTGGATTTTATTGCATGAACCCACTATTCCACTACAGTTGTGTGTTCCTTGATAGCTGATATATACCACATTGAGTATGCTTGACGAAGGCTTTGACTTAAGAGCAGGATGGCACTCATATTTATGGTACTAAAAGAAAAGAAAACAGAGAAAAACTTTGGAAACCACTTTATCAGATCTGCCCTTATAAAAATTTGGGGAAAATATAGAGGAAGATTTTATACAAAAACCCCAATGTGGGTATCTCCGCAAGAAGCAGACCAGAGAAGAGAAACAGCACAAGACAGTTGGTTAACATGTAAAGACATTCTGAAAAAACATGATGAGCTTATACTAAAATCACAGGAAGAACTAAACACACTGGATAAAAGAATTTCATGGTTTCAATATAGACAAATTAGAGAATATTATACAAAAGACAAGAAAAATGGCTTTACGGACAAAGAAACATTTTGGGACAAGATATTGAACTTGGAAAGTAAAATAATAACAAAAATTATAAGAAATTACTAGAATGATCCACAGAGACAGAATTAATCAAAGACTGTGTGGTCAAGTGGGCTACAAACATTGGACATTCAATTAATCCAGAAGACTGGGAGAAAATATGGATAAGAAAATAAAATATACATATGTGTTTGATCTAAAAGAAAACTGGCTTAAATGATGTACAGGTAGGTGGTACACCACTCCTCAGAAACTGGCTAAATGTTATACGAAGGTCAATGACAAATGCTGGAAGTGTAAAGAACAAACAGGCTCGTTTTTCATATGTGGTGGATATGTAAAATAGCTAGGTCTTATTGGAAAAATATACACGAAAAAATAGAAAATATATTAGACATTAAAACCAGAATATTTCCTATTAGGAATAACTGACTTTGAATTGGAACTTAATAAGGACAAACTCTTCAATTATCTAGTGACAGCGGCCAGAATAAATTACGCAAGACTGTGGAGAACGAAAGAGACCCCAACACAAGAACAATGGCTAAGTAAAATTATAGATATCATGAATATGGACAATTTAACTCAACATAAAGCAGAATTTAAAGATACCAAAAACAAACTGGTCATCAGTAAAGAATTTTTTAATGCAAAAAAACCTGGAATGGATAATAGATATAAGATAAAGATAAATAACCAATGCTCTTAAGAAGAACATAAGAAGGAGCCGGCCAATTTTTTTTTGTGAGAGACTTTATGTATAATGGAAGACAAACACACCTGAAGTGAAGAACGTTGGAAGTCAAAATATATACCCTATCCCAGTGTTTCCCAACCAGTGTGCCATGGGAAAATACCCTTTCTTCCCCCTTCTGCAGAACACTTTTTCTTCTCCACTCGGGCTCCCTTCTCCTATGAGGGGGAATGAGGTCTCCACACTAGCAGAAATACACACCAGTCCCTTAAAATGCAGGGTAATGAATAATGGTTCCCCGTTACCGTGAGCATCCTCCTAACTCATATAACAGCCCCTATGGTGAAGCTTGGGCGTCGCAAAGCTTTTTCCGCGTCAAATGACGACTTCTGGATGTGGCTTGTGTTCCCGAAAAATAATTCCCTCGGAGTATGTCGGCGCCGCGCCAATGCAATTCTAGGGCGGCGGTGCTGCGTGCTAGTTATTAACAGAAATCACCTACCTCTTCATCCTCATCAAATAAAGACAGGGATGTTTTTGCTGTCATTTTGCTTGATGATAAAGGTGAGTTGTTTGTTTTTATGGATTGATGAGAAGAAAACAAATCCTGTTGAATACAAAAAAGCAGCATTCATCAATTCAGGTTTTACATACCCTAACTCAAATTCTGAGTGGATGAATTTGCCTTATCTGCTAGGGAAGACAGATTAAAAGTGAACTGCCAGGATATCTATGTTGTGTTCATCGAAACAGGCCCAGGTTTCACACTGAGTGTATAAATACATTTAAAAACATATTAACTATATGTATTACTGTGTTAGAGTGTCATTTTGTGGCATGCCCCAGGATTTTGTAAATGTAAACAATGTGCTGCGGCTCAAAACAGGTTGGAAAACACGGCCCTATCCTACCAAACCCCTTCCCCCCCCTTACCTACTACCCTCAAACAATACACCCAGCCTACCTACCCCTATCCACCTCTCTCTACCCCTCTAACACATTTTCCTACTTTACTATATTCTAGTAATGTTCCTCCTCTTATTGTACTTGAAAAGCTTTAATAAAATATATTTTAAAAATAAAAAGGGCAAACAAATGTAAAATAACCAGGAGTCTGGGAGAATCTCACATATTGACATCATTTGACTGCTGGCACATCAGCACAGACGCAAAAGGGACCAAAGTAGGTGATGGAAACATTGTGAGATTGGGAACGATAGACAGGCTTTACCCACTAATCACTAGGGACAGGATAAGCCGGTAGGATGTTAGGAATTGTGGGAATTGAAGTCCAAAACACCTGGAGCAGGGGTGCTCACACTTTTTCAGCATGCGAGCTACTTATAAAACAACCAAGTCAAAATGATCTACCTACCCACCTACTACTCAGAGAGCCATAAAAGCAAAATATTTGGAAATTTATTTCAGTGAGAGCCATATAATATATTTTAAGACTGAATTCAACTAAATGTGAGTATAATAAGCCCCTGAATTTATTCATAATAATAATGATGATAATATTCATTCAGCCTCTGCTACTGTTACTACTACTAATAATAGTAACGACAACAACAATAGGTTCCTAGAGTAGAAGACCTCCAAGGGCCATCCAGTCCAACCTCCTTCTGCCATAAGGGAAAAACACAATCAAAGCATTCCTCACAGATTGCCATTCAGTTTCTGATAATAATAATATTAATAACAACAACAACAGCAGCAACGGGTTCCTAGAATGGGAGGAGACCTCCAAGGGCCATCCAATCCTTCTGCACCTGGGCGGCGTCGGGAGCCTGCGGGGCGGCACTGAACCTTCCTCCTGTCCTGCCTGCGATCTACCAGGATGCCCTACGCGATCTACCAGTAGATCGCGATCTACCTAATGAGCACCCCTGACCTGGAGGGTCAAAGTTTGCCCATACCTGGGACAAGCCCAGAAAGGAGGCTAACCAGCAGATGGCATCTTGCAACAGGGATAGTCCAGCTGTAACCTTTGATGATGATCCAGCTTCAATGCTTGCTAGCCTGCCTCATGCAATAAAGTCATCTGTTAAATATAATCAACTAATTTCTCAACTAATGAGCAATTTCTGAACTGGATTATATGACAGTGTAGGTCCATCCATAGCCAACCCAAATGAAGAAACTTCTCCCAAATCCGTTGCCAACAAAGAATCATCTCACTTGATGGAGTAAATGCATGTCCACAAAACTTCTTTTGGGGTCCTGTAATTCTCTTATTGACAGACAGTAGGCATGAGAAAAAAGTTATGAAAATTAAAAGAAATTGTAAGTGATTCATATGTAATGGGACTTTCTAGTTTATACGCGTCACGGCAGCTAACCAGGAAGTAGACTTTCTTTTACGGTCCTTGAGGCCAACAATTTGTGTTATGATCGTAATTAATTCTTAATTATTGCACTACTCACTTCTCCCAGTCTTCTCCCCCTCATTTCCTTCCCGCCTTCATTCATCTTCTTCTTTTTCCTGCATTTCTATGGGGAACTGGAAGTGACGCTGCTGCTAGGCATTCTGGAAAGTGTAGTCCTCCACGCTTCTCTCAGATGCTTCTCCCCCCCTCCCTTCTCTTCCCCGTTGCTCTGTCTTGCCCCACCGCAGGGGCCAACTTCACACACACACACACACGCTTCTCCTCCTTTCTCTCTCTGTACTCTCTCAGATGCTTCTCTGCCCCCTCCTCTTTCCTGGTGGCTTCTCCCCCCCCCTCCCTTCTCTTCCCCGTTGCTCTGTCTTGCCCCATCGCAGGGGCCAACTTCACACACACACACACACACGCTTCTCCTCCTTTCTCTCTCTGCACTCTCTCAGATGCTTCTCTGCCCCCTCCTCTTTCCTGGTGGCTTCTCCCCCCTCCCTTCTCTTCCCCGTTGCTCTGTCTTGCCCCATCGCAGGGGCCAACTTCACACACACACACACACACACACACGCTTCTCCTCCTTTCTCTCTCTGCACTCTCTCAGATGCTTCTCTGCCCCCTCCTCTTTCCTGGTGGCTTCTCCCCCTCCCTTCTCTTCCCGTGGCTCTGTCTTGCCCCATCGCACGGGCCAACTTCAGCCCTCCAGGTGTTTTGAACTTCAACTCCCACCATTCCTCACAGCCTCAGGCCTCTTCCTTTTCCTCTCAGCCTGGGCAAACTTGGGCCCTCGCTCCCTCAGGATCGGGGTGAGAGAGAGGCAGCGAGGAGCGAGGGGGGCTCCTCCTCCTTTTTTTGCTGCTTCCAAGAATAGAATACCCCCATCCCTCCCTCCCTCCCTCCTTCCTATTTGGAGAGTCCCATCTAGAATTCAGTGTGATTTATTCAAGTTTTGGCCTACAACTCCCAGAAATCCCAGCCAATTTACCAGCTGTTAGGATTTCTGGGAGTTGTAGGCCAAAACCATCTGGAATGCGCATGCGCTGGCATACGAACTACTAACGAATTTCGTTAGTAATTAAGTTACATTTTAGAAATTTTTGGAAATTTTTTTGTTAGTCTTTCTTTTACTAATCAAAAAAATCCCCCAATTCGATTTTCGATTTCCTATTTTTGGGTTCTAAACCATGCCTAACAGACAGATATGCAGTCAGCCAGCCTCGGGGAGTTGTCATTTTAAGCTTAGGTTTCAAGGAGATTTTCTACTATGAATACATTTTGCCTCTGTGTTTACATTGTTTAATCCAGTTTAATGCATTTTAATATCAGCAACCCCATGAATTATAACGCTTCCTTCCTAATAAGACAAAGACTCATGTTTTCATAAACGGTAAACAGAGTGCCGTAGATGTAAACATAACCACAACAGAAGTCAGTGAACTTTTCCTTATTAGAACAGAGCGTTCTTCTTCAACTCTAAATTAGGACAAAGAATGGAGCCTGTCTTTCCACTATCTTGAAGATATATAGTGGCCCACAGTTTTTAAAAGATTGTGTCATTCATTTTCCTCCTTTCTTTGGGAGGAAAGAAACGTTATTTACTGTTCTGAAATGTTGACTGGATGAGTCTTTTTAAATGTTGTAAATTAAAACCTTAAAATGTAGCTGGGAGAAGATATATATTTTTTAAAATGTTGATTACTGCCAGACACTTGTGAATGAAACAAGCAATTTGGATAACAAAGATTACTACAACGTGTCAGCTGCAAGAAGAATACTGAGCAGATCCTTTCGTACTCTAAACAAAATTTAAATATATAGCAGCATGGTTCGGACCAAGGCAACCAGCCCGGCCAATGTTCCTCTGATAAAGCTCTATAATAAGTCATTTTGTGATTGTAAGACATAAATTTATGAGGTCTGAGGTCTGATTGCTGCCTTTGTTTTTGTTCCGTATTCCCAATGCTTTAACTTGAGAGCAGACCTCCTGAACCTATGTGCATTTACATGGATTGAATTATGCACGCATATACAAAAAATCAAATGACATCATCCACTTACCTAGAAAGGTTACTGCTTAAATTACGTTTTCATGGATTTTTTCTCATTTAGTGGAAACCATAAGGGAAATCTCTGCAGCCTGTGTGGAAGAGTTTCTGCTGAGGCAACATTTTGCCCTGCTATGTAAAAAGGAAAGGCCTTTTCTGTGTCTTATGGGCCTCTCCATTTTACCTTCCTTCCTCTGTCACTTAGAACAACATTGCAAAGAGAGGCACTTTATTGAAGACTGTAGGGTTCAAATGTATTTTAAAAACTTGAGAAATAGATACTAGGTTGTTGGAGGCTTTCATGGCCAGAATCTTTTGGTTGCTGCGAGTTTTCTGGGCTGTATGGTCATGATCCAGAAGCATTCTCTCCTGACATTTTGCCCACATCTATGACAGGCATCCTCAGAGGTTGTGAGGTATGTATATTGGAAATTAGACAAGGGGGATTTATGTATCTGTGAAACGTCCAGGGTGGGAGAAAGAACTCTTGTTTCCTGGAGGCAGATGTGAATGTTGCAATTAATCACCTTGATTAGCATTGAATAGCCTTGTAACTTCAAAAGCTATCTGCTTCCTGCCTGGAGGAATCTTTTGTTGGGAGGTGTTAGCTGGCCCTAACCCTAACCCTATCCACCATTGTTCATCTTCTCCTGGAATATGGAGCTGTAAGTTGTTGTACTACACCATGGATTATTGAAACAATCAGAGATATGATAGTAGTCTCTGTTTAACCTATATAAAGTGGGTACATTAGCTAGAACACACCTCGGATTCTCTGCCACGTCAAAAGTAGGCCACTAAGTACTAGGTGTTGGGGGAAGGCAGTACAGACTCTAGAACAGTGGTTCTCAACCTTCGTAATGCTGTGACCCCTTAATACAGTTCCTCATGTTGTAGTGACCCCCAATCATATTATTTCATTGCTACTTCACAACTGTGATTTTGCTATTGTTATGAAGCATAATGTAAATATCTGATATGCAGGATGCATTTTCATTCACTGGACCAAATTTGGCACATATACGCAATACGCCCAAAGGGAGGGCGAGATTGATGTTGTCATTTGGGAGTTGTAGTTGCTGGGATTTATAGTTCACCTACAATCAAAGAGCATTCTGAACCCCCCTCCCCAATGTTGGAATTGAACCAAACTTGGGACACAAAATTCCCATGACCAACAGAAAATACTGGAAGGGTTTGGTGGGCACTGACGTTAAGTTTTTGGAGTTGTAGTTCACCTACATCCCGAGAGCACTGTCAACTCAAAACAATGATGAATTTGGACCAAACTTGGCATAAATATCAATATGCCCAAATGTGAACGCTGGTAGAGTTTGGGGAAAATAGACTTGACATTTGGAAGTTGTAGTTGCTGGGGTTTATAGTTCACCTACAATCAAATAGCCTTCTGAACTCCACCAAAGATAGAATTGGGCCAAACTTCCTTAACACACACACCCCATGATCAACAGAAAATGCTGTGTTTTCAGATGGTCTTTGGCGACCCCTCTGACAGTCCCTCGTGACCCCTCCAGGGGTCCTGACCCCCAGGTTGAGAAACACTGCTCTAGAAGATCGCACTGTTTCATTATCATACTCAGAGAGACATTAAGTGAGATAGTAATACACTTTATAATAATACACTTTGTTTATATTCTGCACTTCTCACCCTGAAGGGGACTCAGTGCGGATCACAGAACACATACAGCAGACAATCCCTGCCGTTTTTGAAGTACAAGACATACAACAACATATAGCAGGAGGATCTTCTGGATTGAGCCTTGTTCTTCCTCACTTCCAACTGGGTGCTGTTGCTATATTCGTCACTGGGTGCTGCTGCTCCATTTCGTCACAGGGGGACACTGTTGTTCCATCCTCCTTGCTACCTCCTCCTCCTTTTTGACGAAGAGCCTGCCAACCAGCCAGCCAAATCCTCTTCCAGTACTCGTCGTCAATATTTATTGAAGTTAAAAAGTCCTTTAAGATACCTCCCCCACTTATGCGGTACCTAATTTTTCTACTTGCAGCTAGCTGCTTTCGACTGCTTAGGTCAAAAGGGGCAGGGCTTACAGCTGACTTACCCAAGTCAGCCTGGGATTCGAACTTGCCACATTCGGATCTTACAGCTAACAGCTTGCAGCTACAACTGCTGTTTTAACTGCTGTGCTAAACTCCCGGCCCTATAATGGCTAAATATCCTAAAGGCACCAGGCCTTACCTAATCTTGGCAGCTAGGCAGGGTCAGCTATAGTTGGTACTTGCTGTAGGTCATACAATGAAATGAAATGGCAAATCCACCGCAGTATTCCAAAACCCTATGAAATCAATGAGGTTGTAGGACATTGAAAGGCAACTTGAAGGCAGATTCACACACAAATAGCTAATTCAAACTCCTGCCATGAAATAAAGAGACCAGACACAAGAAAATGGATCTAAAGGGCCATTTTCTGTTCTATTTATTGAAAGAACTCGTAATAACCTGTAAAGGGAAAATCTGTAGACATATACAATGCAACTCATGGATTAATGGCCACCTAGTGAGGTATGGTGGCCCTGTGAGAGGTGCAAGGCTACAGGCATTCCATGAACCATGCATTGCTGATCTCTCTGGATTAGGGCATCAGGGTGCTCGGGTCTTTGCAGACTCAAGACCATGGTTTCCTTGACTGAGTTCATCCAACTGTGATGCGGCCTTCCTCTTTTCCTACAACCTTCTATTTTACTTGTCTTTTCTAATGACTCGTGTATTTTCATGATATGCCCAAAATATAAATCTCAGAACACTGAGATGCACTAAACGGGCTGACCTGGTGTGTACACTGCAGGCGATGAGTGACAGGTGAACTGGGCTATCCGAGTCCAGGAAATATGAGATAGCAGTGAGAACAGTTGCATCCAGTTCTGGGGAATAGTATTTTTATTTATTTATTGTTCATTTTTATATACCGCTCCTTCCAGCAGGCTCGGGGCGGTTTACATGAAACACATAATAAAACAACATCTCAATTTAATACAACAATATTAAAAACAGAACATAAAACGAGAGCAATCTACTTAAAATTCCTAGACTTAGGACAGCTTTCAAGGGCCAGTTAGGTTGAAGGCCTGCCTAAAAAAGGGATGTCTTGCAGGCTCTCTGAAATGGGGCCAATTCTTTAATGGCATGAACTTCCTCTGGCATTGAGTTCCATAGTGATGGCGCCGCTACAGAGAAGGCTCTCATTCTAGTTGTTGACAGACGGCAGGCATGGATGGATGGAACTACTAATAGATTTTGCTCTTCCGAGCGTAGTGATCTTGGGGGAACATACGGGGTAAGGCGGTCCCTCAGGTACACCGGCCCTAGACCATACAAGGCCTTAAAGGTCAATACCAGCACTTTGAAAACAAATGAATTATGGGCTAGATTTTGTACTGTTGGCTAATGTGGAACAGGGGCTGCATTAAGATGGTGTTGCCCTGCATTAACCTGGATCAGCTCCCTATGGTGTTTGGCCCCATTGAGTTCAACAATGGCCCACGCACCCTAAGTGGTCAGTGTATATGTATTATTCTCAGTTAAGTCAACTTGGCTTTTGGAGAGAGTTGAGGCTCAATTTGCCCAATCTATCTGTCATTTTAGATGTTTCAAATGACCTGATTATCTTTCAGCTTTCTTTTTCACTTCCCAACTTTCACAACCACACATAGAAATGGGGAATACAATGGCATGAAGGCAGAATTATCCTTGCAACATCTCCTGGGAGGAAAGTCTGATTTGTATCCAGGTATTGTTTAAGATCAGAACTTCATTTACAAATCAAACAGTAAAAAAATGGTGTTAAATCAGCAAGACAGCACTTATAGCTATAGCAGTTGAAAAAATTGGCTTAAATATAAGAAACCATAAACTGGCAAGCATTCATCTTGGACAAAGCCCAGAAAGTGCTTCAGCATTGTTCACCAGACTGACTTCCCCCAGCACTGTAGCTCATATTTCTTTTAATAAATACAATTATTCCCCTGTCTCTCAGATCATAATTTTTTGCACTTTTAAGCCAATATCCTCCTCCCCTCTTCTTGCATACCTGATTTTAAGTGTATAACGCCAATAGGTTTCCAAAAAAAATTCTTCCTCTCATAACATATCAAATTCCCAGATTTCTAGCATTAAGGACTTTTACTCAAAACATTTGGTTTCAATCATTTTATTTACATCAGAGGGGATTAATCTCTAGATTACCCTGTACAAACTGGAATTTGTTTTCGTTTCCTTTTTTATATAAAAAAGAGGTTGTACTGGAGGCCTCAAGACAATTTATTCTGACCTCAGAAAGTAATTTAGATTTTAATAATGAAACCCCTCTAAGGAAAGGGCAAAGTGCACACACCAGGTGATCTGGACAATGATGAATTGGCCTGCTGTGAAATGTGTTAATTAGTCACTTAGTGATCAGTTATGCAACAAGGTCTTCAGGTTCTCCCTGCTGTTAAAAAAATGTCTAATATGACCATTCCAAGTTTTTTGGGGGGAGAGAGGGTAAGGAACGGTTTGTAATGACTTTGGCTTACAAGAGCAGCAGAGGTCTTCGGTATATATTAGCCACACATAGCCATTCAGAAATGGTGGGAACATGCGTCACACAAAACCTTTCTGAAGTGAGATTATTTTATCTCACTCTCCTACAACCTCACCAGATGCAGAGAGAGGAGCATCTTCTCCCCGCTTCTCTCTGCTGCCAGAACAGACTCTCACAGAGCCCATCACATGACACAGGGCAACCTCTGGTAGGACTTCATGGGACTCTGTTCCAGCAGCGGAAAGAAGCAGAGCCCAGAGTGCCCTATAGCAGTGTTTTTCAACCTTTTTTGAGCCGCGGCACATTTTTTACATTTACAAAATCCTGGGGCACACCACCAACCAAAATGACACAAAATGACACTCTAACACAGTAATACATATAGTTAATATGTTTTTAAATGTATTTATACACTCACTTAGTGTGAAACCTGGGCCTGTTTTTGATGAACACAACATAGATATGACTTCCTCTCACATACTTATACAGGGCTATCATGTCTTCTCTCAGCCTTCTCTTCTTCAGGCTAAACATGCCCAGCTCTGCAAGCCGCTCCACATAGGGCTTGTTCTCCAGACCCTTGTGAAATTTCACCCTGAGTGAAACTTGCTTCCAGTTAACTATGGATGTCATGAAGCTGTTATAAACAGTTTCTTGGGGGAGGGAGGGGGACTCTCGAAAAATCCAGTAAAATAGTAAAAAACAAAACAAAACCATTTCCAAGTGGAGAGGCTCATTTTGTTTCTTGGAAACCTGTGAGTGGGTAGTCTATACATTTCATAGATCTGTGTGGCCGCTTTCGCTGCCTCCCTCCTCCCTCCGCAAAAGCAGAGCACTGAGCGGAAGTGATTGAGTTGGCGTTTTCGCGTTGGCTTGGATTTCTCGCAAGAACAGCCAAAGCCGGAAGCTCCACGTTGGTGAATTGGGCAATGAGTAAACCTGGGAGCATTGGGAGGCTGAAGCAGCCCTGAGCGGGAGCTGGCACCATGGTGAGTCGAGGCTCCTGAAGGCTTCCTCAAGGCGGGCCTGGCCCTGGCATTTGGCAGAGACCTTCCTTTGCCTTGGGGAGGATCTTTGGGGAGGGAAAGAGGGAGAAAGAGCTGCTAGGAGGAGGAAGAAAGGGTATTGGAGGTTCCAATTTCCCACGGCACACCTGATGATTGCCTACAGCACACTAGTGTGCTGCAGCACACTGGCTGGGAAACACTGCTCTATAGGAATCGGGTGTTTACTGAAGAAAGTGAAGTGGAAGCAGGGGAAGATGGGTCTGAAAAGGGAAATGATGTGGGAAGACAGATAATGGACCCCGATGGGAGGGAACAGAAGGTCCCCCATTTTAACCCTACCCCTCTGATGAGGTCCTTATTGCTGTTATTGTTTATTTATTTATTTATTATTTTGATTTATTAGTCGCCCCTTCCGAGAGGCTCGGGGTGACTTACACACATATAAAACCATAAAAACACAATAAAATGGACCAGTGTCCACATATTAAATTTAAACACATAAATATACATTAAAAAGACTCTTAGGCCAGCATTATCGTCCATGGCCTAGATATGTCTATGCACCAAAGGCTTGGACAAACAGGAGGGTTTTACAGGCCCTGCGAAAGGCCAGCAGGTCGGTCTGTGCTCAAATTGAGGATGGAAGAGCATTCCACAAGACTGGCGCAGCGGCACTGAAAGCCCTCCTTCGCATTGTGGACAAGTGGCTGGACTGGCAGCTAGGTACCACCAAGAGGTTCTGAAGCTCGGATCGCAGTGGTCGTGGGGGATTGTATTGGGAGAGGCGGTCCCTTAAGTACACTGGCCCCAGACCATTCAAGGCCTTGAAGGTCAGAACCAGCACTTTGAAGGTGATCCGGTGCTCTATTGGAAGCCAGTGCAGTCCGCGCAGAACAGGCATGATGTGGCAGCGATATGGAAGACCTGCCACCAGCCTGGCTTCAGCGTTCTACACCAGCTTAAGCTTCCGGATCACCGACAAGGGAAGGCCGATGTAAAGGGCATTACAGTAGTCCAATCTTGAGATGACCATGGCTTGGACCACTGTGGCTAGGTCATGACGGGACAGGTAGGGAGCCAGCTTCCTCGCCTGCTGGAGGTGATGGAAAGCGACTCCGCTGACGATGGAGGTGTGATTCTCCATCGACAGTTGGGAGTCAAGGGTGACTCCCAAACATTTCACAGATGGAGACGGGCGAAGTGTCGCCCCGTCCAGGGTTGGGAGCCAGATCCCTACCGTACCCGGATGACCTAGCCACAGGATCTCCGTCTTAGCCGGATTCACCTTCAACCTACTGTTGTGTACCTTCAAGTCATCTCTGGCTTATGGCAACTTTCAGGTGAGTCTATCATGTGTTTTTTCTGGTGTTGGAAGTGTGTGATTCACCCAACGTGGGTTTCCATGGTCAAGGGGAGAATTAAACCCCAATTAAGTGTACTTAATTAAATAACCTCTCCTGACTTGACTCATCCAAAACCTGAAAGGAATGTCATTCATCCATGTTCCAGTCGACAGCAGAATAAATCACCTCCACATGAATCTGATCCCTGGTAAAGTAGGTTTGGAAGCAGTTAACACTGTCGTTGTCATGTGTAAGTAGCAATCCTGAATACAAAACAGTTATTTAGGTTTGATCAATCTTAATAATAATAATAATAATAACAACAACAACAACACTTTATTTATATTTCACCCTTCTCACTCCGAAGGGGACTCAAGGCGGATTACAGGTACATAGACAAGCAGACAATCCCTGCCGTTTATTACAGTACAGTACATACACACACACACATATTGTAGCAGGAAGTTCTTTTTCTGATTGTGTCACAGGGGTACTGTTGCTCCATTACATCACAAGGGGTCCTATTGCTTCATCCTCCCATGGTGAAGAGCTTTATCCACCCATCTGGATTTCGCCTTTTTCAGCCTTTGCGGCAGCCCATCTTCCTTTTTCTGGCGTTGTAAAAGTCCTTCCCCTGCTTTAAGCGGTCCCTAATTTCTCTACTCACAGCTAGGCTATTTTCGAACTGCTTAGGTAAACAGTGGGCAGGGCTGACAGTTGGTTGCCCAAACCAACCCAGGGTTCAAACTTGCAACCTTCTGGTTGATAGCAGCTGCTGTTAACTGCTGTGCTACACCTCCGGCCCTTAACTGCTCCATATTCATATTTAATCATGATTGTGATGCTATTGTCATAATTAGAACTTCCTCACAAATCTACTTCAACAGGCTTCAGTTGCATGAGGAAAAGGAAATCACTTCTGTCTCTCAGTGGAGTATGAGTGAATGACATCTTCATCACTTGGCGGGAGGAGGGGCTCAAGCCAGCAAAGGTTAAATATGCAATGGACCCTTAGTATCTCCTAGGGCTTGGTTCCAGGGCCCCCGTGGATGCCTAAATCCATGGATGCTCAAGTCGTGTTATATACAATGGTGTAATAAAATGATATCTCTTATATAAAATGGAAAACACTCAAATGAGTTCTGGAGGGTGCCCCCCCCCCCTAATATTTTCAAGCCATGCTTGGTTGAATTCATGCATGGAGAACCTATGGATATGGAGAGCTGACTGTATTTAACTAAGTAGCTGATGCAGGATTCTGGCCAATAAGTTTAGCACATTTTTAAAATTAGTGCCTCGCTGATAAGTGAAAGATGTCTGTTATAGTACATGGTTTTAATTGAATACACCCTAATTCCTGCCAATAATGAATAATTTTTATACCCTAACGTGCCTCTGGATCTAATTCTTCCACACTTATTTATGTTGACATATGAGATAATAATGAATTATAAATGCACAAACTACATAGTAGCAAGTAAATCATATGCTCGCACTCATGGAAATTTTTTTTAAAGGTCTATTTGAAGGAATTATTTTGAATTTTATCGAACGAATGTCTCAGGTTATAAGGAAAAGACCTTGCTTCACCAGCCAGAAAGTACACTTTTGAATACAGGCAAAATGTGCTTAAAAGAACTGTCTTCATGTTCCTTTTCTATACTAATGATGTCATCCATTTGATCATAACTGAATCATGCATGCATTACCCACAATTAAGACAGCTACATCTGCTCCCTCCAGTTGCATGATCAATTATGTCAGATAATTTGGATCCAGATGTCCTTCACAGACAACTTCTTGAAAGTCCCATCAGCACCTTAATAAATTCATACAGGATGGGAAAGAAAAGCCAATATTAGAATTGACATAGTACTGAAAGTGTTTGGATGACTGCAATTAAAAATAATAATTCAAAAGTATGTACTCATCTATCAAGTAGTTATTTCAGAAGAAAAGTCACACAGCACTTTTGGTATCTCTGGTTCTTACTGCCATCCTATAGATGGGACAGTGGCACTTTTTTACATTTAAAGATAAGTTGGATAAGAGACATTGATGTGTTCATCACCATCCTCGTCATTCTTTTTTTCATATTAATCTGAGAATGGGAGAGCAATTCCTTTGCTAGAGACGGAAGAAGATGGGAAGCCTGTCTGTCTTTATTAATTGTATAATTGGCATTGAATGTTTGCCATATATGTGTACTGTAATCCGCCCTGAGTCCCTCAGGGAGATAGGGTGGAATATAACTAAAATATATTACTATTGATAACTTTTGTGATATAGCAGAAATGTAGAGCTTTTCCTACTAATAATGAATAATTTTTATACCCTAATGTGCCTCTGGATCATGTACGCATTGGAAAACTTGGGAGAGAAGACACCCACATGTTGGGTAGGACCTATCATATTTCCCAAGTGAAACATGGAGCTGCAATGTGCACTGAAACCGAGCAGGAAGGCAAATACAACAAACAATAGCTTTCGCCAAAGGATCTACTAATTACAGCACTGCTTCCAGCCCAGTCCAATCCAATCACAGCATTGATCAAGATAAAGTTTATTCCAAGCATCAATATTTTA
This sequence comes from Anolis apletophallus, assembly GCA_030556195.1. Taxonomy (NCBI): domain Eukaryota; kingdom Metazoa; phylum Chordata; class Lepidosauria; order Squamata; family Anolidae; genus Anolis; species Anolis apletophallus. Next base: position 117,628,110 of record JARBWK010000005.1, on the reverse strand, counting down.
TAGAACTTCAGAATTATGCAAACAATAACAAAGTGCGCATAAGCAATAACCAATGCATACATAGTAATCATTATCTGAGTTCTGTGTGACAAGGACAGAATGTATTAAGAATGTGCTTGTTGATGAGGATGTTTCTCGGGTTCTGGCACCGTATGTAGCCATAACATTTGGTTGTTGGCCCCTGGCATATTATATTCTAGCTATAGCATTTCTAGCATAGCAGAAATGCTCAGCAAACAGTATAGGCCATCGTGACACACCAGCTATTGTCAAGATAGTTTATCAGCCTCACTAAGAAAGATAAGCATAAGATGAATCTTTAATTCTTATTTTAGGCCAACACACACAAGCGAAACGTTAGTGTACAATATGGGAAGCACAGTTAAAGAACTATAAGTGAGACATAACCATAAAGAAATGTATCTTTCTGAAGAGCTGCCCTATGTCATGGAGACAATGAATCCATTCTGGATTTTAGTTTGAACTTTGGCAAAGATTTACGAGACAGGATTAAGCTTCTTTAAAGTTCAGTCTCACCTTATCAATGATGTTAAGTCTCTCCATTGTCATTAGATGCATACATTTAATAAAAGGAATGGGCTTGGCCGACTTACCAGCCCAGCTGGTTGCGGGGCAGCGTGCCCTCACACCATCTTCTTCACCTGAGGGGGGCTTCTTCTCCCCAGAAGCCCCTGGGGTGGCGGGAAGGCTTCCCGCTACCCACGCCGGCCGGCCAATGAGGGGGCTGGCCCCACCCCGCCCCCTCACTGCTTCCGGTCGGCCCGCACTTCCGCCCGGGCAGCTTACTTAAGGCTGCCTGGGGGACTGCCTGGCCATGTGTGGAGGCGGTCTTGTTTTTCCTCCCACCCTCCCTACTTATTGCATTGCTTCTTAGTGCCGTTTGTTTTTCAGCACTTTACTGTTGCTCTGTTCATGGTTTTTACGTTTTCTTATGTTCTTTATCGCAACTCTGTGTTTGGCGTGTGGCATGTGGCATGGCCCCTGGATCAGGCTGGCTTATATTGTAAGGGGGATAACGCCCAGGCCCCTTGGGGTGCTGAGTTTCCGTGGACAGGCATTGGGCCGCTCGCACCCTAGGCTTGAAGACGCCTTGAACATTCATGGGGGCTGTTCTTCCCTGATCCAGGACCCATGCGTGGCCGCCAACCCTTTGTTACTGTTTTCAATAAACGAGTTGTGGCCATTTTTATCCAACCAATGGTGTCTGCATTTGTTCTTGGCGTGAGGTGTGTCACCCTTGCACACGCAAAAGATATGTTGAGCGGGGCACCCACAACGTCTGTGTGCTAAGACTGGATGTCTATAAGGGGAAACCTATAAACATGAACCTTCCCAGTGTTCTGGAATCCCGATCATGATAGGTATGAGAACACAGTGAAAGGCTGTTTGTTGCCGTTGATAAGCTCTTCCTAGCAGACATCCATGCCTAATGTATAAGCATGGTAAAAAAAAATCCCTATGATAAGGTCACCGTAAATCAGAGCTTACTTACAGGCATATAAATACAAATACCTGCATAAGGGGACAATAACTTCCATTTAGCAAGCTTTCACACTACTATTCCATCTGCATCAATTTAGCATCTGCTATACATATGATACTGTGTGTTTGCCAAAAGAGACATGATTTGTAAAGGAGAATAAGGCTACACACATATTAAATGTCATATTGTAACTGAGACACTCCAAGGACAGGAGGCACCAGTCGGGGATTCTTGTGGTGAGGGAACATCCTTGACTAGGGTAAATTTTAATGAGTTGTGTGTTGTTGACTCAGTTTTAAGACAAAGTACCATATATATTCAGTAACAATGCTAACTTTAAATGAGTGGTAACAGATTCACTGCTTTTGTATCTCATCTTCCCTCTGCACACATTTGAAAGCAAATGCTAGATCAGTGGAAGAGCAAAGTGGCCTTGCCTTGATCTTGAATTCAGACCCAGGAAATTCCCCAAGGGAGTCTGGATTTTAAAAATAATCCCCCAGCCTAAATGTATGCATTTGCTCAAGACTTATCCCTAAATGATAATGCCATTCACAAAAGGCTCTAAACAATTCTGATACTAATGAATTTTTGCCAAGAGAACCCATAAGAGTTGTTTCCATGTAATTTCAAAAAATGGTAATTAAAAAATAAGGAGGCAAGTCTTGTGAATTGGTTGTACTTCACTGTGGGATGTCAGCAGGCTAAAGATATCATATCAAGATTTACTGTTGTCATCATTGTTATTATTTTTAAATCATGCTAGAAAAATGTTGACAATGTATTTAAACTGGTATTTAAACAAGTATTAGGAATAGAGTCCCTTAAACACAAAACAGCAACCCTTTTTGATCACAATATCGTCAGTCTTGCTCAGAACAACTCCATGTTTACAGTTTTCCTCAGTAAAAACCATAACTTGAGAGGCAAATACTTTAATTTCTCTTAGCAGTAAAAAATACTGTGGGGAACAACTTATTGGCTTCAGGTATTCTTAGTGTGTGCACGGCAGTGAAAAACATGTGAATGAATCATGCATGGTGAGGTGTACAGAAAAAAAATAGATTTTTAAAAATTAATATTTGGTGAGAATATGTGCTGTCTTCTCTCTTTTTATGAGTAGAAATGGCCAGAATTTTACTTGTGTGACATAGTGACATAACTACCTTAGCTAAGTGGTATCTTCTGGCCCGACCCTGCCAAAACTGACTTACATGATATCAGCCACAGAGATATCACAGAGCCGTCGTGGCGCATTGGGTTAACTTTGTGCCGGCTGCACGGCTGACCTGAAGGTCAGCGGTTCAAATCCGTGAGACGGTGTGAGCTCCCACCTGTCAGCACCAGCTTCCCATGCGGGGACATGAGAGAAGCCTCCCACAGGATGGTAACACATCCAGGCGTCCCCTGGGCGATGTCCTTGCAGACAGCCAATTCTCTCATACCAGAAGCGACTTGCAGTTTCTCAAGACACTTCTGACACACACAAAAAGTCACAGAGAGAGAAGGGAATCCATTTTGCTGTTAATAGGAATGCAGGTAGATATCATTGCTACCCCTTCCCACAGCCAGTGAAGTTGTGATAATGATATATGATGGTGTCCTGCTTTTGACTGCCACAGCATCCAAGGAAGACAGGGTTGTGACAATAATACCACAGCTCTGATTATATGTGGAACTGTGAATCCACTCCGGATGTGTACATCTAGCTTACACGTTTGTAAGAGCTCAAGAGAATGCCAGCCAATGCATTCTTTCCATCCATTGCAAGGTTCCCTTAGTTGAGCTGAAGAGAGTAAACACAGAAGACTTTCAATTCAAACTAGTGGAGGGGAATGTCAGGATGGTATACAATAGGATTAAATGTCATTTGCTCTTCACAATATGGATCCACTCCTGACTAAAAAAAATAAGTCCCGCATGAGAAACAAGCTGTTGAGCTCTGTCAGGTAGAATGGCAAATGACCCATTTTGTTAGGCCGAGTGAGAAGACAGCTTGTTTTCCATTCCATGGACTGACTGCCAAGTGGGTTGCAAAACCATACATTGTAGAGACTTTAGTAAAATGACAGCCTAGTCAAAACACTTTAAATCTGTGTAGTATTAAAAGCTGGGTTTGCAAACGGTTGTCTGCTGACCTCACATATGACGCAGAAATCGCTGTTGGAACAGTGACCAAAAAACAGAATTATCTTTAGAGGCGAAGAATGGAGCATTCTGAGCATATTAGGGTCATGTTTTCCATATGCAGAGAAACAATGTGTGAGAAGTTGCCAATCTTGACATTCTATTCCAAAAAGCAACATTCAAATTCATCTGTCTGTGCCCTCGGGTCCAAAGCTATCATGCATAGTCATTCCTTACTTTATGCTTGCCCGAACTATGAATATATCATTACATTACATTACATTACATTTCACATTTGTATACCGCTTCATCCCGAAGGCTCTAAGTGGTTTACAGAGTTTGGGTGCCCAGTGGCAACACCAACAACACAAAAGTACAGTAGACATGGGTAGAGAACACAAGGATGGGGAAGAAGGAGGGAGGGAGGAAAGAGGCCAGCAGCGACACCTACTGAGACACCACCCCGCCGTCAAAAGAAGGCAGGCGGGGAGGGCCCAGCAGGATCGCTGGCACTAGGGTGCGAGCGGAGGGCAGAGAGGGCAGACTGCTGGCGAGTCGTCTGCCCTGGGTGGTCGGAAACGTCCGCAAGCTGTCCAAGGCAGCAGTCCTTGCTGCTGAGGTTGCCACTCTGGGTTCCAGCTGCCGATAGCTGGAGCTCCAGAAGGTCCTTGGTCGAAAGGTCCGGGGAATCCTCCCGGGCCTAGCCAACCTTGGTGCTGGGTGTCTCTTCCACTCCTCCAGCCGATCCAGTGGGCCGAAGGGGGGCCTGGGCCCAGGGGCTTGGTCCTCTCGGCAAGGAGCTCCTCCTGCTTCCCGCTTGGCTCGATGGTTCCGTGTTCGGCGGCGCCGCCTCCTCCTACGGGTGGCTTGCTGCTTCCAGACAGGGACTGTGTTGACATTGGAGTCCTCCAGGGGCGGGACTTCCATGCGGGGATTACTTCCGGGGTTCTCAGAGGGAGTGGAGTCCTCCAGAGGCGGGACTTCCGGGAGGCAACCATCTCCGGGTCCTGCTCCCTCCTCGAGGCCGGACACATGGTGGCGTGGAGCGTCCTCAAGGCCGGTCGCCATGTTGGGTCGCTCCATCTCCAGCTGACTCCCCAGCTCCTCGCGGCACCCCGGGGGCACCGAGTGCCTCACGATGTGGGCCAGGCAGGTAGGCAGATTGCCCTGGTCGTCGGAGCTCGGGCTCGGCGTTCGCAGGTCGTCCTGGCCCCCGGAGGTAAGGCTCAGCGACGCCACCGGCTCCCTGGCAGGGGTTGGGCCACCCTCGGAGCTAGTGGGGAAGTCCCATGAGTGGTCCCAGGCAAAGTCTGGGTCACCACGGAGGTCTAGTTGGGGTTCGTGGTATCATGTGGTAGTAAACCATCTAATTGTGGAATCCTGCTCTCTAATAGCTGCGGGACGATGTATTATGGGAAATGGATAATCTCTCTAATAGACTTCTTACAGAAGACTTCCTCCATATGTATCAAACCCATATTCCCATCATTACCAACCTGAATGCCATGCCAGGCTGGTAGAAAGAAAAATTATCCATTGGCTCTGAGATTTATTTTCCTTGAGAATGCATTTATGTATTGCAGCATTATGACTATATCGGTTTTTATTACTTCCACTTCTACCGCAAGATGCCAAGCAGGCTTTGCTTCTTACCTAGGTTGAAGGCCCTGAAACTCAGAAGTGGTTTGCATTCTCCAGTCCTCATTTCTTGGTAATGGATGAGCCAGATGTAAGACTAATCACTACAGAGTCTTTGATATACCTGGTTTCAAGAACTTGGAGGACACGGGAGCAAAGCAATTTCAGAAAGTTAATGGAAGCCATGACTTTAAATCATACTGAAAGAGAGTGGGGACCGAGAACCAGCAATACCCTACTCCTCTTGATCCCCAGACTTCCAGTCTACCAGTCTGTCCTTTTTGTGTGTGTCAGGAGTGACTTGAGAAATTGCAAGTCACTTCTGGTGTGAGAGAATTGGCAGTCTGCAAGGATGTTGCCAAGGGGACGCCCGGATGTTTGATGTTTTACCATCCTTGTGGGAGGCTTCTCTCATGTCCCTGCATGGGGAGCTGGAGCTGACAGAAAGAGCTCAACCCGCTCTCCCTGGATTCAAACCGCTGACCTGTCCATCAGCGATCCTGCCGGCACAAGGTTTTAACCCATTGCACCACTCGGGGGCTCCTTAATTTATCCTTATTTATCGGGTATTCTTGGTAGATAGATAGATCTGTGTATTGATTAGTCCACTGACCATACCAACAAAAAAGACCCCCCCCCCCCAGACAATATACTTGGTGAGAGAGAAACCTCTGATGAACACAATAACAAGCTCATTCATTTCTTCCTGCACCATTAAGCATGTGTGAGTAGCTGTGGGTATGTTTTTAAAGCCCTGTATTGTACAGATTTTTCCAAAATATAAAATTATATAATGGAGTTGAACATCAAATTCATAAACAACAAAAACTATAACAGCTGCAGTTACATAAAACTAAATAGTTTAAATAATAATAACAACAGCATCACCCATATTACATAATTGTACACATGGAGGGAGGGCATTTGTTCCAACTACCTAGTCAATGGAAATAAATATCCCCTTGTCCTACTTCTTTTAACTGTTGTCCTACCCAATGTTTTTTCAAATCAACAATTAACAATAACCAATTTGCCTGAAATTTGTAGTTGGTTGTTTCTTTAATCAACATTGATTGATATATGTGTAGATTGTTTTATATTTTGATGAGATGTGTTTTATTGTTTACTTGTGCGTTGTTGTCGAATTTGTAAGCCACCTTGAGTCCCCTCCGGGGTTGAGAAAGGCAGGGTTGAAATGAAGTAAATAGATAAATAAACATTATCATTCATCCATTTTCTTCATTTTCAGTAACCAATTCTGCAGATGTATTTTGAGGCAAGGCATCACATTGGAACAGGGCAGCACTGAATGGGCATTATCATGGTGGATATATTTTAAATATTTTTATGGATAAAAGGAGGAACATTTGGGTACCTGTCAACACTCTTCATCTCACTGCACAGATCACTGCCTGAATCTGCCACCACACCCTCATGACACATTGCAAGCAGCTTTCCTCTGCCGACAGCTTACTATATGTAGTCACTCATTTGCCCAGTAATAGCTGTCTCTATATTGGCTTTGAAAGTGGGTATGTCAATAAAGTAATCATAGTAATGTTGTTATAAAGTCCCTAATTAATTCTGCAGTGGATAGGATTTTTTTTATTAAAAAAATCAAAATAGCTGTAGCTCAAACACTAGAGGATAAAGGTAGCAATATGGATAAAGGTAGCAAGATGCCCTGTTTCCATGAATTCGCAGCTCGTTTATCAGGATAAGCAGATCCATAAAAATTTGTGCAAACAGTGACAATACTTGAGTGTACCTTAACTATGTGCCTGACCCTTTACTATATGGATATGGATATGAAGGCACATACACACTACTTACAGAAGTCATTGAAATAGGGAGGGAATCACACAATGTACTCATTAGCTTGTACAAATATCTAAACAACAAAATTTATCTTCACTGAATGTCAAAAAGCCGTCATTAGGTGTTGACTTACGACTTCCTTAGAAGGGCTACTTGACCCATCATATGCTGCTTTTTCTCCCCTTTCAGGATGGAACCCATTACACAATGCACACGTACTTCTGCCCAGGCTCCATCTAGAAAGGGGAGAGGATATGCTGCTGAAGCAACACAAGTTATCTTACCAGCAATGGAGGGAAGTTGGGTGGCGGTGTTTCCTTTCATGAAATGGGGGCAAAATAAAATCATGAAATGTGGGGCATGGATTGACGGGTTCTCCAAACTCCCCGTCAGGAGACCATGGCTTCACCACAATGCATGGTGAAGCCATGGGCCTTCGGGATGAGGTTAACAAACAACCTAGTAAAGGGACTAAACAATTCCGTGTTATAAATGTACAATTGATACTCAATATATTGAAGCAATAAACCTGTGATCAATACTTAGCAAATTATTCATATAATAGTAATTAAAGAATACAACCACCCCTTATGGGGTTCCTACCAGTGGAGGAAATCAAGGGGTCCAATGTCCTGTTAATTCATAGTCCTTATAAGTCCATTCTAACCAAGTCAGCAACAAAACAGAGCAAATGCGCAAATCTACACTGAATAGTGTGAGTCCGTACCAAAAGGTGTAAATCCACAAGTTTGATGTTATGGACTCAACTGCCCGATAGCAGTGTTTCTAAATGTCAGCTGGGGAATATTTGTAAATCCAATAATCCGATATATAATCCAAAAGTACAAGTGCACCCAAATATCCAATGGAAGGCTATCTTTAATAGAGTAAATACATATCCACCGATGTGTATTTATATGTTTTACCGTGATCGGTAATCATATAAGATTTTTCATGAGCATCGATAGGAACAAACGCCCGACGAGGAACATTGTCGTACAGGAAGCCATCACTCGTTTTGACCCTTACGGCTCTTTCTCAAGGCCCGAAAATGTGTAGACATATTAGCCAGTTCCATCCTATGGTCGAATGCGGTGCATACATATAATTATGTCAACTTCTGGTCACAGGTTTGTGTTTATTGCTTCAATATATTGAGTATCAATTGTACATTTATAACACGGATTTGTTTAGTCCCTTTACTAGGTTGTTTGTTAGCGTTGCAGCAACTCTCCCCGTAGTTTGGTACCTTTGGGATGAGGTCCCTGGACTCACAGCTGTAAGTTAAAAATGGCCATTAACCAAGAGGAAGAAGTCTTTGTTTCCATAACCAGAGAATCGGCTCAGTAATGAACTATAATATATGTTGATTTGTTTGGACAAGTGTTTTCCTCCACCTTTCCCCCTTCACATCTTCTATTTTGTTTCCTAATTCAGGTGTACACCAAGAAAGACTGGATGTATCTGCATAGGATTGTGGTCCAGAGAATGTTTCATTGTGGGATTTCCTTGGGGAAATGGGTCATTTCCATTTCTCACTGTCATAATCCTAGCGCTGACATAACATCATGCTTTCCTTTGCAGAAAATTCTCCTGGGATCTGGGCTTAGGCTTTAAGAGTGGCTGCCAGATTCATTGTGGACATGAGTCAGTCATTGTTGCCAGGACAGAAAGCTGAGGGAGAAACAAAAGTCAGAAGGCATTGGCTAGAGAGCTGCATGGAGTTTTTCATTACCATTCCCCATGGGAGATCCCATTCTTTCCCACTTAATTCACTCCAAACATGTCCTCAAGCTAATTGATGACATCACCTTCAGGGAGTCTTTTTTCTTCCTTTTATTTCTTTTTTCTTACCAGCTCTGCCTGTAGTTTGCAGCAGAAGCCACGCGGGAGATGAGAAGAGCCCATGTGAAGGGAGAGCAGGGGAGGAACCCAAAACGAGGGCTTAATGAAAAACCAAGGCGTTGGACAAGATGCTTGTTTATTGGCATTAAGGGCTTACATGAAGTACTTTATCTCACTTTCCAGCTGCTGTGTGACCGAAGTAACAACTAAATACCATCCCTTTAGAAATCCATCCAATTCCCTGCTTTCAAAAATTAACTCTTTCCTGTCTGCCTCTTTATCTGTTCAGATTATAAGACATCTATAAAAAATAATAATCTGGGGTAATTAATGGCTTTTATTTTAGGAGAGATGGTTCATGATCAAAGTGCAACTTTGGTTATTTTTTCTGTGTGCATCAAGCCACTGTGTTCCAAGCCACGGTCATCTCGAGACTGGACTACTGTAACACCCTTTACGTTGGCCTGCCCTTGTCCATTATCCGTAAACTTAAGCTCGTCCAGAACGCCGCTACGCGACTTCTCACTGGGACTCCAGTGAGATGTCACATAACTCCCATTCTCTACATTGACTTCCGGTCGAGCACCGGATCACCTTCAAGGTGATGGTGTTAACTTTCAAGGCCTTGTATGGTCTGGGGCCGTTGTAACTGAGGGACCGTCTCATCCCCTACCAACCCCAGAGGTCACTCCGCTCCGAACAACTGAATCTCCTTGAAGTGACTAGCTTCAAATCCATCCGCCTAACATCTACCCGGCGCAGAGCCTTTTTTGTTGTAGCACCTTCGATTTGGAATACTCTTCCAAGCGAAGTGCGGGCCTTTTCTCAAGGCCTGCAAGACCTACCTTTTCTGGCCAGCTTTTGATTGCTGAATATAGATAATTTTTATTCTGTCTAGTTTTAACTGATGCTCTTTGCTTTTGTTTGTGTTTTTATGATTGTGAGCAGCTCCGAGCCCTTGGGGAGTGACAAATCAAAATAATAAATAAATAATAAAATAAGTAAAGTCATTTTGAACATATGGCAACCCTTAAGCTGGTGGTTCTCAACCTTCCTAGTGCTGCGACCCCTTAATACAGTTCCTCATGTTGTGGTGACCCCCAACCATAAATTTGTTTTGTTGCTACTTTATAATTGTAATTATAAAGTAGCAACTGTTATGAATCGTAATGTAAATATCTGATATGCAGGATGTATTTTCATTCACTAGACCAAATTTGGCACACATTTGAATACTGATGGAGTTGAGGGGGGTAGGTTTTGTCATTTTGGATTGGTAGTTGGTAGGATTTATAGTTCATCTACAATCATAGATTGTAGAATGGCGACGGGAGGCAAGGAGGAGGAAGGAGATAGAGACCAGGGCCGGCCATCGGCCCACCCTCCCTGCTGCGGACACCAGGCATCAGCTGCAGCTGATGTCATTCCAGTTTCGTTATCCCTTTGGAAAATGGCAGCAGGGGGAGGCGAGAAGGACTTTTTACTTAGAGGAGGAGGGCATGGGGTGTAGGTTATTTTTATAGGGTGCTGGTTGGTTATTCCTGGCTTTGGCATTATTAATTAGGTGGGTTTTAGTATAGTTTTTCAGTGTATTAGTTTTATATCATGTATTTAGGTTGTCTTTATAGTTTATTTATTATGAGTATTGTATGTACTATTGTATTTAATTGCCCACATATGTTTTTGTATGGATGTATATTTTTGCATAATCTGCCTTTGGAATATTGTTAAGTGTATTCGTACACAATTTGAAGCTTGTCTTTGCCCTGTAAAATTTGTTTTGGAAGCTTTGCTTCACTGTCTTCACTGTCTTGTATTGTATTATGTTGTGAGCCGCTCTGAGTTCCCTTCGGGGTGAGAAGGGCGGCATACAAATAAACTGATTGATTGATTGATTCTGAACTCCACCAATGATGGAATTGAACCAAACTTGGCACACAGAACTCCCATGACCAACATAAAATATTTATTTATTTATTTATTTGTCACGTTTCTATACCTCCCCTCTCAGCCCGAAGGCGACTCGGGACGGTTTACACAGGCAGTCTCTGCCCTCAATACAACACAAGCAACAAGACAAAAAAATAACCATATAATAGCAAAATAACAATTAAAAACATACAATTGCATTCTCCGCATCATGTTGAAATCGGTTTCCGTCGCATCATCGTCATTCCATATATCTAATTAAGCCTTATATTTCATTAGCAAATGCCTGCTCAAATAGCCAGGTCTTGAATTTCTTGCGAAATGTCAGGAGGGAGAGGGCTGATCTGATGTCTCTAGGGAGAGACATTGGAAGGTTTTGGTGGTCATTGACCTTGAGTTTTGGAGTTATAGTTCACCTACATCCAGAGACAACTGTGGACTCAAACAATAATGTAACTGGACCAAACTTGGCATGAATACTCAATATGATAAAATGTGAACGCGAGTATAGTTTGGGGAAAATTGACCTTGACATTTGGGAGTTGTAGTTGCTGGGATTTAAGTTAACCTACAATCAAAGAGCATTCTGAACTCCACCAACAATAGGGCCAAACTTCCCACACAGAACCCCCATGACCAACAGAAAATACTGTGTTTTCTTATGGTCTTTGGTACCCCTCTGACACCCCCTCATGACCCCCAGAGGCAGTGTAGAACTCAGATAACCCAGTTCAAAGCAGATATTGTGGGATTTTCTGCCTTGATATTCTGGGTTATAAGGGTCCTGAGAGAGAGTGACTTGTCCAAAGTTACCTAGGGGATTTAATAGCTGAGCGGAAATTCAAACCCTAGTCTCAAGAGTTATAGTTGAGCAGTCAAAGCACTACACAATGCTGACCCTCAGTATTAGGGAAAGGTTTTAAATTCATAAAATTGTAACATTAGCTATACCATATTCTCAATTTAAAACCTAAGTTGTCATTGTCAGCACAACTTTTTAGTATCAGGAGAGTTAAACAAGAGAATTCAGACCATTTTTTTTACATTGGCAAAGAGCCCTGCAAAATGGCACTTGCTGACACATCAGTTCCATGTCCCGACATCTGTTTGATGTTGATTTTAATGCCAAAACAAATTTCTCAGTCCTTTATAGTTTTATAGAGCTATTCTGAGTAAAGAGGAAATGACCGCATAATACTGGGCAAGGTCAATGGATAGAAAATAGAAATATAAACTTGCGAAGAATTTTGGGCAAGCTGTAGTAGATCTACAGTTCTCACGATCTCCCAGGAACCTCACAAGATTGACCCTAACAATCACCTCTATCATCATCATCTAACATTATTAATAATGCAGGAGTTCATCAAACAAAAGTTAAACCATAATTAAAATGAATCAAAGGCACTAAAAAGCATGGTAATTAAAATGAAAAATAACACATATAGGAAATATAGGGACATTTTGAAAGGCCCGATTTCCCCAGACCTCAAGGACCAGCTGTTTTTAGCTGTTTCCTGAAAGACAGTTTAATCACTATAGTAAGGGAATTCCAGAGCCAGGGAGCAGCCATCAAGGCGGCTTTCTCTCATGATCTCCCTAGATGAACTTTGGCTATTTCTCTCTATTGGAGGACACCACATTCTGTCCTGCAACTCCTTGTGTCTGAAAGAAGTCCTTCCCCCATTACCAGTGATCAAATAGGTTTCAACTACAATTGGGTTTTATTCATGGAATGTAAAGAAGATCCATCTTGTCCTTTGCCTCAGATAGCAAAATAATTTAGACTAGTCTCCATAGTCTATCATTCATGCTACGAGGGCGGGTCAATAAGTCCGTGACTTTTTGAATTTCCCACCTCTTAACTGAAAGGGCAACACTGCTTCTGTCAACAGGCATCTGTCAGTTGATTCCTGTCAACATGTAAACAAGCTGCGTCATTTAGTTTGTGTTTGACAGCCATTGATAGCAGAGGAGAAAAAGTGAATTTCGTGTGCTCATTAAGCATTATTTTTTGCGGAAAAAACCCATCACTCAAAACAAGGCTAAGCTTGATAAATACTATGGGGACTCTACACCATCAATTTCAATGGTAAAAAGTGGTTTACTGAATTTTGTTGTGGCCGTACAAGCATGGAAGATGGCGAACGTTCTGGATGCCCAGTTGAGGTCTCTACACCCGAAACAATTGAAAAAATTCATGATATGGTGTTGGCCGATCGGAGATTGAAAGTGCGAGAGATTGTGGAGGCCATAGGCATCTCACATGGCTCAGTGGTTTCAATTTTAAATGATCACTTGGGTATGAGAAAGCTTTCCGCAAGATGGGTGCCGCGTTTGCTCACAATCGACCACAAACGCAATCGTGTGACAATTTCGCAGGACTGTTTGGCGTTGTTCAACCGCAATATGGACGAGTTTTTGCACCATTTCATAACCATGGACAAAACGTAGATCCACCACAACACACCAGAGTCCAAACAGAATGTCAAAACAGTGGCTTTCTTGGGGTGAATCAGCGCCAAAGAAGGCCAAGGTGGGTTTGTCAGCCAATAAAGTCATGGCGACCAATTATTGGGATGCACGCGGTATAATCCACATTGTCTACCTTCAAAAGGGTAAAACTATCAATGGCGAATATTACGCCAACTTATTGGGTCAATTTAATGAGGATTTGAGGGGGGAAACGACTGCATTTGGCCACGAAAAAGTTCTTTTGCACCAGGACAATGCAAGGGTGCACAAATGTGCAGTTGCCATGGCAACAATCCATGAACTGGGATACGAATTGCTCCCTCATCTGCCCTATTCTCCGGGTTTAGCCCCGAGTGACTATTTCTTGTTTCCAAACCTGAAGAAATGGCTCGGTGGAAAGAGATTTGACTCCAACAATGAAATCAACTCACAAACAAATACCTATTTTGATGACCTCGACAAATTTTATTTTTTGGAAGGGATAAAAAAAATGGAGAAACGTTTGACAAAGTGTATAGAGCTCAAAGGAGACTATGTTGAAAAATAAAATGATTTTTTATTCAAAAACCTGTGTTTCATTCAAAAAGTCACAGACTTATTGACCCGCCCTCGTATGTAGTCTTTTATATCTGTGACAATTCCTATCAGTACCCTGACAAACCCAAACCTCGAGGGCGGCCTAGGAGGGGCCCTGAGGGGGGGGGATAGTGTAGCACAGCAGTTCTCGTTCGTGCCTGGAGGGCAGGGAATAGGTCCTGGGGTTCCATTAGCTTTAGGGCCTGCAGCAGCAGAGGTGGATTCAGAGGATGAGCTAGATGACTGGGGTGAAGCACAGGGCCCTTCGGATGGGCCTCGCTCGCCTGCAGAGAGCTTGGCATGGGATGAGATGATGTTTGGGCCCAGCATAGATTCCGATCACCAGGTGGAGATGGGAAGCAGCGAAGGCAGTTATGAACACCCGGGGAGGAATTCCCAAGAGTTTGAAAGTGTAAACATGGACGAAGCCGAATGGGAAAGTGCTAGGGAGGAAAGTTCTCAGGAAGATAGCGACACAGCTGCTGAGAGGCAAGGTCGCTCCTTCGATAGGAGACGGGACATTGAGTCTACCAGGAGGGCTTGGTCTAGGGTCCTAGACCGACCGAGGTCCGTGAGCAGAGATTGGAGACGGAGAAGCCTAGAGCGTCGCGGACCTCGGCCGAAGGATTAAGTATAGGGTCCGTGGGAACGCATCCCCAGTTCTCCGGCCACGTCTTTCCTGGATAGGCGTGAAGCGGAGTGGGACCACAAGCTAAGCCGTGGTCATCAAGCCTTGCCTTGCATTTGCCTTTGTTCCTGATCCACATAGCCTTGTGGAGCCTTGCCTTTGTTCCTGATCCACATAGCCTTGTGGAGCTTTGCCAAGCTTCAAGCCTCTTGCTACGTTCCTTTGGACAATCTTGCTTACTACCTTTTGAACAATTGCTTATCATTGGACTATATATTCTTTGGAACTGTTTTTATACTCAATAAAGTAGTTAGCCTTCAGTACGTCTCTGTGTGTGTGATTAAGGGGCCCGCTAAGTCCGTGATCGTGACAGTTGGCCGGAGAACTCCAAGAACCCCTTATCACACCACGGGACGCCGCTCGGGACGCCGCAAGAAGCGCTCCACGACAGTGGTCGCCATGGCTAACTTGACCGATGCCCAAGTGCAAGAGATGCAGCAGGAATTGGGAGAGCTACGTACCCGGGCCGGACGGCACCCGGGGGTGAGCCCACCGGCCCGTTTCAATGGCAACCCGGCTCAGGTGGAGGTCTTTGTTTGCCAAGTGGAATTATACTTGGAGCAGCGCCCCAACGAGTTCGCTACTGATCGAGCCCAGGTGGTGTTTGTTTACAACCTGATGGAAGGGACTGCAGCAACGTGGGCCACCGCGTTGATCCGGGCCCAGTCTCCCCATACCAACACGCTGCGGGATTTCCTAGCCGTGATCCGGGCGACCTGGGGGTCCCTCGTGAATGAAGAGCTGGCTGAGAGGGATTTGGCCCGGCTGACAATCAAGGATCTCTCCCTGTCCCAGTACATTTCCGCTTTGAGTCCTCGCTGCCCAGGTACAGTGGAACGTATCGGCGTTGCGTTATCACTACACTGCGGGGCTGACCTCGGAATTGCAACAGGAGATGTTAAAACATCCTCGGCCCGCTGATCTTGAGGCCGCCATTGATCTGAGCCTTCGTGTGGAAGCAGGACTGCAGACCAGGAGGCGGTGGGACAAGGCCCCGCTGGAGAAACCGGTGGCCAGGAAGGAAGGGGGGGCCGGGCAGTTCCAACCCCGGCCATTGCCGACGCCAGCTGGCCCTGACGACCCGAGCCCATGCAGTTGGGGACAGTATGGCCCAAAGTGGACCAGGCGGAGAAGGCACGGCGTCAGCGTCTTAACTTATGCTGGTACTGCGGGTGGGGGGGGTGGACATTTTTCAAAGGAGTGCGGGGGAAGGGGCCGGCCGGGTGTAAGAGGGTTCGCTCACTCGGCCGACGTCGCTAACCTTCCCCCTGAACCCAAGACTGGACAATTGTTCCTTGTAATGGTCAGCCTGTGGTCGCCCGAGAAGGGGCCGATGATGGTCCATGCCATGATAGACTCGGGGCCACCAACAACTTCATCGATGCAGACTATGCCAAGTCTGCTGGATAAAATTTCTTGATCTCCAAGAGCCCAAGGGTGTCCAGACTATCGATGGGAGAGTTTTGAAAACGGGGCTGTGACTCAATATACAGCCCCTACCAGGATGTGGACTAGCTCCCATAAAGAGGACATTTCTTTTCTTGTGACCAAGCTCCCAGATTTCCCCATTGTCCTGGGCATTGTGTGGCTCGCGCTCCATGACCCCCAGATCTCCTGGGCCAAGAGACAGCTAATTTTTCTTCTGACCATTGCCAGGGCCACTGCATGTTGCCCGGGCGTGCCAGGCTCAAGAAGTGGAGAATGTGGCCACCCTGCCCAAGAAGTATGCCGGATTTTGGGATGTCTTCAGTGAGAAGGAGGCGGAACGCTTGCCTCCGCACCGGCCCTATGACTGTGCCATTGAATTGCAGCCGGGAGCCCCAATCCCGCGGGGGAGACTCTACCTTCTCTCGGAACCAGAGCAACAGGCTCTCCGAGATTTCCTGGATGAGAATCTGCGGAAGGGGTTCATTCGGCCCTCCCAATCCCGGCCGGGGCACCGATTCTGTTCGTCAAGAAGAAATCGGGAGTTGCGGCTTTGCAATGACTATAGGGAACTCAACAAGATCACAATCCTGAACCGCTACCCCCTGCCCTTGATCCCCGAACTCTTGGAGCGGATGCGGGAGCCAAGGTGTTCACTAAACTGGACCTGAGGGGGGCTTACAACCTTGTCCGGATTCGCCAGGGTGATGAATGGAAGACGGCCTTCCAGACCAAGTGGGGAAGCTTCGAATACCTGGTGATGGGATTCGGTTTGTGCAACGCCCCAGCCTGTTTCCAACATTTCATGAATGACATTTTCCGAGACCTGCTGGACCGCTATTTGGTGGTCTACCTAGACGACCTGCTCATTTTTTCTCCGGATCAGGCGACCCATGACCGCCATGTCAAGGAGGTACTCCAGAGACTCAGAGCTCACGGGCTCTATGCTAAGCTGGAGAAATGTGCTTTTGATCTGCGGGAGGTGGACTTTCTGGGCTACCGTATCTCTCCTACGGGCATCGCCATGGATGACACCAAGGTCCAAGCCATGGTTGACTGGGCGGCCCCGGCCAGCAAAAAAGACATTCAACGATTCCTGGGCTTTGCCAACTACTACAGAAAGTTCATTCCTGACTTTGCCAAGTGGGCTGATCCTATCACCCAGTGTTTGCGGGGAAAGGTGCCTTTCCGGTGGACTCCGGAGGCAGATGTAGGGTTCCGCAAGTTAAAGCAGCTGTTCACCACTCAGCCGCTTCTGCAGCACCCCAACCCCGCACTCCCTTTCATCGTCCAGGCCGATGCATCGGATGTGGCGGTGGGAGCGATCCTGCTACAGCCCCAGGGGACGGACTTGTTGCCCTGTGCCTACTACTCCCGGCAGCTGACGGCTCGGAAAAGAACTATACCATTTGGGAGAAGGAACTTTTGGCCATCAAGGTGGCGTTTGAAGTCTGGAGACACCTGCTTGAAGGGGCCAAGTTCCCGGTGAAGGTTCACACCGACCACCGGATTTGGAGCACTTGAAGACCCAGCGCAAATTGAACCAGAGGCAACAGAGATGGTCCCTGTTCTTTGAGCGATGCAATTTCCCCATTCACTATGTGACCCCCAAGCAGACCAAGCAAGCTGATGCGTTGTCCCGAAAGCGGAGTACGTTCGTGATGGGGCCGGGCCGTCTGAGGCCAGGTTGCTCAAAGCGGAGAACTTGCGGCTGCTCGGGCGCTCCCTGTCCATCCTCCAGCGGCCCCGCCGGCCCCTGGAGACAAGAGACCTTTGAGTGTTCGTGTCCACGCTTGCCAGCGGACCGACCCGTGGGTGCAAGAGCAGCTGACCAAGGGCCCCAAGCCCCTTTCCAGGTAAAGAACGGGGTGCTCTACCACCGGGACTCGGTCTATGTTTCCCCTGGGCCCGAGCGGGAGGACATTCTCAAGCTTTGCCACGATAGCCGGGCTGCAGGCCATTTTGGGCTTTTCAAGACTCTGCAACTGGTCCTACGGGACTTTTGGTGGCTTAAAGTGCGGAGGGATGTGGAGGACTATGTGGGATCTTGCCCTGTGTGCCAGCGGGCTAAGAACCAGGGGGGCAAGCCGGCCGGTTTGCTCCAGCCGCTCCCGACCCCCTCTGCTCCCTGGAAGATGATTTCGGCTGATTTCATCACCGACCTCCCCAAGTCCAAGGGTTTCACCACGATACTGGTCGTGGTGGACTGCTTCACCAAGATGGGACACTTCATCCCCTGTGTGGGGGTGCCTACTGCCAAAGAGACTGCTGATATGTTTGTGCAACATGTGTTTCGGCTGCATGGACTTCCACAGAGTTTGGTGACGGACCGGGGCACCCAATTCACTTCCCAGTTCTGGAAGGCTGTCCAGAAGTTGCTGGGGATTGATGTGCGGATGTCCACGGCTCATCACCCGCAGACCGATGGGCAAACCGAAAGGGTTAATGCCACCTTGGAGCAGTACTTGCGCTGCTATGTCAACTATCAGCAAAACAACTGGGCGTCCTTGTTGTCGTTGGCAGAGTTTGCTTACAACAATGCGACGCAGGAATCCATCAAATAGACTCCTTTCTTTGCTAACTATGGACACCACCCTCGGTTCTACCCGCCGGTGGATCCGTCTGGGGACGTTTCGGAGGCTAAGGATTGGCTTCAAGAGCTCACTGCACTCCAAGACTTGCTACGCACCCAATTGGACCAGGCGAAAGGGGGTGTGGCCTGACGTGACGCAGCCGCCTCCTCCCCCTGTGATGCGCGATGGCGAGGAGGAGTTGGAGGTCCAGGACATCTTGGATGCTCGCATCCGCTACCGGAAGTTGGAGTATTTGCTTGACTGGAAGGGGATGGGACCGGAAGAACGTTCATGGACCCGGGCTCGGGATGTCCATGCTCCGGATCTCGTGGCTCGTTTTCACAGTACACTGGCTGAGATTTCTGGGAGTTGACGTCCAAAACACCTGGAAGGCCAAAGTTTGCCCATGTCTGATGTAGATGCACCCTAAGCCAGTTTGTTTTCCTGAATCAGTGTTCTGTTTCACAATAACATGTGTGGCAATTAAGGAAGTACTCTACTTTTTCATTATAAAGCAGGACACAAGGCCACTGTAATACAGTGAAACAATTAGAGAATTCGAGGGCCCTTCCAGACAGGCCCAAAATAGGGAATCTGTCCAAATGACGCCTCCAGTAAAAGCGAACTAATGTGGAGTAAACTGAGGTTTCTCTGGCTTTTTCCACATTAATTAAACACCTCATTAGATCCAGATCTTTATGAAAGATCTGTGTCTAATGAGGTTATGGGCCTGTGGGGACTGACTACCAGGATGTGTCATGTGTTTCCCAGGGGTCAGTCTACACAGCCATTCCATACCTTTGGGCTCCTGGAAGGACTTTCCTCCTCACCCCACCCATCTCCTCAGGCATCATTTTCTCACACCACAAGGATGGGAGGAGAGGAGAGGCTCCAGGGTGGACAGGGTCATTTGCAGTAAGCTTTAGGAGTACATCAAGGGCTTTGGGGTGGCTTCATGTTATCCCGATTTCAAAGGATAACATGTAGCCATCCCGAAAGGAAAATCTCGGGGTTGTGAGAGTACTAGAACCTGTGCCAAAATGAATTACTTTAGCCCACCTCAGGATGAGTTTTAGGTATATGTGAAAGCAGCCTTAGACTGTAGACTCAATAGTATTCCATTGACTCCAGTTGAAATTCACTAAGATTATCAAAGTATATAAACCACATTATCTGCTTTGAACTGGATTATATGAGTCTACACTGCCATATAATCCTGATAATCTGGATTTTATATGGCAATGTAGAAGAAGCCTAAGGCAATAAGCATTCATGACCAGTTCATATTCAGAGTTCTTGAATATCATCTAGTTTAGGGAATACATAAGGGACGGTGTCAATCTCCAAATTCCTATTTACCAGATAGCAGCTGTTGCAAGTCAAAATGAACGACAGGAGTTTTAGGAAATAACTTCCCCAGTTCTGAAATGTAGAGAAGCCCTGAAATGCAACCAAAAAGTCAAGGTAATTTTCTAAAGATGCAATAAAAGAGAGAAAGAGATTCAGGCTATTAAATTTTTCCATAACCTGTTGACAGTGATAGAACAGATAATGAGCTTATTGCAGAAGACTTTGCATTAAACCAAACCTCACAGCAATGCCAGGAGATTTACTTGGTAGTATGTGCAGACTGCTCATAGACTGTCCAGGCTGAGGACGATCCATGACATTCAGCAAAATGTCAGATCTTTGCCAGATAATCTTTTATTTTATGGACTATGATTTCACTTTTGTTCTTGGAAAACCATTGATTCCTGCTCCCATCTCATCCCTACTATCACGTGAGCTGTTATTTGTTTGAAAATATATGCCAAACGGTAATGGGGAGTGGAACACATATATTTGGATGAGTTGTAAAGGTCCTCATAAAAATTACAAATCCATAATTGCTTCTTACATAGACTCAATGGATAAAATCTGAAGCATCATAGCTTATTTCCCAGGCAAGCTTTGCTGTCTTTGATAGGAGAGAGTTGGGTGTAGCACAGCAGTTCTCGTTCGTGCCTGGAGGGCAAGGAATAGGTCCTGGGGTTCCATTAGCATTAGGGCCTGCAGCAGCAGAGGTGGATTCTGAGGATGAGCTAGATGACTGGGGTGAAGCACAGGGCCCTTCGGATGGGCCGCAGTCTCCCACAGAGAGCTTGGCATGGGATGAAATGTTGTTTGGGCCCAGCTTAGATTCCGATCACCAGGTGGAGATGGGAAGCAGCGAAGGGAGTTATGAGCACCCCGGGGGGAGGAATTCCCAAGAGCCCGAGAATGTAAACATGGACGAATCCGAGTGGGAAAGTGCCAGGGAGGAAAGTTCTCAGGAAGATAGCGACACAGCTGCCGAGAGGCAAGGTCGCTCCTTCGATAGGAGACGAGACATTGAGTCTAGCAGGAGGGCTTGGTCAAGAGTCCTAGATCGACCGAGGTCCGTGAGCAGAGATTGGAGACGAAGGAGCCTAGAGCGTCGCGGACCTCGGCCGACGGATTAAGTACAGGGGCCGTGGGAACGCATCCTCAGTTCTCCGGCCACGTCTTTCCTGAATAGGCGCGAGCGGAGTGGGACCACAAGCCAGCAGTGGTCATCAAGCCTTGCCTTGCCTTTGCCTTGTTTCTTGAGCCGCAGCGGTTTGCGGCACCTTGCCCTGTTTCCTGATTCGCATTGGATTGCGGAACCTTGCCCTGTTTCCTGATTCGCATTGAATTGCGGAGCCTTGCCACGCTTCCAGCTTATTTGCTATGTTACTTTGGACTACTTGCTTAACACCTTGAACACTTGCATATTATTGGACTATTTACTCTTTGGAACTGTTTTTATATACTCAATAAAGTAGTTAGCCTTCAGTACGTCTCTGTGTGTGTGATTAAGGGGCCCGCCAGGTCCGTGATCGTGACAGCTGGCCGGAGAACTCCCAGACCCCCTTATCACACCACGGACGCCGCTCGACGCCGCAAGAAGCGCCCACGCCCGTGGTCGCCATGGCTAACCTGACCGATGCCCAAGTGCAGGAATTGCAATGAGAATTGGGTGAGCTGCGGACCCGGGCTGGACGGCACCCGGGGGTGAGCCCACCTGGCCGCTTTAGCGGTAATCCGGCCCAGGTGGAGGTTTTTGTTTGCCAAGTGGAACTTTATTTGGAGCAACGCCCCAACGAGTTTGCCAACGATCGAGCCCAAGTGGTTTTTGTTTACAACCTGATGGAAGGGACAGCGGCAACGTGGGCCACCGCGTTGATCCGGGCGCAGTCCCCCCATACTAACACGCTGCGGGCTTTCCTAGATGCAATCAGGGCAACATGGGGCGTGATGGAGAAACCGGTGGCACGGAAGGAAGGGGCTGGGCAGTTTCAACCCCGGCAATTGCCAGTGCCGGCCGGCGCGGATGACCCGGAGCCCATGCAGTTGGGAACAGTTCGGCCCAAAGTGGACCAGGCGGAGAAGGCACGGCGTCAGCGCCTCAACTTATGCTGGTACTGCGGGGGGGGGCTGGACATTTTTCTAAGGAGTGCCCTCAGAAACCGCGTGGAAAGACTCCTCGGGCCTCTGCCGCCCTCGGAGGGGCCCCAGAGGCCGAAGAAGCCCTTCAGGCGGCGGGGGAAGGGACCGGCCGGGTGTAAGAGGGTTCGCTCACTCGGCCGACGTCGCTAACCTCCCCCCTGAACCCAAGACTGGACAATTGTTCCTTGTAATGGTCAGCGTGTGGTCACCCGAGAAGGGGCCGATGATGGTCCATGCCATGATAGACTCGGGAGCGACCAACAACT
Source organism: Anolis apletophallus (assembly GCA_030556195.1). Taxonomy (NCBI): domain Eukaryota; kingdom Metazoa; phylum Chordata; class Lepidosauria; order Squamata; family Anolidae; genus Anolis; species Anolis apletophallus. The sequence continues at coordinate 117,605,763 of JARBWK010000005.1, read as the reverse complement.
TCATCGATGCAGACTACGCCAAGTCTGCGGGATTAAAATTTCTTGATCTCCAAGAGCCCAAGGGTGTCCAGACTATCGATGGGAGAGTTCTGAAAACGGGGGCTGTAACTCAGTATACAGCTCCTACCAGGATGTGGACTAGCTCCCATAAAGAGGACATTTCTTTTCTTGTGACCAAGCTCCCAGATTTTCCCATTGTCCTGGGCATTGTGTGGCTCGCGCTCCACGACCCCCAGATCTCCTGGGCTAAGAGACAGCTTATTTTTCTTCGGACCATTGCCAGGGCCACTGCATGACGGCTCGGGCATGCCTGGCCCAAGAAGTGGAGAATGTGGCCACCTTGCCCAAGAAGTATGCTGGATTTTGGGATGTCTTCAGTGAAAAGGAGGCGGAACGCTTGCCTCCCCACCGGCCCTATGACTGTGCCATTGAACTGCAACCGGGGGCCCCAATCCCGCGGGGGAGACTCTATCCTCTCTCGGAACCAGAGCAACAGGCTCTCCGAGATTTCCTGGATGAGAATCTGCGGAAGGGTTCATTCGCCCTCCCAATCCCGGCCGGGCCCGATTCTTTCGTCAAGAAGAAATCGGGGAGTTGCGGCTTTGCAATGACTACAGGGAACTCAACAAGATCACGATCCGGAATCGCTATCCCCCCGGATTCGCCAGGGTGATGAATGGAAGACGGCCTTCCAGACCAAGTGGGGCAGTTTCGAATACTTGGTGATGGGATTCGGTTTGTGCAACGCCCCAGCCTGTTTCCAACATTTCATGAATGACATTTTCCGAGACCTTTTGGACCGCTATCTGGCGGTCTACCTAGACGACCTGCTGATTTTTTTTCTCCGGATCAGGCGACCCATGATCGCAATGTCAAGGAAGTGCTCCAGAGGCTGAGGGCCCACGGGCTCTATGCTAAGCTGGAGAAATGTGCTTTGACTTGCGTGAGGTGGACTTTCTGGGCTACCGTATCTCACCTACGGGCATTGCCATGGATGACACCAAGGTCCAAGCCGTGGTCGACTGGGCACCCCTGCTAGCAAGAAAGACATTCAAAGATTCCTGGGCTTTGCCAACTACTACAGAAAGTTCATTCCTGACTTTGCCAAGTGGGCTGATCCGATCACCCAGTGTTTGCGGGGAAAGGTGCCGTTCCGGTGGACTCGGAGGCGGATGTGGGGTTCCGCAAGTTGAAGCAGCTGTTCACCACTCAGCCGCTTTTGCAGCACCTCAACCCCCGCACCCCTTTCATCGTCCAGGCCGATGCTTCGGATGTGGCGGTGGGAGCGATCCTGCTACAGCCTCAGGGGACGGACTTGTTGCCCTGTGCCTACTATTCCCGGCAGCTGACGGCTCCGGAAAAGAACTACACCATTTGGGAGAAGGAACTGTTGGCCATCAAGGTGGCTTTCGAGGTCTGGAGACACCTGCTTGAAGGGGCCAAGTTCCCGGTGGAGGTTCACACCGACCACCGGAACTTGGAGCATCTGAAGTCCCAGCGCAAATTGAACCAGAGGCAACAGAGATGGTCCCTGTTCTTTGAGCGATTCAATTTCCGCATTCACTATGTGACCCCCAAGCAGACCAAGCAAGCTGATGCGCTGTCCCGAAAGCCGGAGTACGTTCGTGAGGGCGACGGGCCATCCGAGGCCCGGTTGCTTAAAGCGGAGAACTTTGCGGCTGCTCGGGCGCTTCCTGTCAACCCTCCAGTGGCCCCGCCAGCCCCTGGTGACAAGAGACCCTTGAGTGTGCGTGTCCAGGCTCGCCAGCGGACCGATCCGTGGGTACAGGAGCAGCTGACCAGGGGCCTCAAGCCCCTTTCCAGGTAAAGAACGGGGTGCTTTACCACCGGGACTCTGTCTATGTCTCCCCTGGGCCCGAGCGGGCGGACATTCTCAAGCTTTGCCACGATAGCCGGGCCGCAGGCCATTTTGGACTGTTCAAGACTTTGCAACTGGTCCTACGGGACTTTTGGTGGCTTAAAGTGCGGAGGGATGTGGAGGACTATGTGGGCTCCTGCCCTGTGTGTCACCGGGCTAAGAACCAGGGGGGCAAGCCGGCCGGTTTGCTCCAGCCGCTCCGACCCCCTCTGCCCCTTGGAAGATGATTTCGGCCGATTTCATCACCGACCTCCCCAAGTCCAAGGGCTTCACCACGATACTGGTCGTGGTGGACTGTTTCACCAAGATGGGACACTTCATCCCCTGTGTGGGGGTGCCCACTGCCAAAGAGACTGCTGATATGTTTGTGCAACATGTGTTTCGGCTGCATGGACTTCCACAGAGCCTGGTGACTGACCGGGCACCCAATTCACTTCCCAGTTCTGGAAGGCTGTCCAGAGGTTGCTGGGGATTGATGTGCGGATGTCCACGGCTCATCACCCGCAGACCGATGGCCAGACCGAAAGGGTCAATGCCACCTTGGAGCAGTACCTGCGCTGCTATGTCAACTATCAGCAGAACAATTGGGCGTCCTTGTTGTCCCTGGCAGAGTTTGCTTACAACAATGCGACGCAGGAATCCATCAAAGAGACTCCTTTCTTTGCTAACTATGGACACCACCCTCGGTTCTACCCGCCGGTGGACCCGTCCGGAGACGTTCCGAGGCTAAGGAGTGGCTGCGAGAGCTCACTGCACTCCAAGACTTGCTACGCACTCAAGTGGACCAGGCGAAAGCTGACTACAAGCGGATGGCTGATCGGCGGCGCCAGGAGGGTCCTGACATCCTTGCGGGGGATAAAGTTTGGCTGTCCACCAAGAATTTGCCTACGCAGCGACCCAGCCGCAAGCTGGACGCGAGATTTTGGGTCCCTACAAAGTTTTGGAGAAGGTGGGGCCTGTTTCCTTCAAACTACAACTCCCAGCGGACATGAAGCTCCACCCGGTGTTTCATCGTTCGTTGCTCCCCGGCGAAGGGTGCGGCCTGACGTGACGCAGCCGCCTCCTCCCCCCTGTGATGCGCGATGGCGAGGAGGAGTTGGAGGTCCAGGACATCTTGGATGCTCGCATCCGCTACCGGAAGTTGGAGTATTTGCTTGACTGGAAGGGGATGGGACCGAAGAACGTTCATGGACCCGGGCTCGGGATGTCCATGCTCCGGATCTCGTGGCTCGTTTTCACCGCAAGTACACAGACAAACCCAAACCTCGAGGGCGGCCTCGGAGGGGCCCTGAGGGGGGGGGATAGTGTAGCACAGCAGTTCTCGTTCGTGCCTGGAGGGCAAGGAATAGGTCCTGGGGTTCCATTAGCATTAGGGCCTGCAGCAGCAGAGGTGGATTCTGAGGATGAGCTAGATGACTGGGGTGAAGCACAGGGCCCTTCGGATGGGCCGCAGTCTCCCACAGAGAGCTTGGCATGGGATGAAATGTTGTTTGGGCCCAGCTTAGATTCCGATCACCAGGTGGAGATGGGAAGCAGCGAAGGGAGTTATGAGCACCCCGGGGGGAGGAATTCCCAAGAGCCCGAGAATGTAAACATGGACGAATCCGAGTGGGAAAGTGCCAGGGAGGAAAGTTCTCAGGAAGATAGCGACACAGCTGCCGAGAGGCAAGGTCGCTCCTTCGATAGGAGACGAGATATTGAGTCTAGCAGGAGGGCTTGGTCAAGAGTCCTAGATCGACCGAGGTCCGTGAGCAGAGATTGGAGACGAAGGATCCTAGAGCGTCGCGGACCTCGGCCGACGGATTAAGTACAGGGGCCGTGGGAACGCATCCTCAGTTCTCCGGCCACGTCTTTCCTGAATAGGCGCGAAGCGGAGTGGGACCACAAGCCAGCAGTGGTCATCAAGCCTTGCCTTGCCTTTGCCTTGTTTCTTGAGCCGCAGCGGTTTGCGGCACCTTGCCCTGTTTCCTGATTCGCATTGGATTGCGGAACCTTGCCCTGTTTCCTGATTCGCATTGAATTGCGGAGCCTTGCCACGCTTCCAGCTTATTTGCTACGTTACTTTGGACTACTTGCTTAACACCTTGAACACTTGCATATTATTGGACTATTTACTCTTTGGAACTGTTTTTATATACTCAATAAAGTAGTTAGCCTTCAGTACGTCTCTGTGTGTGTGATTAAGGGGCCCGCCAGGTCCGTGATCGTGACATTGGGCCTGAGAAGGTTTGGTAAATAATTTTTGCCTGAAATTAATTAAAACAAATTTACACACAGATTAATGAATTCATTTGAATATGTCTAGACTACAAGACCCATTCCAGAATGCCTGAAACCCACATACTGTGTATAGTAGTAGCCCGCATATAGTAATATGCCTGAGGATTCTCAAAAGATATGAGGCAAACTAAAACTGGATATACACTGCTCTATGTCCCAGGATTTGAGTCCAGATTATCTGCTTTGAACTGGATTGTATGAGTCTACATGTTCTGGGATAAGCAGATAATCTGGTATCAGATCCTGAAATATAGGGAAGTGTAGATCCAGTCTTGGACTCTAGTTTCAAGCAGGATACAGAAATCTAGGCAGGTCAGAGTAAAAACTGAAGGGGGTTCCTGGACTTTTAATGGTTGCGTGGAAGGAATAAGTTCAGCAGGTTTTGCTTGTTACCTAATTGTATAGCAAGCAACACCTAATGGAAAGCCTCTCTTCTACACAACCATTCAAGACACAGGAGCCTTCTCTGGATTTCTGCCTAGCAACCTTTTTTTAGTCTTGTTTATCCACACCATAAAAAGAGAAAGGGAGCCATCTGGGCGGGAAAGGCCTCATGGCGAGATTTCCCATCTGGCCCACAAAGTTCTCTTAGTGTTTTCCCCGATCGTTTAGAAGAATCTATTTAAAGCTTGAGGTGCTGTTGCACATAAGTGACTCCAAGAACTTGTTGCATCAAATTGATCATTGGGGTTTATTCCTGAACAGATATGCATCAAATTGAGCCATGTTATTTAGTTCTTCATACCATCACTAGTTCCATCAGCCTATGGCTGAAATACCTGTATCCTAGGTGTTTGCGAAATGGCAGAAATCCATTTTAGTTTCATTTCGAATTTTGGATACTCCCCACCCCATTTCATTTCAGGAAGATTCAGGAAGATCCAGAGGGGGTGCGCTTTGGTTGGTAATTTGAAATTCAGGGTTTTCTTACTGTTTTGGTAAGGTTCAATCCATCAGAGCCAATGGGGAAAATTGTGGGGCTTGTTTTTATATCATTTTTATGGCTATCAGGATGAAACTGGCCACATTTGTAGACCACATCTATGACTGCAAGTTTCAGAATGTTTCCGTCATTTACTGATTTTAGGACATTTTAAAAGTTTTTACAAAAAATGAAAGCAGTTTTAGCAGAGCAAGAGCCCTTCTACATGTGCAGTAAAATCTGGAAGTAACTGGGATAAAAAGGGGGCGGGTAAATGACAGTGCAGGTGGAATCAAGTTGACAGCTGAGAAGCACTTATTTAAAAGGTGTGCTTAAAACCTGATTCCACCCAATAAATGCACACCTTCACATATCCCTGCAAGCATGGAAAACACGTGACTTCTGTCCCGTTCCCTGTGTGGACTGCTGCACTGCATGTGCACATTTTAAAAGCCTTAAACAGCTTGTTGGACTTTCAGAAACGCAGCCATGGACACACAGGTAGCTAAAGGGAAGCACAATTGGAAAGCAATTAGAACTCTCTGTGACTATTCATTTCTTTAGATCTTTATCATATTAAACAGAGCTTGAATTAAGAGTTGGGTGAAGCCAGGGCCGTAGCCAGGATTTTGATTCGGGGGGGGGGGGCTGTGTTTGATTCGGGGGGGGGCTGAGACTGGGTGGAAGAGGGTCTACCCTAGCAAACCTTTTGTATTGTTATCCCAATAACCCCATTAATGTGGGATATAATGAGCATGGTGATCAGATCATGATATAAATAAACATAACAGTTTAAATAATGTACCAGTAAGGCCTTTTCGCGGACCACCCTGAGAATTTCGGGGGGGGGCTGAAGCCCCCATAGCCCCCCCCCCTTGGCTACATGCCTGGGTGAAGCGAATAAAAAATCTGCTTGTGTGTACTTTAGGATCTTCTCATGAGTGCATATGAGGTCCAACGCATCTCAGAGATTAGTTTAAAACTTCTATTGGATGTCTCCTGTCTGCCCTCCATTTTGATCCTCTTCAAAGGAAAGCATGAGGATGGCAGGGGAGCATTTCCCAGGACTTCGCTGTGGATTTGCTATCAAGTCCTGGGATTTTTTGCCCCACTTTTAAAACCTGCATTTTGACGCTGTCTGGAAGTACCCAAAGATAGATGTCAATGAAGGGGCGCAAAGAAAAAGATTTTTCAAAAAACTAAGCTAACTAAAAGCTAGAGTAGCTATATACATTTTAAGAAACAGACAGGCAGAGAAACCAAACAGAGCTAAGGACACATTTGTTCTATCTCCAAATGCCACACCACTCACCACAGAAAATTGAGGAGCTGTGCACACCTATATATAGATCAGCTTTGCAGAAAACTGAGTGATCAGCTTTCTTCTTCTGATTGGCTGTCAAGGAAAAAAACAGCTTGTCAAACATACAACACTTCTCTTGCAACACAGGAGCCTTCCCATGTTGTGCTGACTCCAATGGAGCCAGTACAGATTCGCACTGCTTTGGCGATGCTTTCCCCGTGTGATGGGGAAGCATTGCCATGGTGCGCGGCGCAACAGAGTCTCCCTTCATCTCTGCTGTTTCACCCTGGAGGCTGGCAAAACAGCACGGGCGGGGGGGGGGGGGGATTCTTCCGTGTTAAGGGCATTACACACACACTACAATTCCATAATTGAAATTCAGAGTTCAAAAGCCTTCCTAAATAAAAACGTCTTCACCTGCCTCCAAAAAGAGATCAGGGGAAGTAGAATTATCTGTTGTTCTAATAACATCGGAAGAAACTCTTATTACAAATCTTTTATGTAATGTATTGCAATGTAGTCTATTACAATGCATTGTATTGTATTAATTTGTAAGCAGTCCCCAGGGGAAGCTCTCCTGGAAGACGGGTGATCACACTGGAAATAAACCAATGTTGGCAAATCATCTTAAGTATTTTGGTATGCGTAATTGTCACACTCCCAAAATCAGTGAGATAAACTGGCAAGATTTCTCCCCTCATCCCTTTCCTGTTCTATCCCCACAATCCCTCAGCAAATGCAGGTGTTCATCGCAAAACGTGGCTGGAACTTCCCTTGTTCCTTCCTCGTTTAAATAAGATGTTTGTGCCAATCTTAACTTCTAGGGTTGAAACCTAAAATATTTGTTTCATGTTTTTTAAAGTGTGGCCCAGCTGGAGGAAATTCTTTGCATGCATCTGTAGCAGAAAAAAAATCTCATTTGCTGGTGCAACTACACAAATACTTAGTGTTGCTGTCATTCTATCGCTAAACTATATTAATGTTATGAGACAACCACATACCTTTCTGGATATATTGAAAAAAAATTTTTTTGTGAATAACAGAACTCGCTGGGAATATTTCTGCTCTCTAGGATCATCAATCACATCATTATGGCTTTCTTATCAGGTTTCTGTGTGTAGAACTAGCAATGTAGCTCAGAGGCATTACCTGGCCAGAGCTTCAGGACCTGACAAAAAATGTTCAAGCCCTGGAAATGTGTTTCCTTGAAACTAATTGTTTGACTATTTCTTTTACAAAAGTCTGGAGTTAAATAAGCTAAAATGGTGGGCTAAGGCAAAACATACCTTCTCGTCAGTGAAGGATGATATAATCTAGAAAAGTCTGAGAAAAGTTACTACAGTAGACTCTCAATTAACTAAAACTCAAGCAATCAGCAAAAGCATTGAAGAAAAATACTTTATATAAGAATTATAATACATGTATAATGCAATAAAATAGTGTTACATTAAGTTTTTCTTTATTTAATTACAGTATTGCAATATTAATATAAAGTTGATGTATAGTTTATAGTATAGTACAGTATGAGGTATAGTATTAATTAGGCTTATTTTTAATAGTCCCTCTCAAGCAACCAGAAAATACATATGCCTGGCATCTACTGATCCCCACGGCTGTGTTTGGACTTCAGCTCAGATACATATTATATACAGCTCAAATATTATTATTTATTTATTTATTTATTTATTTATTTATTTATATTCCGCTCTTCTCACCCCGAAGGGGACTCAAAGCGGATTACAGGTACACATACTAGCAGACAATTCCTGCTGTTTTTCACATACACAACACATATAGACAAACAGAGGCAAACTCTGGCCACCAGGGGGAGCTGACGCACTCCTCATCTCTCATTGTCCCTTGTTGTTTCTTCCGCATTCCTCAGCGTTCCTGGAGTTCTTTAATGGCCTCATAATTCAGTCAAAATTTGCCTCCCCACTTAATGTGGTACCTTTATCTCCTACTTGACAGATGCAACTGTCTTTCGGGCTGCAAGAGTCGACAGCAGGCTACACTTAAGGTCGAGCACCCACCTCGACCCGGGCAGGCCTCGAACTCATGACCTACTGGTCAGAGAGATCTTATGCAGCTGACACTTAGCCAGCTGCGCCACATTCCCGGTGTGGGAATATATAAACTTTGGATAGCATAGGGAAGGATTAACATCCCTGTGGTATTTGTTTTGATATCTGCTCCCCTCTTCACAAGTTTTCACCTCACTTTCTATCCATGTGAGAATTCGATTTTGGAAAAAAATGGCTTTTCCCCATGATAACTCTTTTGTGAATGAATTTCCCTCCTGAGGGGTAGATTTCTCCCACTTCCTGTTGTCTCAGCCCTGTTCTTAACTATGGGTCATTTGTAAGTTGGATGTTTGTAACTCGGGGACTGCCTGTATTGTGCTACCAAGTACAGTTTTATCACAGGGAGGAGATGGACCAGCAACAGGATGTGCATAACATCATCCTTCAATGCCTATTTGCCTTCCTCATACAATAAAGTTTTTGGACATCTGCTCTTAAGGCAGACTGGTTCTTGCTTGATGAAAACTTGCCATTAATAAAATAATCTGTGTCAGAGTTTCTCAAACTGTCCTCTTCCAGATGCTTTGGACTTTAGCTCCCATAGTTCCTAACAGCTGGTAAACTAGCTGGGATTTCTGGGAGCTGAAGTCCAAATCACCTGGAGGAGCAAAGTTTGAGAAACACTGATCTAATGTAAGCTCCGGCAAGGGGGGGTCTAATGAACCACGCTCACTCCAAGCAGGGTTGAAGGAAAAGCAGTTTAATAGGTCCTTAATCCAGGGCAAGCAAAGATAGACTAACTTCTTCCCGCGCAACAGTCTCTTCAAAACCCTCCCCAGCCCGGCCCCCTGCTGGGCCCCTCCTTCCTCGGGCTTGACCATCCGGCTCTCCGCATATCAAAGTTCAGGAAAGGTGCCTGGCACTTCAAAGGGCGGGCCCAGTTCAAAGGCCGCCAGATGCTGCTGTTATCTGATGGCTCGCGGGGTTTGGTCCGTTAGGGCAACAAACGGGCCAAGCGGCGCTGACATCTAAGCCATGTTTGATCTGAGCCATCAAACAAGATGAACCTTGAAAATGGCTTCTTTGTGTTGTTTTCTGACCTGAAAAACTGAGGAGGGAAAAACTAGACAATGCCATACCATTGGAAAGGGGATTGGAGGCGACAAACCATGCAACTATATGAAATCTTTGACATAGTAGAAGTGAATTGGCACATATTTGGATAATGAAATTCATGCAACAAAAACCAAGGACTTTTGTATTGTGTTATCTGGCCCTGGAGATGATAACTAAATCAGCGAGACCGAGAGAGAGGGAGAGAAAGATACAGAAGGTCATTAACAATAACCTCTTTCTTCGTAATGTCCCGAGCTGATAATTACTCTAATCTAGTGATGATAAAGGCAACTTGCAGTTTGGTCTACAAGGTATTCATAGCATTATATACAAATAATTTATTTCCACTGTCAGCCCAACTCTTTGTAAATTATGAGTGTCCTTGTCTGCATTTCTGTGTGTCTGGAGAAGTGTGAACGGAATAAAAAATGGATGGTTTGGAAAAGAACTGCAACCATCATTTTAATACAGATATTACATAATACCAGAGGTTACTTCATTAGCTCAACCAGGCAGGTTCTTTCTTTAGAGGTCAGTGAATGTGCATTTGAAAATAGAACAAGCTTTTTATTGTCCACCAATAATCAAGAGATACATAAGAACATCCCATGTATGTTCATGTTATACTGGCAAATGTACAGGTCCTAGCAGGATAGCAATATGTCTCAAAAAACCCAACATGTGACTTTCCTGACTGTTCCAGTAATTTCTGTCCTTTCTCTCATTCCTTTGATCTATATATCATTCTGATTTCAGGGTTACTCCTTCCATAAATGCCTTTCCCTCAAAAGCAAGAGTAGGCATCCTCTGCACCCCAGATGGCCATTCTCCCTTAACCTTTGGTGGTTTTCCAATTTTTTGTACAGAATTGTTCTAAAAGATAGTAAAGCCCTCCTCCTATAGCTTAGTTATCGGCATGAATTGATTTAAACTGACAGATGTTAGTGTTTTTGAACTCTCCGTTTGGATTTCGACTGGTCCACCACTGGAATGTGACCCTTGTGAACGTCATAGAAATTGAAATCAGTCCTTGGGCTGAGAAGGTTCTTCACCCTTCTTCCAGCTGCCTTGGAGATAAGTAAGATGAGAGGAGAAACCCAACACATTCATGAGTTCCGTGACGCAGTGTTACAGCTAGTGGGGACCTTACGTTTTTCATGACTTCCTGCTTGCTTTTCCCTGTATAAATTAACATCTCAAGTGGGGACACTTGGAAGAAAATGCTAGAGGAAATGACTCATGTGACATTTTTTTATGAGTTTCCATTTTTCGTACAAGTAGACTGTAGACCAGTGATTCCCAAACTTTTTTCACCTATCGCCCTCTTTCCAGAAAAAAATTTACTCACCGCCCCCCTAGAAATTATTTTTTAAAAAATTTAATAGCAATCAAACAGAAAGATATACTGTATGTATTAATGCAGTGGTTCTCAACCTTTCTAATGCCATGACCCCTAAATAAGGTTCCTCATGTTGTGACCCCCAACCATATTTTCGTTGCTACTTCATAAATAATTTTGCTACTCTTATGAATTCTAATTCAAATATCTAATATGCAGGTCAAATTGAAGGGGGCGGGGCCAAAGAAGAGGGCCGCGCAACCCCTCCTAAATGGCCAATCGTTCACCACTCCCTTAAAGGGGTTCACCTACCCCCAAATTCCCCTGAGACTCCCACTGCCCCTTGGATCACCTCACCACCCACCAGGGGGTGGTACCACCTACTTTGAAAATCAGTGCTGTAGACAGTGCTTATGCTTTTTCCTTTACATCCTTTACATGCATGGATTCCCTGATTGAATTGGGACAACTAACCTTTAGCTGGACCTTTTGCAGTAGACTTGATCCTAAATTGATCTTTCTGACTTTTTGCTCCAGACACGACGTTTTTCTCTTGATTGAAGTTCCTTCTCATCCCAAAGCTCTACTTATAATTCATTTGGCTTGGAAATATGTAGTTGTGTAGGATTTTTACAGAATTTCCAGATCCTATTCTCCCTTCAGCAGTCTCAGATCATATGGACAAATATTCATATTTTCAAACTCTTGACAGTTCCCAATATTGCAAGTATTGCAAATTTTGACACCATTCCATTGATAATAAAGGGCCCATCCAGATAAGCCCCAAAACCAGGAAAAACCATTGGTTGGACTGCAGGCGTCCAAACAATGCCTCTGGTAAAAATGAATTAATTTAGAATAAACTAAGGTTTCCTTGGTTTGTTCTGAATTAATTATGCCCTATTAGATCCTGGCCTTCCTGAAAGGCCCAGGTCTAATGGGGTATTGGTTCTGTGGAGACTCATTCCCGGGATTACCCGGGGATGAGTCCCCACTGCCCTTCCACACCTTTTGGACTCCTGGACCACCCCTCCCCACAAGCCTTCAGTTTTGCTCCTAAAATTAAAAGGTCCCCATCCACCATAAAGCCTCTCCTCAAGTCTCCTTGGTGTGACAAAATTCCTCCTTGTCCCCTACCCCCGATCCTCACATTTCATTGTTTTTTATGCCAGGAGGACTCAAGGGGAGGCTTTATAGTGCCTGGGAACCTTTTAAAGTAAGTCTTAGGGGCTAAATTGGGGGCTTGGGGGTGGCTACATGCCATACCAATTTGTCTTGCGATGGCATGTAGCTACCACCACCTCCCTGGAAAGTTTGGGTGGGTAGGTTTGGACTGGAACCCACGTCAAAGTGGGTTATTTAAACCTGCTTCGGTATGGGTTTCAGTCATGTGTGGAAGGGCCCAAAGGTATCAAACTTCAGTCTTACTGAAAGGTTACTTTGAGGAACGGATAGATCTATCAAAGTGTATTAGCAACTGTTTGTTTTTGGCACCTTGCTGTGTTCATATCTTATTAGGATACCAGCCATAAAAATACTCATATAAACAGGATGTTTGTGCGATCTGCCTGGTGTTTCTTTGCTGCCACCATCGGAAAATAATAGTTAAGTGATAGAATGGCCCATGTGCTATTGATTTACCAAACCCATTTCACATACAAGGCTAAAAGTATTTATGATAATTTCTGCTGTGTTTGTTTCCGGGCTGAATGAATAAGTTTTGAGTCACTAACTGACTACCAGACTGCTGTCACCCTTAACCTAAAGCCACTCCTTATCCTCAGAAACAGCTTAAGTGATTCAGAAATATTTTCTACATTATAGTTCAAGGCAACCGAGTTTGATGGCACTGTTGTTTCGAGAGCATTATGCAAGCGAGAAGCTATATTTGAAGAGGATTGCCAGACGTGAATGAAAGGGCTTGTTTGTGTGTATGGTTTGTATCTGCGAAAGAATTAAAATCATAAAATGATTTAAATAAAAGCAGATGCCCTTGGCCGGAATGAGAAAATGTTTGGGAATACAAAACACTGGAAAAGTGCACCATCAGTGAGTAATGCAGAAATTTTAGTTAGCCAATGTCCCAGTGTGTCTGGACAACTTGATAGGTTACTTATGGTTTCCAAAGCTCATGGTAGCTGACCCAAGTATTCGAACATATTACTTACAAAGACCATTACGTATAATGAGGAATGAGCTCCAAACCATCCTAGAACAATAGGTAATTGCCCTTAAAAGGGGGAAATAACAAACACGAATGTTTTCCTGCCCCAGCTGAGATTCCTTGATATTTTTCCATGGCATTAAACTATTTTAAATCTGATTTGAGCATGAGGATGCGCAGAAAAGAAAGATAAACGGTACTGCATTGCCTGTGAATACCTACTCTTTTCTTGATACACCAAGGGGTCACAAGATAAGTTAAATTAGTTGACTGTCTAGTTGCAACAATGTAACTATTGGAAATAACTTCATTCTAAAACATGCCCCAAAGCTACTGCTAAAGGTAAAGGTTTTCCCCTGACATTAAGTCCAGTGGTGTCCGACTCTGAGGGTTGGTGCTCATCTCTATCTCTAAGCTGAAGAGCCGGCGTTGTCCGTAGGCACCTCCAAAGTCATGTGGCTGGCATGACTGCATGGAGCTCTGTTATCTTCCTGCCGGAGCGGTATCTATTGAACTATTCACATTTGCATGTTTTCGACTGCTAGGTTGGAAGAAGCTGGGGCTAACAGCAGGAGACAACAACAGAGAAGACCAGTGAACTATAACAGCAGGGGACAGCTACAGATCCACCAAGTAATCAAAATAATACAACAATATCAATTGAGTAGGTGTAATTGAACACACAATGAGCATCAGTAGAACAACCAAGCATGAACACGCCAAGACTCAAAAGGGTTGCACATAAGTAAAAGGAAAACATGCACTCCTGTCCTAGGGATGTCCGATTGGGCAAACGATTGAAGATCTTATTAAAGCATGTATTACATTATAGTCAATGTAATACAATCAGTAAAAGCTCTTAACGAACCAATCCTGTAGAGGGGACCAATGTCTTGGAGTGGTAATGAGTTAGTAGAGAGTCAAGCCGTGGTGTTGCAGGTATGTGGAGCAAGGTAGAACTATAATCCGGTTTATCCGCGAGGAAGCGCCGGTTCCATCCAGTCCCATAAGGTTGTGGGTAGGAGCTGAGACCCACTGGGGTATATTTAAAGATTTCTTCAAGAAATAATTCCAAAAATGATAAATGATAATATTGAAAATCCGTGGCGTTGCCGGCATGTGGAGCAAGGTGGAACTTTAATCTGGTTTATGCGGATCTGTAGCTGTCCCCTGCTGTTATAGTTCACTGGTCCTCTCTGTTGTTGTCTTTACTAGTAAGCCCCCCGCCCCCTGTTTTTTTGTTGTTAGTGTTGCATAGGGTAACAGCAGGAGCTCACGCTGTTCCCTGGATTCAAACCTATGACCTTTTGGTAAGCAAGTTCAGCAGCTCAGCAGTTTGACCCACTGTGCCACCGGGGGCTCCAGGTGCCACTACCTGCTGACATAAAAGCCTAGAAGTGCAATGGTACTTTTAAGTAGAAGTGAGGAAAAATATCTACTTAGGGTCCCAGGATAGAAATCTGCCAGGTTCCAACCTCAGTCTGTCTGCCCAAGAGTCCACACACAACATTGCAGTGTGGATTCAAGGAAGAATATGGCATGTGAGAAGTGTTGTCAAAATTCCTCTTGATCAGAAGAGAAGGCTTATATACCCAATTAAGTATGTTTAAAAAGTCAAATAGAAAAACTGAAGTGCGCTCAAGTCAATAAGATGATAATATATCTGGCTATAGTATCAGAGCTTTGAAAATTGATTTTTGGAGTACAGTGCTACAGTCATCATATCCACTGTAGCCTAACCAAACAATGTTTTGAAGCTTGGGGATTCTACTAATACTCCCCTCGACTGATTAAACAGGCAAGTTAATTTCATCTTGTGTAGCTGCAAAGATCCATTACTTTAAGCAGTAGCTGAGTCTTGTTTTTCCCCACACTTGCAGAATAAGTAGCATGGAATCTACTTCGCTCTTACAATTCAAAACTAAAGGTGCTTTGAATATATGAACTTGTTGACAAGGCCAATACAATGGCATGTCCTACTTTAGCATATAGCTTAGTGGTGAATAATGGGATAGAAGTTAGAGATGAACAGCACTGCCAGATTAGACGATCTGGTTCAGTCATGTACAGTGAGCTCTCAGTATCCAATGGGGTTTGGTTCCAGAATCTCTCATGGGCACCAATGCCTGGGAATGCTCAAATTTCATTATATACAATGACATAGTAAAAGGCTATCCCATATTTTTTTCAGTTGTAGATATAAGCATTTTAATGCAAGAGTTACCCAAACCAAAAATTACTTCAGGAGTTCATCCAGAACATAAGGGACAAGAAAGGTTGCCTGGATGCAATACAGCATGTCTACCATCTTTGCTCTTATGGAGCCTGCTGCGTGATATTTCCCAATGTCCAGCATTTTCCAATGATCAGTGAGGAAGCTTTCTCTACTCTAATTTCAGCCATTAAAGACATTTTTCTGTCCTATAATCTTTCTGCTCTTCCACTAACATCCTTTGCTCTATGAAGTTCCTTCCTCTCCTCTGAAAATTTATTTATTTATTTCAAATATTTATATCCCGTCCTTCTCAACCCCCCCCCCCCAGGGGGGGGGGTGGTGCTCAGGGCAGCTTACAACCAACAGACATTAGGTGCCAATACCAAAACAAACAAGAGCAATGTAATCACAAGTTAAACATTAGTTAAACATTCAATTATAAAATATCTATTAAAACAATATAAACAACTATATAACCACGTCCAAATCCAATTCAGCATCCAGAGCCCGACTCCGAGGCCTGATGATTGTCAATTCTCATGAGTCATTGCCCAAATGCCCAAATGCCTGATCCCACAGCCATGTTTTGAGCTTTTTTCTAAAGGTGAGGAGAGAGGGGCCAACGTAATTTCACTGGAGAGTGTGTTCCACAGATGGGGGCCACCACCAAGAAGGCCCTGTCTCTCGTCCCTGCCAGTCGCGCTTGTGAGGGTGGTGGGATAGAGAGAAGGTCCTCTCCTGACGATTTTAAGCCCCGAGGTGGATCATAAAGAGATATATGTTCGGACAAGTAAGCTGGGTTGGGCATTATAGGCCAAAGCCAGCACTTTGGACCAGTTGTACACGGGGATCAGCTCCCAACCCCCACAACCAGTTGATTGGGCTGGCAGCCAGGATTGACCCCCCCCCCCCCAGCCATAACAGGGGGGTGGTATGCTCCCTGTATGTCGCTTCAGTGAGTAATCTGTCTGCCGGCTGTGTGGCTAATTAGAGTTTCTGAACAGTCCTCAAAGGCAACCCCATGTAGAGTGTGCTGCAATAATCTATTTGGGATGTAACAAGAGTGTGGACCACCAAGGCCAGATCAGACTTCCCAAGATATGGGTGCAGTTGGCACACAAGTTGGAATTGTGTAAAAGCCCCCCTGGTCACTGCTGAGACCTGGTATTCTAGGCTCAGTGAGGAATACAGGATCACCCCCAAGCTGCAAACCTGAGTCTTCAGGGGGAGTGTAACCCCATCCAACACAGGCTGTAACCCTATGCCCTTTTTGGCCTTTCAACTGACCAGGACGACCTCTGTCTTGTCTGGATTAAATTTCAGTTTGTTAGCCCTTATCCAGTCCTATACAGCATTCAAGCACCACTTCAAGGTCTGAATAGCCTCCTTAGTAACAGGTGGAAAGGAGTGACAGAATTGGGCATCATCTGCGTACAGATGACACTGTATTTCGAAAATCCAGATGATCTCTCCCAGCGGCTTCATGTAGATATTAAACAGCACGGAGGACAGTACGGAACCCTGTGGGACTCCACAAGACAAAGGTTGAGGGATCAAACAAGTGTCTTTATTCTTCTAAACTGGTGTTTTAAATCGGTTATGTGTTTTAACTAATTGTGCATGCTTAACTGATTGCATATATATTTTAATACCTCGTTCCTCACCTCAATCAATGAGTAGGCAATTGTTATTTTTGTTGTTGTTGCCCTGTGTGCTCTGCAGAGAAAGGTGTGTGCTCTATTTAGAAAGACATATATACAATGGCTGTTTGGTACCAAAATAGTGCACCACTCTGGCTGTGGAGGGATGAAAAAGCGAGCCAGCAGACTACCAGGGTATGTCTGGAATCATATCCAACCATGATTATCTGTATTCCTCCTTGATTTTTCAAAATGCTAGAAGACGTGGAACAGATGGAAGAACAGAAAAGGATGGTCTCTGCATCAGGCGGACAGAAGCTAAACGGTTTAACATTTGGAAACTGCTTCTCAGATGCTAGATGTTGATTCAAAATAGATGCCAAGAGTTAGGAACTTGGGATAACAGATACACTGTGCACAGGGACTGCCAGCAAATAGTATTCCAAACCCAATAGGAATGTCTGCTTTTCTGAATTGCAACTGGAACTTAAATGATGAAGGCCTCATATTTTTCCTTATTGAAGTCAGCCTGTCAACGGAATCTAGGGAGAGGTTGGATATGGAGCTTAATTGTGTAGACTATGGGGCCCATCTATATGACGTTTGATCATTACCTCAAACCCTTAGAAATCAACCCTGGAGTTGCCTGGTAGATTCTGATTACAAGAATTGAGGCTTTTTTGTTAGGAAGAAAGAAAGAAAGAAAGAAAGAAAGAAAGAAAGAAAGAAAGGAAAGAAAGGAAAGAAAGAAAGAAAGAAAGAAAAGAAAACTCAGTTGCGTGTGTATGGGTGATACACCTCCCCCCATATTACCAAGAAGACACCGACACAAGTATTTGGAGTAAAATTGGCCACAACTCATTTATTGATAACAGGAACAAGGGTTGGCAGCCATGCATGGGTCCTGGATCAGGGGTCGGACAGCCCGCTGCTGTCCGAAGATACTTACATCCTTGGGTGCCACTGGCACGCTACCGGTTCCCGTAAGCTCGGCACTCCAGGGGCCAGGGCGTTATCCCCCCTCCCAACAAGGGGCGATACACCACCCCAATCCAGGGGCCATGCTACACGCCCAACACAGAGTTGCGACAAGATAAACACCCAACAACAGCAAGGTCAGTGTCAGCAACTGATGCCTGCGGCCAAGGCTCTGGCCGGTGGGATCCAGATCCTGACATAGACTAAACAACCGGCATGGGAATGTACTGGTCAACCACCATTTGGTGCCCTCCAGGGAAGGCGCATTCGGGGTTTGAATCCAGGAGGGGGAGCCTATATAAACTGGTGTGGTGGAGGGTTATTCACTTTCGGCTTTGCATATGTTCGTGCCCCCACAGTAAAGGTCTAGAAATTGACCAGTGTGTACTGCGTGGTTATTGGTTCTGGGCCGTGGTGAGCTGACAGTCAGCTAACAAAATACAGAGCAAGATGAACACCAAACAACAGCAAGATAAGCTAACAAATGCAGAGCAATAATACATGGAGGGAGAGTGGGTGGAAAAGCTGATGCAGGCCCAATGCCTGCTGGTAAGCCTCGGGCAGCCTTAAGTAGGCTGCCCAGGTGGAAGAGAGGGCTGGACCCAACTCTGAGCCAGGTCAGGGCAGAGCCAGCCCCACAATCTCCCATCACCCAGGGGGCTTCTGGGGAGAAGAAGCCCCCTCCCGAGGCATAATGGTGGCGAGGAAACCCAGTGCCGCAACCTGCTCAGCCCAGTAAGTCGGGCCAAGCGATTTAAACACAGGAGGTGACAAATTCCTGCTTTGATAAGAACAGTTCTAAGATTTCATATGCAGAAGTAAATTACCCTGTCTATTCCGACTTCATAAAGAAAATAGATTCCATTTGTAACCCTCCCGTGCTTCCCCGCCATTTCTGCCATTTTTCTTGTTGTTTTCTAAAAATCCACGAAGGAGAAGATGATGAAACAGTAGCACAACATTTTTGTTTTAGTAGTACTACCGTAGGAGTTGCCTCTGCCTCTAGTCATGTTGACATTTTTGGTCTAGCCTAACTAAATTTAATAAATGAATTATGAACGAGCCCACATACAAATGCATTCACATTCCTTCCTTCCTTGGATCACATTCCTTCTTCCCTCTCTCTTCAGTGTGTGCGTGCCTTCAAGTCACGTGTTGACTTATGGCGATCCCATCAATTTCATAGAGTTTTCTTAAGCAACGAATATGTGTAATATCTGAAACCAAGAGTTTTATAATTAATTGTAGTTTTCTGTTTTTTTACAGGTTGGGAATCTACGGCTATTACATTGAAAACAGGCTGCAATCTTAAACCAGTTTCAAACCATGATTTAAAATCTTGCTTGGTTCCATGAGAAGGAAGAACTTAATAGATAGCACAAGGGTAACTGCAGAGGAAAAATGCTTGTACAGGCAGTCCCCAAGTTAAAAACATCTGACTTACAAATGACTCATAGTTTAAAATGGGGGTGAGACAACAGGAAGAGAGAGAAATCTACCCCTTGGAAGGGAATTTCACTCCTGAAAGAATTATCCTGGGGGAAAGGGGTCTACACTGAAGTGTTATCACAATTCTTGTTTCCATAACAAGCCTTTTTTAAAAAAAAATCCAATTATCACAGGGACAGAAAGTGAAGTGAAATCTTCTGAATAGACAGCAATACAAACATCACAGAGGTTTTAACCAGCCCTATTCTATCCAAAGCACAGAGAGAGGGGGAAGAGGTTGGGAGGGAGGATAAATAGAGAGGATAGGTAGGTAGGTAGGTAGATGCATGGATGGATGGACGGATAGATTGACTGGGGTTATACTTAAAAATGTACCTGTTCCAATTTATATACACATTCAACTTAAGAACAACATACAGAACCTATCTTGTTCATAGCTTGGGGACTGCCTGTACATATGAGGGCTGGTCAATAAGTCTGTCTTTTTGAATGAAACACAGGTTTTTGGATAAAAAGTATTTTTTTCAACGTAGTCCCCTTTGAGCTCTATACACTTTGTCTAGTGTTTCTCCAATTTTTTTTATCCCTTCCAAAAAAAAGATTTGTCGAGGTCATCAAAATAGGTATTTGTTTGTGAGATGATTTCATTGTTGGAGTCAAATCTCTTTCTGCCGAGCTATTTCTTCAGGTTTGGAAACAAGAAATAGTCACTCGGGGCTAAATCCAGAGAATAGGGCGGATGAGGGAGCAATTCGTATTCCAATTCATGGATTGTTGCCATGGCAACTGCACATGTGTGCACCCTTGCATTGTCCGGATGCAAAAGAACTTTTTTCTTGGCCAAATGCGGTCGTTTTATTTTTAAAATCCTCATTAAATCAACCCAATAAGTTGGCATAATATTCACCATTGAATGTTTTACCCTTTTGAAGGTAGTCAATGTGGATTATACCGCATGCATCCCCAAAAACGGTCACCATGACTTTATTGGCTGACAAACCCAATAAAGTCGATTCCCCCCAAGAAACCCAATTGTTTCAGGTGTAGAGACCTCAACTGGGTATCCAGAACATTCAGCATCTTCCGTGATTGTACGGCCACAACAAAATTCAGTAAACCACTTTTTTACCATTGAAATTGATGGTGCAGAGTCCCCATAGTATTTATCAAGCTTAACCTTGGTTTGAGTGAGGGGGTTTTTCCGCAAAAAAATAATGCTTAACGAGCACAAGAAATTCACTTTTTTCCATTTTCTCCTCAAATCACGTTGTAGTCTGCTATCAATGTCTGTCAAACACAAACTGAACGGCGCAGCTTGTTCAAATTTTGACAAAAGTCAACTGACAGATGCCTGTTGACAGGAGCAGTGTTGCCCTTTCAGTTAAGAGGCGAGAAATTCAAAAAGTCACGGACCTATTGACTCACCCTCGTAACTTGCGTATTCAGTCAAAATAAGTTGGAGCACAGTCAATGGATGTGAGGAACATTTTAGCATTCTCAGCCTATGTGGGGAAAGAATGAAACTAGTGAATATAACACCTTGTTAATGTTATTGGCTACATTTTTCACATCTAGATCGTATCAAGAGCTGTTTGCCACTAGCATTTTCACCTCTTTCTCTCTTAAAAAAACTATGCCATCTACTAGGCATGAGAAAAAAGTTATGAAAATGAAAAGAAATCGGAAGGGATTCGTATATTTGGGACTTTCAAGTTTATACGATTCGCAGGGCCAATCCTGGAAGTGGACTTTTATTTCCGCACCCTCTGGGCCCACATTGTCATTAGAGTAGTAACTATTTCGGATGCCCACCCAACAGGAAAATTTCCCCCTCCAAAATAGCTTTGCAGACATAACTCACAGTCAAATCGGGGCCTTTCCATGCTTGGAGCCTAATTAGAGTGAAGGGCCTCCTCCAGGAAGTGAAAAAGGAGCTGGAAACCATAGAGAGATCCAGATCAGGACTCCTAGAGGGGCTGGAGGACTGACGACAAACTGATTTAAACACCCAGGAAGGGGTTTAGATAGAAGGACAGAGTAGAAGGACATAAGAACTGCTGAGAGAAGGGCAGCAGGAGTGAAAAGAGCACGGAGAGGAGAAGGAAGAGTTCAGAATCAAGAAAAGCCATAGAGTTCAAACGGAGGTCCTAGACTGCTATGGTAAAACTGAATGGGAAAAAGCTGGAGTGAGGAGAACTCTACAGATTAGCAAGGCCTGCACCAGAGGTGGGCATTGGCAACTATTTTATTTAATAATATTAATAATAATATATTAATGCATTATATCTCCCTGCAAGGAAACCAAGGGAAATGTTGCCCCTTGATTTGCCTGTGCTTAAAACAGTGTCAGTACTGTTTCCCTGCTTTGCCTACTTTAGAACTACTAACGAATTTCGTAAGTAATTGCGTTACATTTTAGA
Source organism: Anolis apletophallus (assembly GCA_030556195.1). Taxonomy (NCBI): domain Eukaryota; kingdom Metazoa; phylum Chordata; class Lepidosauria; order Squamata; family Anolidae; genus Anolis; species Anolis apletophallus. The sequence goes on along the minus strand of JARBWK010000005.1, from coordinate 117,584,034 downwards.
AAATTTTTGGAATTTTTTTGTAAGTCTTTCTATTACTAATAAAAAAAATCCCCCCCCCCCCATTAGATTTTCGATTCCCTATTTTTGGGTTCGAAACCATGCCTACCATCTACCTTCCAAACGCTTGTCAAAATCTTTTCCATGAGTACTTTCTCCAATCCTTTCTCTCTCTAGTTCCATTCACACCCTTTCAAAAAATCTTTCTACCCTTTTATAATCCCCGCCCCATGTATTTCTTCCATTGCCCCTTCTAGCTTTATTGCCATCTCTGCTCTCTTTTTCACACAGGAAAAGATAAAATGAAGAAAAGCTGCAAAAACAAGGAGGAAGAAATAAAATACCCACCTAGATGTACACAGAAACCTTAAACAAAGTACCAAGGAACAAATGTGCAAAATCTGAACAGGTTGGATCTGATGCCTATAGAGGTGGTGTCAAGAGGGACAGACTTCCTCCCTAACATTACTTTGTATTTATTTTTTCTGAAACCTCCCATACAGTGTGTTTGTTTCTTACCGCAGCATGATTCCTTCATGTGAAAAGATGTTTTGTCAGCAGTTTATTGTTATTAGCTTGTTTAAGCTAGGAATGCCTTTTTATAAGCCAGCATGGTGCTGCCTCAATCTCCAGGGTGCTCTTGGAAATAGAGGATCTGTGTATAACGGATGCAGGAATATGGAATTTACAATCAAGCACGGATTTTGTGTAAATAATGGCATGGATTTGATCCACATGTGCTGGATCAGGTTTCATAAGCAATGAGTGTAACCCTAAGCAACAGGGAATAAAAGAAATGTTATTTATTAGGAGTCTTTAAGATTTGGTTTTATAAAATGTGATGGTATAGTGCTAGGGCGCTCATATGGTCTAATATTAAATGCTGTGTTTTGAAACCATCATAAGCCCAATGGTCAATTAAAACTGTATTAGAATGCAGTTTGGTTATGTGAAGATTTTAGTATCTTGAGCAGATACTGCCACATATTTAGCCATCTACTCCCCCAGCTGTGCTTGGCCTTGAAATCATAGGAACAAAAGAAACTGACTGTTGTTTGTTTGTTTCTGTCCTTCATTTCTACCCTGCCTTTCTTGACCCCAGCATTGAAGTCTGGCAAAAATTCAATGCTGCACAGGTAAACAATAAAACATCAAAATATAAAACAATCTAAACATATAAGCAATGAAAACAATTATCGTGTTGTTGTTGTTGTTGTTGTGTGCTTTCAAGTCATTTCTAACTCATGGCAACCTTAATACAAACCTATTATAGGGTTGTTTTGACAAGATTTGTTCAGTGGGTTTGTCGACCTTTGCAACCCGAAAAACAGTTGCAGCTGTCAAGTAGGAGATAAAGGTACTACATTAAGTGGGGAGGCAAATTTTGACTGAATTGTGAGGCCATAAAAAGAATTCCAGCCATGCTGAGGAATGCGGAATGAACAGTGAGGGACGCTGGAACTCTGAGATGAGGAGTGCATCAGCTCCCCCTGGTGGCCAGATTTGCCTCTGCTTGTTTATATGTTCATTTATATGTGTATAATATGTCAAAAATGTATGTACTGTACTGTGTACTGTGATAAACGGCAGGGATTGTCTGTTTGTATGTGTACCTGTAATCCGCCCTGAGTACCCTTCGGGGTGCGAAGGGCAAAATATAAATAAATAAATAATAAAATAATAAATTTGTTCAATGTCATCTAGTGGGTTTCCATTGGCTAAGTAAGGACTCGAACCCTGGTCTTCTGGAGTCTTAGTTTAACATTCAAATTACTATTAAGAACATAAGAAGAGCCATGCTGAATCGGACCTCAGCCCATCTAGTCCAGCATTCTGTATCACACAGTGGCCCACCAGTTGTACACGGGGATCTCGAGCAGAAGGGAGGGCAAAACTATTCTATGCTGGCTCTTATATTTTGCCTTATGCATCTGAGCTTTTACTAGTTCAATGTCAGACTAAATGCAATTTAATATAAGCACGTTTGTCTGAAACTTTTCCCAAAGTATGCATTATGGTGTCCAATTTTCCTTGATGTACCCATACTTGTTTTCTATTGCACATATTTGAAATTTAATATAAGTATGCTTGTCTGCATTTTTATCCTATGTATGCATTAATGTATGCAACGTTCCCTGGTGCACAGATTTTTGTTTTCCATTGCACGCACATTTAATATATACAATTTAATATATGTATGTTTGTCTGAAATTTTCTTCAAAGTATACTTTATTGTATGTAACTTGCCCTAATGTACACATTTTTGTATCAAATATTTCCTAACATAGAAAGGTGTTGAGTTGCTGGCACCTTTGAGTAACCTTCCTAAGCAATTTGTAGAGTTATGTAACATAACTCACACAATAGAGGAATAGAAACTAGTCAACAAGTAACAAAGACCTGAAAAGTCACTCACAAAACATAATAAACTTCAATGAATTTCGAGACCTTGAGTTTCTGCAGTTTCATAGTGGTTGTATAACAGCATATTATAATAACAGAAATCTACTTGAGGGCTGTTCTTTGAGAAAAAGAACACAATGTCATATAGTTTGAATGATGTGATCTACTTCTGCTTTAGATGTGAAACTACAAAGCAGATTGCTCAGTATTTTTGGACAAAACTAAGAAGTAGGAAATAGTATGATGGAGGGCCTTTACACTCTTAAATACACATACTTCAGAACAGGTGTACTAATCTTTGTTTATTCTGTTTTCACAAGCAAGAACAATTTTTCTTTCTATGGGGAAGTTGATGAAAAGTTGCGCAGAATTTTCAATTGCTTCCCACATTTTGTACTTTATTTGGTTGAAAGTTTGTTTGCACAAATGGCATCCTTTTTGCTGTAAAAGCAATGAGGGTTTCAACAGAATAAACTTGTTTGGTGCAAAAAAGAAAATGTCCAAAAACGGGCCAGGAATGTATGTAGAAACTATGTAAAAATCTAGTATAATTTGACATTTAAAAAATGAGAAAGCTGCTATTTCAAAATTGTCTAGTGTTCTTTCACAGCCCCACTCCAGAGTTACTTAGGACTTCATCACAGGAATGGTGGGAAAGTGGGAGAAAGCATGGGATAGCGGAAAGGACCGTGTTACTATGTTCCCTCCCATTGAGGTCTGTCTTCTGTCATCCCCATAGAGGTCCATCTTTCTCCTGATTTATGCCATTCTGGGCTCTGTTTCTCTATGATGCTGAAATGGAGCTTATTATTTATTTATTTATTTATTTATTTATTTATTCTTTCAACTTATATACTACCCTTCCCGAAAAGGCTCAGGGTGGTTCACAGCAATGAACAACAAAACACAACATACTTGAAAACATAATAAAAACAGATTCAGACCAGAGTAGGGGTTACAGCTTAGAGATTGAACGCCTGACGGAACAGGTTGGTCTTACAGGCCCTCCGAAAAGCCTGTAGATCAGTTATTGCTTGTGCCTCCTCTGGGAGGGCGTTCTAAAGGGTAGGCGCTGCTACAGAAAAAGTGCGCTGCCGCGTCGATGACAAGCGGCAGATCTTAAGTGATGGAACCTCTAGTAGGTTTTGATCCATGGACCGTAGTGGTCTCTGGGGAACATGCAGGGAAAGGCGGTCCTTCAAGTACACTGGCCCCAGACCATGCAAGGCCTTAAAGGTTAGCACCAGCACTTTGAAGGCAATCCAGTGCTCAATAGGGAGCCAGTGCAAGAGCTGTAGGACTGGTGTGATGTGGCACGATAGTGTCACTCCAGCCAGCAGTCGAGCCGCAGCAGAGTCTTGCCAGAAGTTGCCTTACATCATGCAATGGACTCTGTGGGACCCCAGTTTGGCAGCCCAGAGAAATGAGAAGACAGAGAATACTGCATCTGATGAGTTCGCAAGTGTACCGCACTCACTTTGACAGCACGATAGCTAGTACTGCTGTGGTCAGTAGCGCAAGGGAGAGAATGTACCAAATCTCTGGAAAGAGACCAGGGCTTCTGATTTAATGTTGTTATTGCCCCAACAAGGAATGTTTGCTTTGCCAAGGAGTGGTTCTGGTGATGGATTCCACACATCCACGACCCACATACATTGCTGTAGATAAACGTGGATAGGTTAAACAAGAAGAGGGTTTCCTTCTTTCCTTCTTTTTTGAAGTTTGATTGATTTTGGACTTCTTCTGTGTTACCGTAGACATGCACACTTTGTAATGTCTATTCAATGATTTGTTGCTTTGTTCCAGCTTCTTGAAACTAAGTCAGGAAGAAGAGTTTATTGTATGCTGATGTTGTTCTTGGTCTTATATTATTTGTGTCTGACAATGTAATTGGATCACTATTCCAGTAAGAAGACATTGAGGACCTGTTTTATAGATTTTATGGCTTTTATATCTTTAATGTTGAACTGTGTTATAACTGTTTTTATGGCATCGAATCATTGCCAATTGTGAACCGCCTTGAGTTGCCATTGGCTGAGAAGGCCACCTTCCCCCAGTGCATACTGGGAGGAAGGAATTTTGCCTCCCTCCCCTGAGCAAGGTGAAAAGGGGAGGTTCCGGATGGAGCCTCCCTGCAACTGGGGCGTGGCTTCATCCACCGGAAGCCAGCCCCAGTTGCTCACTTTGTTTGAAGACAACGACCCACCACTCCCACCCAGTGTAGCAACCCCATTCTCGTTTGTGCCTGGGGGGCAGGGGGCAGCACCGGGGGTCCCACTTGCATTAGAACCAGCCGCAGCTGAGGAAGAAATGGAGGAAGGGGTTAATGAGTTAGCTGGACCTTCCTCTCCCACAGAGAGCTTGGCCTGGGATGAAGGATGGCCGGATGGCTATGAGAACTGGGAAGGTCAGGCCGATTCTGAAAGTGCTGATAGCGATGAATGTTATGAGTAACCGGGTGGGTACGGATCACAGGAGAGAGTTTGGGAAAACATAGGCGAGGAGGCCATGGAAGATAAGAGGGAGTTAGACTCTCATGAAGATAGTGAGCCAGGTGCTGGGAGGCAAGGTCGGAGCTTTGATAGGAGACGGAGCATCGACTCCAGCAGGAGGGATTGGCACCGCAGCCTAGAGCGCCAGAGAAGCGCTAGATCCCGTAGCACAGATTACCGCCAAAGCCTAGAGCGTCGGGGACCCCACCGTGATGTTTAAGTATAGGATCCGTGGGAACGGATCCTCAGTAGCTCGGCCACTTCTAACCTAAGGAGGTGTAGCGAGCAAAGGACCACGGAGCCAAGTTGCGGCTCGTGCCTTGCCAAGAAGTTTCTTGGACCCTGATTGAACCTTGCCTTGTTCCTTGATCCGCTTGGTTTTGCGGAGCTTTCGCCAAGCCTTGTGCCAAGACCTTTGCCTTTGGATTATACTACGAACTCTTTTGCCAAGACCTATGCCGTTGGATTTTACTACGCACTCCTTGCTTTTGAACTGAACTTTTCCATATCTATTGGACAATTGCCTTTTTACCTGTTCTTTATTATTCAATAAATAGTTAGCTGATTACCGTCTCTGTGTGTGTGATTAAGGGGCCGGCCGAGTCCTTGCATCGTGACACCCATTAACAGTTTCGGCCCGGTTGCCCGTAGGGGCCGGGGAGGACTTTTCCCCCCTCAATTGATAGGGATTTTTTTTGCCTACCCCCCTTTACTGTTTAGGGGCTAGAGGGGAGGGGAGGGGTGGATATAAATAGGGTTAGCGGAAAATAGATAGGGAAATTCCCATATCTTGGTGTGCACCTAAGGCACCCCCCGTTAGAGGTGAAGGCCATCATGTTAATACTCAATCAAAGTTCAAGCTGATCGGGGAAGTTCTGTTAAATGGCCTGGAATGGGAGGAGGCTGGTCTCAATATCTTGGGGACCAGACCTCGCTCTCATTTCCCTTAACGGGTTGCTTTGGTCGGATGGCCAAGGAATCCAGGTGTTTCGCCCGCAAATTAACATCGAAACCGGGTAGAGTGGCTACCTGAATTGGATACACCAAATTCCTGACACCCCTTGAGTTAAGGTTAAAGACAGTTAAATAGGTAACAATTCAAATAAATGTTGCCCAATTTGAACCCAACCACTGTTTTCGTGTGTCTTATTTCGGGGGTGGGCAGGCAAAGGCAGTATAAAAATGCAGTAAATAAATAAATATCCCATATATTCCCTTATTCAAGAGTTGAAGAATAGGGAAACGGTATGAAACTTGCCCAGCCCATCGGGGAAAGAGAGGCTTCAATACTTCCCTAGTCCTGAGAGGCGGTTGTCTCGGAAGCTGCCCTCGAGAGCCCACCAGAGGGGAAAGAAAAAGAAGGAGAGGATGAGGAGAATATATGAATCTGAGATAGAAGACTAAACAATGAATGAGAGCTGTAACCTTGTGATGATTGGTAATTAAAATATATAGAATGATAATATAGAGTAACCTTTGTGCCCCTCATATCAGAGGCTAGGATTGTATTTGTGAAGTTGCGCCATAAGAACCTCCTATTCAAAAAAAAAGGAAAAGTAGAAATAATAGAGAGAATTACGGAGTAAAAAAAAGAAATGTATGAATTAAAATATGGGTTGTGATAGAAATATGGTAAAGGTATTATAAAGACAGATCGGATTGTGAATAATGAGTATCTAGAGAATATTAAATTAGTAATATACCACTGTCAGATATTTATTAGTAAGAATAAGAGCACTGGGGATGTTCTGTGTTTAAAATGAAACTGAAGAATATATCTAATAGTGTGGAACTAGAATGGAAGTCAAAATACTCCTTTTTCCCTTTCCCTTTCCCTTTCCCCTTTTCCTATTGTGATCTTGTATGTTTTATAAAATGGAAATTCTTAATAAAAAGTATTTCAAAAAAAATTAAAATATCCCATATATTCCCTTATTCAAGAGTTGAAGAAGCACTCAAAATTTAAAACAAGCACATTCACACCATACAAAAGTTAAAAGGTAATTAAACTATTAAAAATATCTCAAACTTTTTGATACGGCCAGTGGGCTAATCAATAAAGACTTCCTATTAAAAATATGAACATGTACAAAAATGATGTTGGGACTACTTTTTACCTAGATCACAGAACTACCTCTGTTTCCAGGCAGAGTATTTTACTGTTTGCATACACTTCATAGCTGGGTTTCCCTGCTGAACTCTTCTCTGCTGATATATCAACTCTAGACAGGCTGCAAGTGTGTGATAGTCTACTAAACCTTATAAAATTTAAATGCTTTAATGCTTCTGTAACCAAATTAGGCATATTCTTCTCACTCCAGGCTTTTTGGTTGACCTTGGCTTGGGGAAAATACCACAACATTGTCTCCAAAGGTTCCAAAACACTAAGGTTTATGGGGGCAAATGTTGTCACTTTTGCTGCAGTCAGAGAAGTATGAGGAGAAAGTTGTTTGGATATGAGTAGGTTTTTTTTAATATTAGAGAAACGTGTCAGCAAAAACCTCTGCCCTTCAGCATTCTCTCCTACATTCTTTTGCCGGAATGAACCTCGGAAATGTTTTGTTGTCCTTCAGAAGAATCTGAGAGATCATCAGTTTTGTGGTGGGTAAAAAGTCTGTCCTCACTGCACTTTGACCATAAGACACAGGGAGTATGTTTAATCATTTGGTGACAGAAAAAATGAGTAGGAGGAGGGAAAATTGATGGATGTGGCTCTCCACTTCTGCCCTTCTATAAAAGCATCATGGTTTAGGAGTTTAGTCAAACTTTGTTTTGTTTCGGTGCATTTCTGAGATTATTCTGGAGCACATCATTTATTTCCTTTTTTTAAAAAATCCTGTTAGAATTGCATAGTTAATTTCCCTTTAGGTACATTTATCTTTTAAAGAGCTGTGATTTCTCATATCAGTGAATGTTTTGGGACTTGCAAAGTGAGACATGATGGTTGCTGGAAGTTTTATAGAGTGACAACCATTTTCTTTCCTATGGGAATGGCACACTGGTGAGCTCCGAAATCTGCCCTTACAGCTTTCACTTCAGAAACTGTCTAATCCCTAGTGACTGTTTTTCCCCCTCCTCCCTATCTGCCAGTCTCGTGTGAAAATGTTACCCCCTTTTGCCATTCTAGCCCCAGTAGAGCAGGACTGCTACACTTGTACAATGTAATACACAAATATGTGTCCTCCTTCAGTTTGTATTTAAATAACATCCAGTTACATGAGTGCTGGTTTGAAATGTAATTATAAGACAGGAGTATGGAATTGGCATAAATAATCAACCCCACAATCTTTCATGCGATATACTATTATTTATTATTTTATTTATTTCCAACATTTCTACCCCGCTCTTCTCTACCACCAAGGGGGGACTCAGAGCAGCCTAATAAAAGGCACAATCCGATGCCAACATAATAAATCTATTATATAAATGGGTTCATGTCATGTGATGTATACCTCAAACAAAGAAACCATACAACGCAGAAACACAATACTTGCCAACAGAAATAGGCCTCAAGCAAGATACGTTTGTAGCAAAGAAACTTTCCCCAAAACCTAAAAGGCCCCAAAACAACGAATAAAAATAAAACTACATTTACCAGCATCCTCCGGGGCAGCCAAAGACTCACCCAGCCTCTACATTCTGAACAACATGATTGGCTGCCAATAAGGGCGGATTTGCATAACTGCTGCAATGGCCAGCCAACATGAAAATTCTAACCATCAGAAACGGCCAAAACACAATAAGGAAACGGCCAATCCCAACACAAACACCCAAATCACTTCCCACCGAAAAAATACACCCCAAAAAAATCACAGACCACGCCCAAAATTGACAGTAAGGCTTCATTAACTTGATTTCCCTAACTAGCCCTCACTTACTGGGAAGCTGTTTACGCTCTAAATTGACAGTAAGACTTCATTACCTTGATTTCCCTAATTAGCCCTCACTTACTGGGAAGCTGTTTACGCTCTGAATTGACAGTAAGACTTCATTAACTTGATTCTCCCGACTTGGCCTCAGCTCATTGGACATTGTGTATGGCCTGAATTGACAGTAAGGCTTCATTAACTTGCTGTTCCTAACTAGGCCTCAGCTCATGGGACATTGTGTATGGCCTGAATTTACAGTAACCTACCTTGGCACACAGAGCCCCGACCATGCATGATGGGACTTGAAGTACCACAATGGAAAAAGGGATTTGTAGTACTTCAAAACCCATAATTCCCCACAGACCACTGTGGCCCAGAACCAAGACCATTAAAGACCCAACTTGGCACACCATGCCCCCCATGACCCACACTCCATCCAACTGCAGTTTAGAGGAGGGCACACCGTGGATGATTGAACTTTCTCGCATCTCCTAAAAAGGGCACAGCAACGCGTGCCGGGTACAGCTAGTACAATATAAAATCAAAAACATACAGCATTAAAACACATTAAAATACAATTAACATTAACACATCATACACATTGTCTTAAGTTAAAAAGTTACTACCAGTGGGCACTTTCAGCCTACCTAGTTGTAGCACTATGATTTGCACTTTAATTGACATTATTTCGTTGTGGTCCTCCAACCCAGTGTTTCCCAACCTTTTTTGAGCCAAGGCACATTTTTTACATTTACAAAATCCTGGGGCACACCACCAACCAAAATGACACAAAATGTTTTATGGCGTTTCGGCACCTCTTTTTCACAACAGGCTGCATATGCAGGGGACAAAGAGTAGGCAAAATAATAATAATATAGTGAAACTAGCAATATGCACAATTACAAAAGTTTTATAAAGTTAATGTCTCAATATAGTGAATTTGAAACACACGGAGTACAGTTTGGCACCCACATGATGTTGGCACCTCCATGGGAGAAAAAGGAAAAATCTTCCCTTACCGCGTTGGATTAGGCTCTGTACTAGATAATCTGCAATATATAGAAGTTCAATATATAGGAGCTTTCACCTACCTGGGAAGCATCATCTCTTCAGACGCCAAGATTGACAAAGAGATAGATCACAGATTATCAAAGGCATATAGTGCATTCGGAAGGCTTCACAAAAGAGTCTGGAGCAACAAGCACCTGAGACAAAGCACCAAAATCAGTGTGTACAGAGCTATCATACTGTCCATTCTCCTCTATGGGTCTGAAACATGGGTCACCTATCGCCAACACCTACGACTCCTCGAGCGCTTTCATCAGCGCTGTCTTCGCACAATCCTAAATATACACTGGACCGACTATGTGACGAATGTTGCTGTCCTTGAGCAAGCAGGGATCACCAGCATTGAGGCCATGCTATTGAGAACACAGCTGCGCTGGGCAGGACACGTCTCTAGGATGGAGGACCACCGCCTCCCAAAGATACTACTCTACGGTGAACTCGCCACGGGTCAGCGCAAGAGAGGCGCCCCAAAAGAGATATAAGGACTCCCTGAAACAACATCTCAGGCTTGGCCAGATTGATCACCAACAATGGTCCACCCTGGCCTCACATCGGGAGGCATGGAGAAGCACTATCCACAATGCTGCGGCCTCTTTCGAGAAGACACGCCGAATGGGTCTCGAAGAGAAACGACAACGCAGAAAGAACCGCAACTTGGAAAAAAACATCACCCAAGGAGACTTTCTGCTGCGCTTTCTGCAACCGAACTTGCCTATCTCAGATTGGCCTTTTTAGTCATCAACGCGCTTGTAAAAAGCGTGGGATGAGTCCTTCCTGAATCTTCGTTCGCGAAGTAATGCCGAGAGAGAGAGAGAGAGAGATATAGGAGCTATCCACAAACAGAGGGCAGCATGCGAAGGAGGAGAGGAGCACAAGTGGGCGGTTCTAAAAGTTATCCACAACAAGTGGGCAGCTCCAAAATGATTCAGCATCATTTTGGAGCTGCCCATTGGGCTCCTCTCCTCCTTTGCATGCTGCGTAACACTTTTCCCTCGCAGCAGGGGGCGTCTGCGTACAGAGCCTAATACCAACGTGGTAAGGGAAGATTTTTTTCTCCCATGGAGGACAAAATAATAGCGGTGGCAAAAGGAGGGGGGAAGGAAGGGAGGCAAAAAGCTTTTCTGGAGGCACAGCTGGAGCTCTGCAAAGGCACAGGAGTGTGCCTAGGCACACTGGTTGAAAAAGACTGCTCCAACCCCATCACTTTATCTGAAGGATCTGTAGTTCTCTGTTTTCTGCCGGAAGATGCAAGCAATCCTGAAATGACATATTATTAGTGACATATACATGGTTAACCTTATGTTTACAAATGTGGTTTTGAACATCATAGCAGGTTGTAGCCGCCCCCCCACACACACACACACGCAGATGAAGCCCCCACTATAACCTACCATAGAATCACTGCAGTCCCTCACCAATCATTGCAGACCATTTAGCGATATATACATCTTATATATCCTCCTTTTCTAGGAACAATATAGATAGCATAGACTTCTCATTGTCTAGACCAGGGGTGCCCACACTTTTTCAGCATGCGAGCTACTTATAAAACAACCAGGTCAAAAAGATCTACCTACCCATAAGGGACATTTAAGTGATTTTTCGCAAAAATAAGGGACACTACATATTAAATGCATTACTATCAATATCAGTATAAGTAGAATACTCTATTTTGACAATTATATACTTATAATGGAATATAACCCTGATTATATAGCTGGATAATCTGGATTATACTAAATATCAACATATATGGTTTTCTACATTTTAAATGCATTACTATCAATATCAGTATAAGTAGAATACTCTATTTTGACAATTATATACTTATAGTGGAATATAATCCTGATTATATAGCTGGATAATCTGGATTATACTAAAAATCAACATATATGGTGTTCTACGTATTAAATATATTACTATCAATATCAGCATTAGTACTCTATTTTGCAACATAAGTATTCATATAGTACCCTGTTTGGGTTTTTTGGGGGGATTTACAGTTTACCTATAATCAAAGACCATTCTGAACACCACCAATGATGAAATTGAACCAAACGTGGCACACAGGACTCCCCTGACCAACTGAAAACACTAGAAGGGTTTGGAGGCCATTGACCTTGAGTTTGGGAGTTGTAGTTCTCCTACATCCAGAGAGCACTGTGGACTCAAATAATGATGTATCTGGACCAAACTTGGCATGAATCCTCAATATGCCCAAATGTGAACACTGGGGAAATTTGGGGAAAATAGACCAAGACATTTGGGAGTTGAAGAGTTGCTGCGATATATACTTCACTTACCTTGTGGAGCAGAGTCACACCGGCAAGGAGGGCAGCCAGGAAGTGCTGCAGGGTGTCCTCACCCAGGCAAAGGCTTCGAGGGGCTCTGCCTCCACCTATCCAAAGGGGGAAGGGACTGGGCCAGGCCACCCAGGGGCTTTCTCCGCTTGCCTTCGGTCCCCTCTGTACTCGGAGGGAGTTAAAGGCGAGGGGGAAAGCTGCCTGCATGGCAAGGGAAGGAGCACGCGTGTGCGCACGGCAGAAGCACCACCATCCAGCTGCCATTGACCTCCTTTGGACCCGCGATCAACGAGTCGATCGCGATCGACTTCGTGGGCAGCCTTGATCTAGACATATAAACAGTCTCAGAAACAATCCTACCATTATTATACAACATATTGACAAAGGGACAGCTGTGGTCATCATGAACAAGGCAAACTCTCAGCCTCCTGTATGTAGTTTGCCTTGTTCATGATGACCACAGCTGCCCCTTTGTCAACATGTTGTATAATAATGGTAGGATTTTACAGAATACACTCTAAAGATCCTACTGGTTGATACCTGAAGGAACTACACAAATTACTCAGAGAATTTTCCACCAATATACAGAATCAAATTCAAATTGCCACTTCCCTGAAGCACCTTCAATATACTACATAAAATACGCATTTATACATCTTACACATGAATTTATCACAAAGGCTTTGCGGAGGAAAGAGGGGGGAAGCAAGGCAAACCTGTCACCCCGTGCACAGCTCCCCCTCAGCAACACTTACCTCATCACATGTAGGAATCTTCCCATGTTGTGTGGGAAGTGTCCAAGGATGCTTCTACCTCGGTTGGAGGCAGGGCCTCCCCTGGAAGTCATGTGGCATCATGTGATGGCTACATAGGGCTTCATCCCAAAAACAGGCTGGACTTGGTGAGTGTGATGAGGTCAACAGTCTCATCTGTAGAGGATATAATACTTCTCACGATGTAAATCTGAGGGCCAGAGGTTTAGCACAGTGGTTAAACAACAGCTGCTAAAAGATCTTATCACCCAAACGTTTCAGGTTCGAGACCCCGGGCTGGTTTGGGCAGCCCTGCCTCTGTCAGCCCTGCCTCTGTTTACCTGAGCAGTCGAAAACAGCCTAGCTGTGAGTAGAGAAATTAAGGACCGCTTTGCGGGGAAGGACTGCTATAACGCCAATAAATAAGGAAGATCGATTGCCAGAAGGTGGAAGGTCCTAACGGGCTGGCAAACTCTTTGTCATAGGAGGATGAAGCAACAGCACCCCCTGTGGCGCAATGGAGCAACAGCAACCCGGTGACACAACTGGAAAGAACCTGTGGCTCAACTGGAAAGAACCTCCTACTGTATATGTTGTATGTGCTGTATGTCAAATACAAAAACGGCAGGGATTGTCTGCTTGTATGTGTACTGTGATCCGCCCTGAGTCCCCTTCAGTGTGAGAAGGGCAGAATATAAATAAAGTGTATTATTATAAAGTGTATTATTATTTTTTATTGGCAAACATGGAGGTAGACGTACAGTATATTAGCCAGAGCTGAACTTTGTATAGCAAATATCTTTAACTACGCATTCAGTTACATAAGATTTTAATTGATCTTTTGATAGACCAACAATCTGATAGACAACTTTCACTAGTCATTGTTATTCTGACTACCTGCCATCTGGTATGTATGTCTCAGCATGATTAAGGATTGTTGTATACCTTTTTAGTTTTTCCTTTCATTCAGCTAGAATTTCCTTATTGTAGTCTGATATTTTTACACTAAGAACTTTTTCGTTGTACACTACGAACTTTTAAGGATATCAGTCACAAAGTGTGTTAATTGTCATTATTTCTTCTAATATATAGGCTTCAGAGCCCTAAATTTTGCGAAATATTCATACAATATAGTGTCCAGCCTATAGCACCATCCTTTTGAATCCTGGAATTTGCAGTTGATGGAAGGGCATGAATTCTTAGCCAAAGAGATCCACTGTAACGCCAAAGTACAAATCCATAGGATGTGGCCATGGTAACAAAAGTGGAGTCATCATGCTATACTTGTATTGTGAAATGGCTACAGATCTAGACTATGCTCCCATGGTTTCGATATGAATCAAGAAGGGGGGGGGGAGCCTCTTTTAATCTGATGGTGAAATTCAATTTCAGAAATGTGTTCAGGGACCATACTCTGGAAAAGGAGAAAATTGTAGACCAAAAATATCTGTAAGCTGAACGTTAAGTGAAAAATTTCAATCTTTTAGAATGGAGAAGCACACTTTTCAAAAGTTGGAAAACCACCAAATCATGATGGTGCCAAAGGAGAGGGGACGTGCCTTTTTGAGGAACCCCAGACAGCAAAATCAGGACTTCTTGTCAGCCAGATTTAGCCTTTAGACCTGCAATTCCCCACCCTAGTTTAAAAAACACATTAAGAGTAAAAATTCTTTCATTGTATCATACCGGTAGTTTATGTCTCAGATATAGAAATTAAAAATGATCTAAATATTCGCTCTGGAGGAAGCAACTGCCGACCAAAAGGTCCCAGGGTGGGGGAGAATATATGTGTGTTTTATCATCTGAGAAGTTGGGAGAGGTGATCCTTGATTTGCCAAGAGAAGTTCCTCTATTCAGCATGTTGGCATGCTGCCTAAAAATCAGGCAAAACATTTGGCATTGAATATTGAAGCAACAGATAAACCTTTGCAAGGCCCTCAAATATTGTCAAGACTCCTAAGTGCGGATCTCAGCAGAGACCATCTGCTCATATCCCTGGATCTTGTTACAATAATGCTATAGCAACAATATGTTTTCAATTTTGCTAGGTTCTTGGACCTTTATGTGCATTAAAAAAAAACTAAAGATCATTCTGTTGTATCTAACAAAGGCCTCTCTATGCAGATGACACCCAACTCCACTACTCTTTTCCATCAGACTCCAAGGAAGCCCCTCGGATATTGGACCAGTGCCTGGCCGCTGTGATGGTTTGGATGAGGAGGAACAAGCTGAGGATCAATCCCGATAAGACAGAGGTCCTCCAGGTCAGTCGCTCGTCTGATCGGGGCATTGGTTGGCAACCTGTGCTGGACGGGGTTACACTCCCCCTGAAGTCACAGGTCCACAGTTTGGGGATTTTCTTGGACTCAGCGCTGACGCTTGATGCTCAGGTGTTGGCGGTGGCTGGGAGAGCCTTTGCACAGTTAAAACCCGTGCGCCAACTGCGACCATACCTCGTGAAGTCTGACTTGACCATGGTAGTCCACACCTTGGTTACCTCTAGATTGGATTACTGCAATGCGCTCTACATGGGGCTTTCCTTGAAGACGGCCTGGAAACTCCAACTTGTCCAACGCTCGTCTGCCAGAGTAATAACTGGGGCAGGTTACAGGGAGCAGTTGACCCCTATGTTCAAAGAGCTCCGCTGGCTGCCATTTACTTTCCGAGCCCAATTCAAGGTGCAGGTGATTACCTACAAAGCCCTAAATGGTTTGGGACCCGCCTACCTTTGTGACTGGCTCTCCTCCCATAAACCAGCCTGAGCCCTTCGCTCCTCAGGGGTGGCCCTCCTTTCGCCCCTGCCAGTCTCACAAACTCAGCTTGTGAGCACTAGGGAGAAAGCCTTCTCCTCTGTGGCCCCCGTCTTTGGAATTCCCTCCCGGGAGAGATTAGGAATGCCCCTTCATTGGAATCCTTCAGGAAACAACTGAAAACCTGGTTCTTCCACCTGGCCTTCGGAGATTAGGCTCCCCTAATGCCCTCGTCTCTGCGAAACCTTTCCCCCCTATGTGACCCTTTGTCTTTCGACACTACTCCAGTTATCTCCTCTGAGTTTTTAAATACTCTATATGTTCATGTGGCCCGCCCTGTCGGTTCTGTTTTTAGATTCACCTGTATTGTTGTGTTTTCACAGATGTATTTTATTGTGTTTATTGCTTTTATTATGTTTATTGTTCTTTGATGTTGTTGATATTTTGTGATGTGTTGTTCGGGCACAGCCCCATGTAAGCTGCTCCGAGTCCCCTTTGGGGAGATGGATGTGGGTTAGAAATAAAGATTATTATTATTAGATTTTAGTTGATTGGGGTGGCAGAGAGAGAATCCGACATACCCTCCAATTAATTGAATCTATCATAGACAGTTCCATTTAATCCTCTGTAGTTCCACTTTTCAATGGCTTTTAAAATGTCCCAGTTTTTTTCTTTTCCTCCCACTACTGTATTTCCCTTTTGCCTTAGCTTTCCTTAGCTGCTGCAAACTACGTCTGAAGTACAAAAGTCATTTGCATACAACTCAGAGGGAAAAGAGGAGGCAGAAACTCAACTTTCCCTCATGTAAAGGCAAACTGCTGCAACCTCTACTAGTATGGCTTCTTTCATTAAGAATCTTTGCCATTTGACTACGCACTAACGTTGGCTCCTATTTTTCATCTATGACATTTTGGACGGTATGATCCATGGATTAGAGGTATATTGCACTGTCACTGCCAAATGAACTGTTTATAAATTATGTCATCCCACAACAATGAAAGATTCCAGTACTGATTAAATGTAGAACATGGGAAAGTTAGTTTGCTGGATTATAATTCCTAGAACGCCCAGCAAGCCATGCCAGGTGAAAAATCCTGGAAATTGTAGTTCAAGGAAATAACCTTCGCAACACTAATTAAATAAAGCAAAGCTTGATATGAGAAATAACTGTGGGATAAAATTCAAGAACCTCAAGGAATATAGCACATATTATGGTCCTCAGACAGGGAGGCAATTGCTCTGAGTCTGCAAGACCTGTGCAGGGCTGTTGATGACAGGGTGACTTGGAAGTCTCATTCATATGGTCACTATAAGTTAAGGTCGACTTGAAGGCAGGTAACAATAACAACAACATTGAATAAATGAAATGTTGGTGTTTTTGGGCTGTATGGCCATGTTCCATTATCATTCTTTCCTGATGTCTCACCTGCATCTGTGATAGACATCCTCAGAGATTTGTTCAGAGATCTGTTGGGAATGAGGCAAGTGGAGTGTATATCTATCTGTGGACTCACTAAGGTGGTGGAAGAACCCTTGTCTGTTTGAAGCAAGTGTAAATGTTGCAATTGGCAAGCTTGATTAGCATTGAGTAGGCTTGCAGCTGCAGAGTCAATCAGTGTTGTTGCCTGGAGGCATTCTTTGTTTGGGAGGTATGGACTGGTACTTGAACGTAGCATTTGTTGAATTTTCTTAGTGCAGGGGTCGGGAACCATTTTGACTCAGAGAGCCATAAAAGCAAAATATTTGGAAATTTATTTCACTGGGAGCCATATAATATATATTATATATTTAAGACTGAATTTAACTAAATGTGAGTATATACGTACATACTATGAGAAAAGGATTCCCTCGGCAGAATGACGGGACACTTCAGACCTGGCTCTGCAAAAGGCATGCTCAGGACTCTGGGAAAGAAGAGAAGGTGGAAGGAAGGGGGAAGAAAGAAAGACAGAGGAAATAAAGGAGGGAGGGGGAGAGGAAGAAATAAAAGAAGAACAAACTATGGAAAAGGAAGAAAAGAAAAGCAGGACAGAGACAAGGAGGGGGAAAGAAAGAAAGAAATGGGAAGGGAGGAAAGGAAAGGAAAGGAAAGGGTGGGGAAAAGAAAGGAAAGAGTGAGGAAAAAGTAAAATAATGAAGGGAAAAGAAGAAAAGAAAGAAGAGGAGGGGGTAAGTGAAAAGAAAGGAAGGAGAAGGAAAGGAAGACTTGGAGGAAAAGGATAGAAGAGGAAGGAAGGAAGGAAGGAAGGAAGAGGAAGGAGGAGGAAGGAGAAAATGAGAAAGAAAGGGTGAAGGGGGAGAAAGGAGGAAAGAAGAAAAGGGAGAGAGGGTGGGAAAAGTAAGGAGAGAATGAGACGGAAAGAGTTAAGAAGGAGGAAGGAAGGAAGAGGGAGAATGGAGGAAAGAAGAAAGGGAGAGAGGGAGGGGAAAGGAATGAGAGGGAAAGGGTGAAGGGGGAGAAAGGAAGAGGGAGAATGGAGGAAAGAAAGAAGAGGAGAGAGGGAGGGGAAATGAAGGAGAGAAGGAAAATGTGAAGGGGGAGAAAGAAAGGAAGGAAGGAAGAGGGCCCCAAGAGCAGCGGGAGATGAGGAAGAGGCAATGGCGGTGCGGAAGCAGCAGTTGCGGCGCATTTGCATCACTCCTCCATTCACTCCTCCAGAGCCTGGGCTGCTCTTGGAGAGCCAGATGAAATCATGAAAAGAGCCACATCTGGCTCCCGAGCCATAGGTTCCCTACCCCTGTCTTAGTGGGTCTGTAGATTGTTTGTAGGTGGTGTTTCTTCATCAGATTCCTTATGCATTCAGCGGTTCCCTTGATGTATGGTAAGAACACTTTTCCTCTAAGTGGATCTTTGTCTTTACTCTCATGGCTTGTTCTTGGTCTTGTACCTCTTCTGGTGTCTGTTAGTAGAATATGTATTAGCCTGGAGAGCCCAGTTTAGGTGGTTCAGTTTACCTTGGAGGAGGTGGAGTTTGCAAGTCTTATTTGCACAGTCTACCAGGGCTTTTGTTGTGATTCTTTTTTGACCTGGGTGATGGTTGGAGATTTTATGTAGATAGGTTTTCAGTAGACTGTGTGGCTCAATTATTGATTTAGTTTGCAGATGATCAGAACATCTGTGAATGGTTTTTACATTGAATTTTTACATTAATTCCCCCCACTGCCTGATCTTCAAAAACAAAGTAAAAAAGGACCCAAAGAGAAAGCTGGATTTCTGTTGGACTTTCTAACTATTGCAAGGAAGCCAGCTTTTTGCATGTGGAAAATGTATCGTAGAAACACGCCAGCTACAAGCAGCGTCTTCATATTTGTCTGCGTAGGGCGGACTGTGTGCTTGTTTTTGAACTTCACCTTTCACTGAACTAATGAAAGATTTAGTTATGGCAAGTAAGTAGGTTTAAAGAAGGACAACTTGCTCTTTTAATCAAGCCCCTTTGCCAAATATTTACTAAAATAGGGCAGATGCTTGTTAAAGTATAAATAGTTGGTTACTTATTTAAATAAAAGGAGTCTTGCAAGCCTTATTTGGTATGATCCTTTGATAGTGTTTATCTTCTTTTCTTAAAAAAATAGGAAGATTTCTATTGTACATTCAAGTAGTAGAACGAAACATTGCCAGAAAGAAATTAGTTATCTACTCTATAAAATTTGATACAAAGCACACAGCTCTGTTAACTTCAGATCTGCTATAAATAATACGTCAACTGTGAAATCTACTGGTAAAATATCTGTTTAGTGTTGAGAAGGCTGTAGTTGTGCCATGCTCAAGAAAGCATTTCAAGGCATTGGGATAGTTCTTTAAAAATTGTAAGGAAAAGAAACCCATCTTGCAATATACAGCAACCTAGGATTGCTTGTTCTTAACATTTTTGTATCAAACTTAGGGCCCCTTCCACCCAGCTGAATAAAATCCCACATGATCTGCTTTGACCTGGAATATATGGCAGTGTGGACTCAGATAACCCAGTTCAAAGCAGATCATGTGGGGTTTTTTGCTTTGATATTCTGGGTTATAGGGCTGTGTGAAAGGGCCCAAGGTATCAAGACGGGTAGACAGAAAAGTGTTTCTTCAAGTTCTATACTGATCAAACAGGAAGAGAGAAAAGCCTTGGAGAATTGACTTGGAGAATTGCCCTACTGCATCTCGATATATTGAGTAACCTTTATTGTGAAAGAAATGCTTATTTAGTCAGAATCCCAAGTGACACTTATGGGCATGAGTGTGTATGTGTCTGTTGTTTCTGTTGTCAACAGTTCTTATGCCTTGTGTTATATTGCTTAAGAAAAGTTACTGTCTGAACTACAACTACTAGATTCCCCCAGCCCCCGTGGCTGCTTATCCTCCAATGAGGCCACTTTCCCAAGCTCTGTTTTTGGGCACAACATTTTACCTGGTATGAAATAACTGCTGCTGCCGGAACCAAAAAGGTTTCAATTTCTGGAAGTCGAAGACCAAAGAAAAGAACAGGAGAAGCCTAAATATTGCTAGAAATATTTACAGTGATCTTGATGATAATGATGATGATAATGATAGAAATAATAATAACAACAACAACAACAACAATAACAACAACAGATATTCACTCTTCTCACCCCGAAGGGGACTCAGGCACGGCAAACAATCAATGTCGTTTTGTATAGACAATACAGAGACAGACAGAACAGAAGGGAGTGTGTTGTTTCAACTCAATGTCCAGCTTTTTGGTGCCATTGAAAGTCAGGCTCAAATCCAGTCACAGAGGGTGCTGTCACTCAATCCTCTATGACGAAGAGCCATCCTTCCTTTTGGTGACCCAGCATTTTCTGATCTTCTTTCTTTATGGTGTTGTAAGATACCTCCCCCACTTTTAGCGGTACCCAATTTCTCTAATTACAGCTAAAGCTGTTTTCAAACTGCTTAGGTCAACAGTAAGTTGGGTTGACAGTTGGTAGCTCACACTGACCCGGGGCTTCGAACTGGCAACCTTTGGGTTGATAGATGTTATAACTGGTGGTGATTTACTAGCTGTGCTAAACCCCCCGGCCCTGATAATCCTCACAGAAAAAACAAAAAATAACTACAGCAATAGCTTAGTGGTCAAGCATGAGATCTACAGGCAAAAATACCCAAGTTTCAGTATCTCTATTATTATTTATTTTGGATATGTATACCCCACCCTTCTCAACCCCGGGGGGGGGGCTCAGGGCGGCTTCCAGCCAGCACATATTTGATGCCTATAAGTAGTACTGTAGCCAGGATTTTGATTCGGGGGTGAGTGGGGGAGGCTGAGTTTGAGGGGGGCTGAGTCTGAGTGAGAGAGGATCTACCGTAGCAAACCTTTTGTATTGTTATCCCAATACCCCCATGCATATGGGATATATTGAGCATGGTGATCAGATCATGCTATGAATACACATAACAGTTTAAATAATGTACCAGTAAGGCCTTCTAGTGGACCACCCTGAGAATTTGAGGTGCTCACCCCACCCACCCCGGCTACGACCCTGCCTACAAGTAAACACAATAAAATACATATCAAAACAATAATTATAAATAGTTAAAACAGTAAGATTAATACAATAGTTGGAGCTGGTCTGGGACAGACTCAAGTTGAATCCCCTAAGGCAGTGGTTCTCAATCTGTGGGTCCCCAGGCGTTTTGGCCTACAACTCCCAGAAATCCCCGCCAGTTTACCAGCTGTTAGGATTTCTGGGAGCTGAAGGCCAAAACATCTGGGAACCCACAGGTTGAGAACCATTGCCCTAAGGGATGCTGACTCAACGATTCTGGGAACTATAATCCTTATAAAAAATACTAGCTCTTAAATAGAAAAAACGGACCCTGATAGGCAAGCAGTCTGGTTTGATATAAGACATCTTCCGATATTCTATTTTTCCAAGTACCTATTGGATCCAACTCTGATGTTGCAGCCATTTTGGCCAACTTGATGGATTGGAATGCATAGTCTCAAGAGAACCCCTCCATTGATTTAGGGAACTAGAAAACATTAAAAGAAAGAAAAATAGCAGATTTTTAAAATTAAAAAAACTGGTTGCATTTTTCATCTACAACAGAAGAAAAACTCTGGACAGTATTAGGAATGTGCTGTTAGCCTATTATTAAAGTGCCGTGTATTGTTTCAAATAATTGCTAGTTATGCTGGAATTAATTTCAGTTTCTCATGCAGAGCTGCTTTGCCAAAATATGGGTCAAAAATGTCTGCAATTTGTCTTCATTCTTGTTTATGGAGCTGATGAACCCTACAGCAGAGTAACACTGAATAGCCCTTCCATTGGAAGGTAATTCTGGCTGAAGGCTTCGGCTTGGAGGGGATTGTTCACATCTTTGGGGATGAGGAGATAAATATCCAGCTGTGTTTACAGAGATTTGATGTGGGAAAAGCAGTTTGGCTTAGTGGAGGCACTTGAACTCTGAGCTGTCTGTCTGGAGACTTGCATGTCATGTCTGGACAAGTCTGACTGCTATTTTCGGGTTAAGGTCATGCTTGTGCAGAGAACAGTCCCAATGTTACTGAACCTGTGCTTCAGTATTCTCGTTGGCTTTTTTCTGTTTTGAAAGCCTTAATGGGAACGTGATCTGTGTATACTGAAATTTGTCTCCTTATTCCAGTGGTTCTCAATCTGTGGGTCTCCAGGTGTTTTGGCCTACAACTCCCAGAAATCCCGGCTAGTTTACCAGCTGTTAGGATTTCTGGGAGTTGAAGGCCAAAACATCTGGAGACCCACAGTTGAGAACCACTGCCTTATTCTCTAACAAGGGTGTCCTTTGGTGTTTAGATGGGAAGCAGAATGAGTGTGTTTACGCTACACAGATATACCAGTTTGACATGATGTTACCTCTCTGTCAACACCCTATAGAAACCTACAGTTTATGACTTCAAACCTACAGTGTAGGACTTCAAATTCTCTGTCAGAGATCTTTGATTCTGTTATACAGAAAAGGGCCCTATAACTCACCAACACAGAATTTTAAGAATGTCACCAAACTGCAAATCTTAGGATTCCACTGGATAGACGAAGTTATAATGGCATCATGCTGTTATAACTATGCCATGTAGATACTCACAGGTGACTTCTGGATTTTGATTTAAGAAGAAACCAACAACTTGATGGTTGTAGAAAGCCTGTAGCTTTAAAAGGCAATTTCTATTGCGCAGAGGTTACAGAAAAGATCACTTTTTTCATATCAGGAACAACTTGAGAAACTGCAAGTGGCTTTTGGTGTGAGAGAATTGGGCATCTGCAATGATGTTGCTCAGGGGATGACTGGATGTTTTAATGCTTTACCATCCTTGTGGGAGACTTCTCTCATGTCCCTGCATGGGAAGCTGGAGCTGACAGAGGGAGCTCATCCATGCTCTCCCTGGATTCGAGTCCTGGAGGCACAAGGGTTTAACCCAGTGTTTCCCAACCGCTGTGATGCGGCACAGTAGTGTGCCGTGACAGACCTCCTGCTGTGCCGCAAGAAAAGCTCTCTGCCCCCCCTTCCTTCCCCCCTCCTCCTGCCGAACTCCTGCTGCTTGGGGGAGGAGGAGGAAGGGCCAGGCGGCGGTGAAGAAAAACAAGAAGGGGCCAGGAGGCCACCTCCTTCAGCCGTTTCCCAAGCCAGCCACCAATCCACCATGACTCTCGCCCCATTGCTCGCTGAAGCCGTGCAGAGGAGGAGCCTTGCCCACTGAAGCCCGTTCACTGCTCATGCTCCTCCTCTGTGAGAGAGCTGAAGCTGGGGGGAGGGGGCATGGCATGGCGTGGCCTGGCTCCACCCCCTGGCTTCGGCACTCCCAGTAGCTGCTCCAGCCTTGAGAGGACAGTGCCAAGCCAGCATTGTGCTGGCTCTGCCACCACTGGCTTGGCACTGCCCCCTCAAGGCTGGAGCAGCTGCTGGGAGAGCTGAAGCCAGGGGAGAGGGCGGGGCATGGCGCAACCTGGCTCCGCCCCCTCCCCCGGCTTTGGCACTCCCAGCAGCTGCTCCCAGCAGGCCACCACCCCCCAGCTGTTCTTTACTGTGTTAGAGTGTCATTTTGTGTCATTTTGGTTGGTGGTGTGCCCCAGATTTTTTTTAAAGTTAAAAGGGTGCCGCGGCTCAAAAAAGGTTGGGAAACACTGGTTTAACCCACTGTGCTACTGGGGGCTACAGAAAAGTTCATTCACTGTGAAGGGCAATGGTTGATAGGTTAAATGTTTGTCAACTGATTCTGAGTCAGGAGTTTAACAAGATGAGAAAAATAGTTATTTCTTCTTCTTGTCCATCTTCTGGAACTGGAATCAATTCTCATTTTCACCAAGAATTACAAGCATCAACAAGAAGTATGGAGAAGAAAGCACATACATAATTCTTGTACATAACAGTAGGCTTGCGAAAAAAGTGAATGGAGTGGTCTGAAAATCCATATATTCTAAAGATTTTTGAAGGGTGCCAGGTTTTGTGTATATTGTCACTGTTGCCACACACTTTAGTCCTTATGTCCCCAGGTCTCCTATGCTTAAATGTTATGAGTCTGATATGGGGATAAGTGAAGGATTGTAAATTATTTTTTCATCTGCTTTTTAACAAAATATTATTTATTTCCCATGTATATATGAGCATGTACAGCCACAGATGTTTTTCTGGAGAAATTCCTCAGACTCCACACATCAAGCCGAGGCTTGGCAGCTGTCTTGGTAGACTGGCATGTAATCCAACTTGACAAAACCAATAAGAACATAAGAAGAGCCATGCTGAATCGGACCTCAGCCCATCTAGTCCAGCATTCTGTATCACACAGTGGCCCACCAGTTGTACGCGGGGATCTCGAGCAGAAGGGAGGGCAAAACCCTAACCTGCTCCCGACCCCCCACAACCAGTACCCAGGGAAATCCTGCCTACCTCAACCAACTCCGAGGTGGCACTTGAATGTCCTTTTCAGTAACTACCGATAGACTAGGTATCCATGAATCTGTCTAATCCTGCCTTGAAGTTGTTCAGGCTGACAGCTGTCACAACCTCTTCTGGAAGTAAATTCCATAACCCAATGACCCTCTGGGTGAAGAAATATTTCCCTTTATTAGTCCTAATTTTCCTACCTTGGAGCTTCAGGAGTGCCCTCTAGTCCTAGTGTTTTGTGACAAAGAAAATATTTTTTCTTTATTCATCTTTTCTATCCCATGCATGATTTTATACACTTCGATCAAGTCACCTCTTAAACGCCGTCTTTCAAGGCTGAAAAGACCAAGGCGTTGCAACCTGGTTTCATAAGGGAGCCGCTCAATCCCTTGGATCATTCTTGTTGCCCTTTCCTGTACCTTTTCCAGTTCCGTTATATCCTTCTTAAGGTGCGGAGACCAGAATTGTACACAGTACTCCAAATGTGGCCTTACCATAGATTTGTAGAGAGCTAATACAACATTTGCCGACCTATTTTCGATTCCCTTTCTGATCATGCCTAAAATAGAATTTGCTTTTTTCACTGCTGCTGCGCACTGGGTTGACATCTTCATTGAGCTGTCCACCAAAACCCCAAGATCCCTTTCCTGGTTTGTCTCGGAAAGCTTTGACCCCATCAATTGGTAGGTGTAGTTGGGGTTCTTTGCCCCGATGTGCATGACTTTACACTTGTTTAGGTTAAAATGCATTTGCCACTTTGTTGCCCATTCACTCAATTTCGAGAGATCTTTCTGGAGCTCTTTAAAATCAGTTTCATTTTTAACTACCCTGAACAATTTAGTGTCGTCTGCAAACTTTGCTACCTCAGAATTCACTCCTACATTGTAGCAACCCAGTTCCCTTTCGTGCCTGGGGGCAGGGGGCAGCACCGGGGGTCCCACTTGCATTAGGGCCAGCTGCAGTTGATGAGGACATGGAGGAAGGGGCTGATGAGTTAGCTGGGCCTTCCTCTCCCACAGAGAGTTTGGCCTGGGATGATGAATGGCCTGACGGCTATGCTAGCTGGGAAGTTCAGGCTGACCCTGAGAGTGATGATTCTGATCATTATGAGAAACCAAGTGGTTACGGGTCGCAGGAAAGGATCAGGGAAACAGTGGAGGAAGAGCCCATGGAAGCTGAAAGGGAGTTTGGCTCTCATGAAGATAGCGACGCAGGTGCTGGGAGGCAAGGACGGAGCTTTGATAGGAGACGGAGCATTGAGTCCAGCAAGAGAGATTGGCACCGTAGCCTAGAGCGCCAGAGAGGCGCTAGATCCCGTAGCACAGATTGGCGCAGAAGCCTAGAGCCCCTTTTCACACCATGGGACGCTACTCCACGAACCCCTTTTCACACCATGGGACGCCCCAGGCGACGCGGACGGCGGGCCGGCGAAATGACCCAATTGACCGCTGCCCAAGTTGTGGAGATGCAGCAGGAACTGGGAGAACTGCGGGCCAGGGCTGGCCGACACCCTTCTGTGTCTACCCCAGCCCGGTTTGGTGGCAACCCGGCCCAAGTCAACGTGTTCATTGGACAATGTGAAATGTACCTGGAACTCCGGCCCACGGAGTTCGCCACTGAACGAGCCAAGGTGGGCTTTGTCTACACTCTCCTGAAAGGGACGGCGGCGGCATGGGCCACCACGCAGTTGCAGTCCGCATCCGCACAAGTGGCTACGTTGGCGGCGTTCCTGGAGGCCATCAAGACTACTTGGGGAGACCCAGTGAATGCAGAGCTGGCGGAGAGGGAGCTGGATCGTTTGTCTATGAGAGAGATGCCCTTGTCCCAGTACATCTCTCGGTTCCGTGTGTTGGCAGCTCAAGTGGCCTGGAATCCCGCTGCCTTGCGTTACCAGTATATGAAAGGCCTGTCGCCGGAGATGCAACAGGAAATCCTGAGAGGGGCTACTCGGCCTGCCGACCTGGAGGAGGCGATCGTTTTGAGCATACGGGTGGAGGCTGGATTACAGACCCGGAGACGATGGGACAAAGGGTTCGGGAGAAACTGGTGGTGCGCAAGGGAGACAGGGGCCAGCCGCTTTTCGTTTCGGGCCGTTCGTACCGGCTCCCCAGCCGTTAGATGAACCGAGCCCATGCAGTTGGGGCACGTGAGGCCCAAAGTGGACGCCGCCAAGAAAGCCCGGCGCCAGCGGCTGAACCTGTGCTGGTACTGTGGAGGATCCGGTCATTTTTCCAAGGAGTGTCCCCAGAAACCGCGCGGCAAGACCCCTCGGGCCTCGGCCGCATTTGAAGAGCCCCAAGAGGCCGAAGAGGCCATCCAGACGGCAGGGGAAGGGGCCGGCCGAGTTTAAGTGGGTTCGCTAACTCGGCCACGGTCGCTAACCTTCCCCCAGAACCCCAGACTGGACAGTTGTTTTTGGTGATGGTCGCCCTGTGGTCCAAAGAGAAGGGCCCAATGATGGTACATGCCATGATTGACTCAGGGGCCACCAACAACTTCATTGATGCAGACTATGCCAAGTCTGCCGGATTACAGTTTCATGATCTCAAGGAGCCTAAGGGCGTACAAACCATCGACGGAAGGCAACTAAAAGCCGGGGCCGTGACCCAATACACTGCCCCTACCAAGATGTGGACAAGCTCTCACAAAGAGGACATTTCTTTCCTTGTAACCAAGTTGTCAATCTTCCCGGTGATTCTGGGAATCGTTTGGCTGACTCTCCACGATCCACAGATTTCCTGGGCCACAAGGCAGTTGCAATTTTCCTCTGAACATTGCCAGGGACATTGCATGACGGCCCGGGCGTGCCAGGCCCAAGAGGTGGAACAAGCCGCTACTTTGCCCAAAAAGTATGCGGGGTTTTGGGATGTGTTCAGCAAGAAGGAGGCGGAACGATTGCCTCCCCACCAACCTTACGATTGTGCCATTGAGTTGGACCCCAGAGCCCCCATCCCGCGTGGAAGACTCTACCCTCTCTCGGAACCCGAGCAAAAGGCTCTCCGAGAGTTTTTGGATGAGAATCTGCGAAAGGGGTTCACCCGGCCTTCCCAGTCCCCGGCCGGGGCGCTCATCCTGTTTGTCAAAAAGAAATCTGGGGAGTTGCGGCTCTGCAATGACTACCGAGAACTCAACAAGAGTTTGCTTACAACAATGCGACGCAAGAATCTATCAAAGAAACGCCTTTCTTTGCTAACTATGGACATCACCCTCGGTTCTACCCTCCTGTAGACCAATCCGGAGATGTGCCCGCAGCAGAAGATTGGCTACAGGAGCTCACTGCGATGCAGGAGATGCTGCGCACTCAATTGGACCAGGCTAAAGCCGATTACAAGCGGATGGCTGATCGGCGGCGCCAAGAGGGTCCAGAGATCCAGGTGGGAGACAAAGTTTGGCTGTCTACCAAGAACTTGCCTACGCAGAGACCTAGCCGCAAACTGGATGCGAGATTTCTGGGTCCCTACAAAGTGTTGGAGAGTGTGGGGCCTGTTGCTTTCAAACTACAGCTTCCAGCAGACATGAAGATTCATCCTGTCTTTCATCGTTCCCTGCTGAGACCGGCGAAGGGGGTGTGGCCTGATGTGACGCAGCCGCCACCCCCTCCTGTGATGCGGGACGGGGAGGAGGAGTTTGAGGTACAGGACATCCTGGACTTCGCATCAGATACCGGAAGCTGGAGTATTTGATTGACTGGAAGGGTTTTGGACCGGAAGAGCGTTCTTGGACACCGGCACGAGACGTCCACGCCCCGGACATTGTTGCCCGCTTTCACCGCAAGCCCAAGCCTCGAGGGAGGCCTCGGAGGGGCCCTGAGGGGGGGGATAGTGTAGCAACCCAGTTCCCTTTCGTGCCTGGGGGGCAGGGGGCAGCACCGGGGGTCCCACTTGCATTAGGGCCAGCTGCAGTTGATGAGGACATGGAGGAAGGGGCTGATGAGTTAGCTGGGCCTTCCTCTCCCACAGAGAGTTTGGCCTGGGATGATGAATGGCCTGACGGCTATGCTAGCTGGGAAGTTCAGGCTGACCCTGGGAGTGATGATTCTGATCATTATGAGAAACCAAGTGGTTACGGGTCGCAGGAAAGGATCAGGGAAACAGTGGAGGAAGAGCCCATGGAAGCTGAAGGGAGTTCGGCTCTCATGAAGATAGCGACCCAGGTGCTGGGAGGCAAGGGCGGAGCTTTAATAGGAGACGGAGCATTGAGTCCAGCAGGAGAGATTGGCACCGTAGCCTAGAGCGCCCGAGAGGCGCTAGATCCCGTGGCACCGATTGGCGCAGAGGCCTGAGCGTTGGGGGCCTCGCCAAGGGATTAAGTATAGGATCCATGGGAACGGATCTTCAGTAGCTCGGCCACTTCTATTCTAAGAGGAGTGAAGCGGCGGAGTTCCACGGAGCCAAGTTGCCGGCTCAAGCCTTGCCAAGAAGTTTCTTGGGTTTGTTCATGAACTTTGCCTTGTTCTTTGCCACGGACCAAGTCCTCGATCCGCATAGTTTTGCGGAGCCTTGCCACGTTGCCTTTGGATTTTACCTACGAACTCTTTACCTTTTTTGGATTGAACTTTTTGATACTTTTTATGGACAATTTACCTTTTCACCTGTTTTTTATTCTTCAATAAATAGTTAGCTGATTACCGTCTCTGTGTGTGTGATTAAGGGGCTGGGCCAAGACCCTGCATCGTGACATACATCCAGATCATTAATGAATAAATTAAAAAGTAACGGACCCAAAACTGAACCTTGGGGTACGCCACTTCTCACTTCTTTCCACCCAGAGAAATGTCCATTTATTACCACCCTTTGTTTCCTACAGTTTAGCCAGGTTCCAATCCAGGACAAGACCTGTCCTCTGATTCCATGGCTGAAGAGCTTATTTAGGAGCCTTTGGTGAGGGACTTTGTCAAAAACCTTTTGAAAGTCAAGGTAAACAATATCAATTGGGTCCCCTTTATCTATGTGTTTATTTACACCCTCAAAGAATTCTAACAAGTTAGTAAGACATGATTTGCCTTTGCAGAAACCATGTTGATTTTCTTTCAGCAATGCCTGTTCTTCTATGTGCCTAGTAATACTTTCTTTAATAATGGTTTCCATCACTTTGCCTGGAACTGAGGTTAAACTGACTGGTCTATAATTTCCTGGATCACCTCTGGATCCTTTCTTGAAGATCAGTGTTACATTTGCCTCCCTCCAGTCCTCGGGTACAGTGCCTGATCTTAGAGAAAGGTTATATATCTTAGCTAGAAGTTCAGCAATTTCACACTTGAGTTCCTTAAGAACTCTGGGGTGGATGCCGTCTGGACCTGGTGATTTGTTGACATTTAGTTTAGTAAGGCATGTGAGAACATCCTCCTTGTTTATCTCTATCTGTTTTAATTCTTTTAATTCCCTCCCTGAAAAAACTGACTCAGCTGCAGGCATATGTTGTCTGTCCTCCTGTGTGAAAATGGAGGCAAATAAGTCATTTAGCCACTCAGCAATCTCCTTGTCTTCACTGATTTTCCCTTTCTGACCATTGTCGTCGAGTGGCCCAACTGCTTTTCTAGTTGGGTTCCTGCTTCTGATGAACTTAAAGAAGTTTTTGTTATTTTTTTAAAAATATTCTTTGCTATGTGTGCCTCAAAATCTCTCTTGGCTTTCCTGACTGTTGCTTTGCATTTAGTTTGCCAGAGCTTGTGTTCCTTTCTGTTCTCCTCGGTAGGAAGAGCCTTCCATTTCTTAAATGAGTATTTCTTCTTTCCAATCACATCTTTTACTTCATTTGTAAGCCATACTGGTGTCCTTATGGACTTTCCATGCCTCTTTCTTTTTATTGGAATGCATTTTAGTTCGGCCTGTTTTAAGGTATTTTTAAACAGTTTCCAAGCATTTTGGAGGGATTTGATTTTTTTACTGCTCCTTTTAGTTTGTTCTTTACAATTTTTCTCATTTTGGTGAAATTCCTTTGTGAAAGTTTAATGTCTCCGTGTTAGTTTTCACTGACAGTTTGCTATCCAAACTTAAGTTGAAGGTTATTGTGTTATGGTCACTGGTACCTATGGGCTCAGTTACAAGGATATCTTGAACGAGATCTTGTTCATTAGTTAGCACCAAGTCCAGGATCCCCTTTCCCTGGTTGGTTCCATGGCCATCTGCTCTAGGGAATAATCAGCTAGCATGTCGAGGAACCTTGTCTCTCTTTCATGCGTAGAACAAGAATTTGGCCAATCTATTTGGGGATAGTTGAATGTCCTTGGCATACTGGTGAAAGCACCTCTGGCACATGTTGAGCTTGTGAATCAGGCCATTGTGGTTCGAGCACACATGGCAGGAGTGTGACTCCTGCCCAAATTTCCTCAGGTGGCTCCAGTAGAACTGCTGGTGGCTCATGGCAGGTGGCGTTGGAGAGTGATGCAGCTCAGTCTCCAAAGGAAGAGAGAGAGAGAGAGAGAGAGAGAGAGAGAGAGAGAGATCAACCTGTTCCACCTGACACATACTCAATAGTCGTTGTAGATTAACTTTTGTTGCACAACTGCCCTGATTCATTTTGAAAATTATATGGAAGTGGTAATACTGAGTTCCAGACAACTATGATCTCTTTCGTTTTGAACCCCTCTACACTTTTTCCTGAGGACTCCTTACTTTCCTATTGTGATCAAGTAATGGCTTCCCTGTAGCCTTTGAAAAATGGTTCATAAATGGATGTGGTGTCCCTTATACCTTCTCCCATTAATTCAGACTAATCTTGGTTTCTATTTGAGCATGACAAGAACTGGGGAATGATAGGTTAGTCACTCAAGCAATTGTGTGAAAATAAATATCTAGTTCTTGCTGGAAGGCTGTTCAAGTGTCAAGGTGCATCACAGAAGAAATTGAGATAATAGGGGTAGATCTTTGACTTGGCAGCTTAATTTGGTGGAAGGTTCCGTCCTAAGAGTGCAGGATGCAGAATCGCCAAAGATTGTCAACCATACCAGACAAGCGATTTGTTGAGTCAGTTTCTAAATGGAATTAAAAGGGCATTACATTACCAAAAAAGGTGCTGTCACGACTCCCACAGATGGCAAGACAACACCAAGCTAGTAAAAATATATACAGTTTATTTGTTAACACAACGTAGCCTCAATCCGGCGTTCCAAAAAACCCACACCCAAAACCGAAAGCAAAATAGATGAGACGTCCGTCTTCAAACGAAACTTGAGCTGTAACTCGGCTTGTAGTCTGTGATGCGAAGACCCGTCCAGAGAAGGAAAGAAGGAGTGCTTCACATTCCAGGAGCTGAGTATGCAAACAAACACATGAAAACCCCCCCAACCCACAGCAAACTCCCCTTCACCCTCTATACAATACCAGACACTCACAGCAACACAGGAAATGTTCATACAGGACGCGGCAGACACTAAATATAAAAGCACACATTAAAGTCCCAACCCCCCAACATGCAACAATGTCAGCTAGAGCTGCCATAACAGCTCCCCCAGAACCCAGCATGAACACAGCCCAAATACTCACAGCTTGCTGGGAATCAAGAACCAGGACACGAACCCACAAAATCACAAGATACAGGAACCAGCAACCCACAGCAACACCTTGGCCGACCGCAGATTCCCAAATCCCCAAGCCTTACTGTTATACCCTTACAAATCAGAGTCATCAGACTCCACACCCAAATCTGCCCTAGTGCCCTCAGCTGCAGCCCTGGGTGTGTTCCTCCAATTGTCCCATCTTTGCTCTGCAGTTAAAGCGCCCCAGTC
This sequence comes from Anolis apletophallus, assembly GCA_030556195.1. Lineage (NCBI taxonomy): Eukaryota > Metazoa > Chordata > Lepidosauria > Squamata > Anolidae > Anolis > Anolis apletophallus. The sequence continues at coordinate 117,551,811 of JARBWK010000005.1, read as the reverse complement.
CAATTCCACATTCCCACTAGGCCAACTATTATCACTGGAAAAACCAAAAAATGAACTTTCGCTGGACTCAGCATTTAACACATTCCTGACATCTTGCACCAGTGCTGAGTCCAGCTCAGTATCACTGTCTTCTGAGGGTAACTCCACGTCAAACCCCTCAAAGGTCTCATCACTGGTAGGCTCCCTAAGTATTTGTCGGACCTTCCTCCTATGTTCTGCCTCTTCCAAATGCTCATCACTTGCAGCCCTCTTTCTCCCAGCTGCAGGAGGCCCGCCCAAACCTCCCTCTTCCAAGGACATATCTGACAAACTCTCCTCTTCCCAATTACTACCTGTAGCAACTACAGGCTCAGGTTGCTCAACCACAACAGGTGCTGTTGAATACAATGTGCTGAATTATCTCCATAATATTAGACAGATTCTTCACACTCTGGCATACACAAATATCTGTAACAAGATTCCTCACACTTGATTACATGCATTCAACATGAAGAATAATTGTCATTGTGGAAAGACAGATTTCTCTGAAATACTTTCAAGATTGGAATTTAGTACTATGATTCTCATAAAAGTGTAATAGCAGGTCTTTTTCCACTTGAGCCAGAAGCATCCTTGATCCATTATACTGATGATGCACTGTTAGATTTGGGAACTCAGTTCAGGAGTTCTGTACAAGCATATGGGTTCTTGGTGTGACTTCACCCATGTGATGCTTTCGCTGCTTGCAACCACAAAGCACAAGGCATATTGGAGCCAGAGCTTGAGAAAATACCTTGTAACTTGTGCAACCTCTGCTTGGGATATGCTTGATTTTAAATGCTTCCCATGGCACATTTTACATTTCCTTCAAGAATTACTTAATAATCTCCTTAATAGCTTAACAATCATAAGTGTGGGTGTAAAGGTTCCTGACATGATTCTAATGATTATGTGTGTATGCAAGTATCTAGGTTTTATTAGCAGAAACTTCTGCAATTTGGTACCCCCATACAACACAAGTCATCTTTTAAATTCGCTTCTACAGAGCGGGTAAAACAGTTAAGCTGCAGAAAATCCTGCCAATCGAAAGGTTGGCAGTTCAAGCTTGGGTCAGGGTGAGTGCCCACCATTAGCCCCAGCTTCTGCTCACCTAGCAGATCAAAAACAGAAATGTGAATAGATAAATAGGTACTGCTTTAAGTGGGGAGATAATAAAAGGCACGCATAAGGACATACCAGCGATTTGATCAGGAGGACATCTACGGACAACGAAAGCTCCTCGGCATGGAAGATGAAGGGACAGTAACCCCCCTCCCCATGGCCAGAGTTGAGCACAGCCTCCTGATGCCAGAAATGGTAAAAAGATGGGGAAAGTCTTTACCTCTGTTTATGTATTGTCTGTACAGTAAAATAAATTTGAGATCACAGCTGTGCTGGTAATAATGCAGTCAATCCTCCGTATTTGTGAGTTTTACATTTGCAGATTTAATTATTCTTGGATTTGATTTAAAATGTTATTTCTAGGTATCTCTGTGTCAGGGGTATCAAAATAATTTTCACTGAGGATCACATCAACTAGATGGTTGCCTTCAAAAGGACATTTGTAATTGTAAGACTGTATAAGTGTAACTATGTTGCCCTGGCATTGCATGCCTCACAGGCCACAAAATAATAAGCAACAGGCCATATTTGGCCTTGCATGTGACACATGTGTTCTATGTCCTCAAGTGAAACACTATGGTCAAATTCCAAAAAAGGTTGTCATGGAATTGTGCTCAAGATCCTAGATATTTCTAGACGTGTTCTTTCAGGTATAAAATAGCAATTATTTTATTTGTGGTTTTTCAATGTTCATGATAGTCCTGTAGTCCTAAGCCCAGCGAATGTGAAGGGTTGACTGTGGTGTCCCTTAAAACAGTGTTTTTCAACCTTTTTTGAGCCATGGCACATTTTTTACATTTACAAAATCCTGGGGCACACCATCAACCAAAGTGACACAAAATGACACTCTAACACAGTAATACATATAGTTAATATATTTTTAAATGTATTTATACACTCAGTGTGAAACCTGAGCCTGTTTCGATGAACACAACATATATATGACTTCCTCTCACATACTTATATATGGCTATCATGTCTTCTCTCAGCCTTCTCTTCAAGCCGCTCCTCATAGGGCTTGTTCTCCAGACCCTTGTGAAATTTCACCCTGAGTGCAACTTGCTTCCAGTTAACTATGGATGTCGTTAAGCTGTTATAAACATTTCCTTGGTGGACGGGGAGGCAACTCTTGAAAAATCCAGTAAAATAGAAAAAAAATTCCAAGTGGAGAGGCTCAATTTGTTTCTTGGAAACCTGTGAATGCTTCAGCCTCCCGATGCTCCCAGGTTTGCTCACTGCCCAATTCACCGATGTGGAGCTTCTGGCTCTTTCATAGATCTGTGTAGCCTCTTTCGCTGCCTCCCTCCTCCCTCCGCAAAAGCAGAGCACTGGGCGGAAGTGATTGAGTTGGCGTTTTCGCGTTGGCTTGGATTTCTCACGAGAACAACCAAAGCTGGAAGCTCCACATCGGTGAATTGGGCAGTGAGCGAACCTGGGAGCATCGGGAGGCTGAAGCAGCCCTGAGCGGGAGCTGGAGCCATGCTGAGTCGAGGCTCCTGAAGGCTTCCTCAAGGCGGGCCTGGCCCTGGCATTCGGCCGAGCCCTTCCTTTGCCTCTGGGAGGATCTTTGGAGAGGGAAAGAGGGAGAAAGAGCTGCTAGGAGGGGGAAGACTGCCAATTTCCCACGGCACACCTGATGATCGCTCATGGGACACTAGTGTGCCACGGCACACCAGTTGGGAAACACTGCCTTAAAATACTCATTTGGTAGCTCAGTGGGTTGTTTTGGGAATGTATACATGTATCTGCATAGATAAAAGGAAGCAGGTGCATTTTATTTGTCATGCATGGAAGACCTGAATGAGAAATATAGATGGTATTAGAATTCCTTTTTTTGTTCCTTAGTTGCACAGAAATCATAATCACGTTAGTTTAATAGTGGCTGAGCAGAATAAGGAGTGGTGTGTTGTAATGGCTATAAAAGGAATATGAGCTAAGTTTCGGACACAGTAAATAGATCAGTCCTCTTGAAATTCATCCTGGCATTACAAAGAAACATGGGATTGTTAAATCCCAAAAGAGATTCTCTATTTGAAAGTCTGAGGTTTCCTAATGAAAAATAAAACTGGTAAACTTGGTGTGTTAATTATATTAAGAGGTTATGTTCTCTAATCCCTAAAGCTTACCTAGAAGACTTTCTTCAAACAGATGTAACTCAAGCCAGATGAATGGAAAAGCCATTAATTAAAGTTCAGTCTGTGTATTTTTAATACGTATCCATCCACAGAACAAAATGTTCCAATCAAAAATATCTATTTGATGTAATGTTACTGAAGTGAAAATATTCTGACATGGTGCTACTACTGAATCTGTATCCCCGGGGAATATAAGCTGTCTGGAAAACAAGCCCAAAAAATGACCTACACCTTTTCAATAAATAAATACTGAGAATACTTGCTATTTCCTTTTTGCTGAGAGTATTATTGGTCTGTGAGTAGACTTGACAAAAAGGAACAAAATGAGGGCTTGTTTCATCAACATTGTTTTGGAAAATTTAAGCTCCAGTTTCATACACCTACTACTTCATGACACTAGAGAATTGATCTACTTTAAATCTGGTTTCTGCCTACTGCAGAATCATGGGATTTGTAGTTTATTGAGGCTGTTAAAGGCTCCTCCCTAAACTACAAAGCCAAAATTCTGCAGGAGGCAGCAACTGGATTTAAAGTGGATTCATTACCTAGTGCAGGGCTGTCCAACAGGCGGCCCTGGGGCCGTACATGGCCCCCCAGCCCCTTGGCTACGGCCCCTTACCCTCCTGCAATAAATAATATATTTTTAAAAATATTTTTTTCAATTAAAATATTATTATTTTTTATTATTATTTTTGGTCCCGCCTCCTTGGCTTTCTATTGGTCGCCTCCTCTTCTCCTGAGGGAGGGGGCCAATGGGAGGGAGTGATGTCTCTCAGGCCCCGCCCCCTTGGCAGCAAACAGGAAGAGCGACCCGGCCGCATGGCTCGGCAGAGCTCCTTCCTCCTTCTCATCCTCCCTCCCTCCCTTCCCAGGGAGGAGTTAGTGCAAGGAAGCATGCAGCGCTAAGGTGAGCACATTTCTTCTCCCTCCCTCCTTCCATTCCACCCTTTCATCCTTCTTCCTTCCCTGCCCCTTCCCTCTCTCTCTCTCTTTCTCCTCTCGCTCGCTTCCTCCTCCTGTTGCTCCGTGCGCTCGGAGGCGCTCAGGCCCTCAGCGCACTTGCCTCCATCACCTGGCCTTCTCCCCCCCCCCCACTTCCCTCTCCCTCTTTCTACTCCCCCCTCCCTTTCCTTCCACTCTTTCCTTCTTTCCTCCGTCCCTCTCTTTCACCTTCTTTCCTTCCACCCACCCACCCACCCACCCACCCTTTCAACTGTTCTCCCTCCCTCCTTGCCCCTCTCTCTTTTACCTTCCTTTCTTCCTTTCCTGCCACCCTTTTATCTTTTCTTCCTTCTCACTTCTCTCCTCCCTTTCCTCCCTCCATTCCCTTCCATCCTTCTCTTCCACTCCTTCCTTCCTTCCTTCTCCTGGGGTTTGGAAGCAGCCAGGCCCCGAGAGGCATCTCCTCCCTTTCCCCAGTCTCTCTCCGCTTGGGAAGGGGACTTGGAGAAAGGGAGGAAATCTCAGGGGCTGGCTGCTTCCAAACCCCGGGTTTGGAAGCAGCCAGGCCCCCGAGAGGCATCCCCTCCATTTGCTTGCAGGAGCCTCCCGGTTCGTGGCTCCACCAAGCCCGGGAGCCGCAAACCATGCTCTCGGCTTCCCTCCGGCTCCTGTTTATTTTCCCCAAACTCCATCTGTGTTCACTTTTGGGCATATTGAGTATTCATGCCAAGTTTGGTCCTGATCCAACATTGAGTCCAGAGTGCTCTCTGGATGGAGGTGAACTACAACTCCACAACTCAAGGTCAATGCCCACCAAAGCCTTCCAGTATTTCCTGTTGGTCATGGGAGTTCTGTGTGCCAAGATTGGTTAATTCCATCATTGATGGGGTTTAGAATGCTCTTTGATTGTAGGCGAACTGTATGATATGATAGCTCTGTACACACTGATTTTGGTGCTTTGCCTCAGGTGCTTGTTGCTCCAGACTCTTTTGTGAAGCCTTCCAAATGCACTGTATGCCTTTCCTAATCTGTGATCTATCTATATATGGCAGGAATGGAATAATAATAATAACAAATATATTTTATTAGAAATAAAGGGGAATATGAGTTTGTGAATATATACATGTGGCAGGAATGGAATAATAGTAATAACAAATGTATTTTATTAGAAATAAAGGGGAATATGAGTTTGTGAATATATACAGCGGGCGGAGCTGGGGAGGGGGCGGAGCCGGGGAGGGGCGGAGCCGGGGAGGGGGCGGAGCTGGGGAGGGGGCGGAGCCGGGGAGGGGCGAACCCTTAGGCCCCCCAGTTGATCAGTGTCTGGTAATCAGGCCCCAGGGTTGGTAGAAGTTGGACAGCCCTGACCTAGTGTGATGAGGTCCCTAGAAGTAAATACAACTACACTCAATGGGACTTGCTTCCAAGTAGACACAGCAAGCGTTGTATTGTTTCTGCATTGGTTGCTCTGCCTTGCCAGCCCCAATGAGCAAAGGGCGAAACTCCTGCCTTATGAGATTTAAACTGTGGGATATTAGCTTCTTTGGTGGACGGTCCCGCATGACCTTCTGGCAAACTAGTCAAATGTGGGCTAGGCAAACCTGTGGTTAGGTGGAGGTTGCTCACCAATGCTTCCTCTTCATCCTAGAAAGAAGTGAAGAGTTGAGTGCTGCAGGGTTCTGTCCTGGGCCCAGTTCTGTTCAACATCTTTATTGATGAAGGGTTAGAAGGCACAATCATCAAGTATGCAGATGACACCAAATTGGGAGGGATAGCTAATACCGCAGAAGATAGCAGCAGAATTCAAAATGATCTTAACAGATTAAGTTCAACAGGGACAAATGCAAGATACTCCAGTTAGGCAGAAAAAATGAAATGCAAAAATACAGAATGGGGGATGCCTGGCTCGACAGCAGTACTTGTGGAAAAGATCTTGGAGTCCTCATGGACAACAAGTTAAACATAAGCCAACACTGTGGTGCGGCAGCTAAAACAGCTAATGGGATTTTGGCCTGCATCAATAGGAGTATAGTGTCTAGACCAGTGTTTTTCAACCTTTTTTGAGCCGCGGCACGTTTTTTTACATTTAAAAATCCTGGGGCACACCACCAACCAAAATGACACACAATGACACTCTAACACAGTAATATGTGTTAATATGTTTTTAAAAGTATTTATACACTCAGTGTGAAACCTGGGCCTGTTTCGATGAACACAACATAGATATCCTGGCAGGAACGGCAGAAAGACACAAACTTCCCACACAGAACTCCCATAACCAAGAGAAAATACTATAAGAGTTTGGCGGGCATTGACCTTGAGTTTTGGAGTTGTAGTTCACCTATATCCAGAGAGCACTGTGGACTCAAACAATGTTGGATCAGGACCAAACTTGGCATGAATACTCAATATGCCCAAATGTGAACGCAGATGGAGTTCAGGGGAAATAGACCTTGACATTTGGGAGTTGTAATTGCTGGGATTTATAGTTCCCCTACAATCAAAGAGCATTCTGAATCCCACCAATGATAGAACTGGGCCAAACTTCCCACACAGAACCCCCAGGAGGCAAGAGGAGGTCTCTACTTGGGGAAAGGGAGGCGGGCCTTCCCAATGCATGGAGAGAGAGAGAACAAGTAAACAACGGGTGGGGAGGGGGGGTGTTAGTAATTTTGTGCCTTTATCGAGGTAGATTTCTTAGGGTTTTTATACTTCAACACACTAGACTCTTGCCCCCACCCTTCCTGGAGGTTCCAATTTCCCACGGCACACCTGTTGATCGCTCACGGCACACCAGTGTACCCCGGCACACTGGTTGAGAAACACTGGTCTAGACACAGGGAAGTAATACTACCCCTCTATTCTGCCTTGCTCAGACCACACCTAGAATACTGTGTCCAATTCTGGGCACCGCAATTTAAGCGAGATGTTGACAAGTTGGAATATGTCCAGAGCAGGGCGACTAAAATGATCAAGGGGAGAAGAAGCCCTATGAGGAGCAACTTAAAGAGCTGGGCATGTTTAGCTGCAGAAGAGAAGGCTGAGAGGAGACATGATGGCCATGTATAAATATGTGAGGAAAAGTCATAGGAAGAAGGGGGGGAGCTTGTTTTCTGCTGCCCTGGAGACAAGAATGTGGAACAATGGCTTCAAACTACAGAAAAGGAGAATCCACCTGAACATGAGGAAGAACTTCCTGTGAGAGCTGTTCAGCAGTGGAACTCTCTGCCTTGCACTGTGGTGAAAGTTTCTTCTTTGGAGGTTTTTAAACAGAGGCTCTCAGGGGTGCTTTGAATGCGATTTTCCTGCTTCTTGGCAAGGGGGTTGGGCTAGATGGCCCACAGGTCTCTTCCAACTCTGTGAGAAGAGTCACCAAGAATAATTATCTCCAGCCTGTTTCTGAAAGTGTTGTTCCTTTACCATATTAGTCATGGGTTGTGGTGCTGTCATACCATGTCATTCTGTGATGTGGTCTCTGGCCTCTTGTCAAGAATCAATGACATGATGGGTGAAGCATTTTGGGTGGCTCCTCCCAACAGTGATCATGTATACGGAAAGTTAGTGCTAAACCACATGCACAGTTGAGGCAGATTTAAAGGCATGATATATACAGTCTTAATTAGAACATTATGCTTTGAAATAAATAGATAAACACATATATACATATATGCACACTACAGAAATCAACTAAGAATGTTTTTGTTTTTACATTCTGTAAAAGACAAAGAAGTGAAAGAGAATTTGGGGGCCGTGATTTGGCCTTTAGCTCACTCTATTAATGGTGTGGCAGCTGCTCAAGCACAACCCTTCCCTTTCGCTGCAGAACTGTGGTCAGTATAGGCTGTGTAGAAGATACCAACACACTATGGACGAATTGGCACTGTAGATTTAATGCAGCTTGACACCACCTTAACTGTCATGGCTCAATACTATGGAATCACAGGATTTGTAATTTTGTGAGGCACCAGCACTTTTGGCAGATAATGCTAAAGATTTTTTAAGTCTACATCTCTCCAGATGCCATAGCATTGAGCCATGGCAGATACAGTATAAATGCACCCTACAGCTAAAATCCTGTTGGTTCATCCCAACTAGAGTAGATTCATTGAATCCATTGTTGAATGTTGACTCAATACATACATGAATGTCACTGATTCAGTAGGTCTCCTAGTAGTCAAATCTAAACATAAAATTGAAGTTTATGTCTTCTCCCTAAATGAACATTTCCCTGGTTTCTGGAAGATCTTGGAAAGGTGTGGGAATCATCTTCCATTGGACCTGATGGTAAGCTGTGTTGGTTGAGGCTAATGGGAGTCAGAGATCAACACAATCTGGAGGGTAACTGGTTTGCCAATTATCGTGCATAGCAACCACTGAAAGACCCATCTTCTTTAATTGTCAAGTCCCATTCAGAAAATTTCCACCTCTCATTGGACAAGGTTCAGGGCTTTCATGCTATTTCTGTAAGTATAGAAAGGAGGCACACAGGACTGGTTACCACATGACATATGCAAAACATAAGAGCTATATTGGACCAGACTGAATAGTCTGATGTTGACAACAATATTTTAAATTACCCTCCTCAGTATATGAGTTCCACACAGTTTTTTTTATAATGTTCAGCTGCATTATGAATGGATTGTGTTAGTAGATTTTTCATACATATAGTCAACAAATCAACTTCTCATAGCCGACTGCTTTGAAATCCACATGAAGATTTCCTGGATTATTAACTGGTGACATTCAGTGAAACTATCATTGAGAGTTGTTAACAATGTGACAATAACATTCACTTTATTTGGCAACCATATATTTTCTGTTTGGGTCATTCAGTTTTCTAGTTTTGCTTCATGCAAACATTTCTTTGATGCTTTCCCTATTTGTTACTGCAATTGTTATCAATTGCAGTAAGATTGGCTTTGACTTATAGTGATCCTATGAATGAGAGATCTCCAAAACAGCCTGTTATTAACAATCTCACTCAGGTTTTGCAAACTCAAAGCCATGGCTTCCTTGACTAGGTCTTTCCACCTGTGTTGTAGTCTTCCTCTTTTCCTATTGCCTTGCACATTGCCAAGCATTATCCTCTCATCTGATCTTGTGATGGGTCCAAAGAAAAGCAGCATCAATTTAGTCATTTATTTCCTCCTCCTCCTAATAATAATAATAATAATACACCTTATTTATATTCCGCTCTTCTCACCCCGAAGGGGACTCAGAGCGGATTACATCACACATACGGCAGACAGTCCCTGCCGGTTCCACATACAATTACATACAACATACAACATATAACAAGTACAATTTTAGAAGGATTTTTCTTCAGGCTGCATCACAGGTGCGTCACAGGGTGTGATTGCATCATTACGTCACAAGGTGGTGCTGTTGCTTCATCCTCATGATGGAGAGCCTCTGTTTTTTCCGCATTCCATCGGACAGCCGATCTTACTTATTTAGGCGTTGTAAGTCCTTCTTTTGAAAAAATCCTTCCCCACTTGGTGGTTCCCAGTTTTATCTAATCACAGCTGAGCTGTTTTCGAACGGTTGGGTGAACAGTGGACAAGGGCTCACAGCTGGGTGTCCAAACCAGCCCGGGATTCGAACCAGCAATCTTCAGATCTTCAGATTGCCAGCACAGCTGTTGCTACCACTGTGCTATCTCTCCGGCCCCTTTATCCAGAGCTAATTTCTTCTTTTGTTTCTAGGTGTGTTGGGGATAGGGTAAGGAGATTAGCGGTGCTTCAATATTATGCCAAAGTTGATATTATGGAATCACTATTAATCAGGTGAAACCAAGAAGGGGGGAAGGGTTGAGAAGATGTAATACAATAAGGCACATGCATGCAACACTACCTGTATCTATGCACACAGTTGGAAAACAGACGTCTGTTTCTCACAAAAACTCACTGTAACAATAAGATGAGGGAAATTCATGATCTCTAATTGAGCTCAACCATCTGCCTCCAAAAGTAGAGAGCCCAAGACTTCTGAGAGTCTCAAAAACATGGCAGCTTGGCACCAATCCAATTTCCTGTTTGCCACCATCAAATCAGAAATTCCTTTGGTGATAGTGGTTCCATTACTTTCTCAGTTTTGCTTTGTTATTGCTATTATTGTCACCATGATCAGCACCACAACCACCACCATCATCATTTTTCATCCACTCCCCCAAAAACTGAGACTCATGCAGGTCTCACCATCCCTGATCATTTGAGGGCTATTAGCCATTCTGGCTGAAAGTGAGAGGAACTGGAGTCACACAATATCCAGAAATATATAAAGTTCCAGTCACCGACCATGCATTATACCATCCCGGCTAATTGGCACTGATATAGCCTTCCTTTATTTGCCCAGTCCCATTCAGACCACAACCACAAACAAATATTGTTTCAATGAGTTCTGAGAGCACGTATTGACTTTGTTTCCGCTCTTAGTGCACAGGACATTTAAAACCCTGTTTCCTTTGCAATCAAAATGTGATACTAGAATGGTCATTAGCACAGAAAATGCCTCTGGCCTAATTTTCTTTTCACACCTTTGGTCAAGTGACTTGTGTAAAAAGCACAACGGTGATTCAACCCCATGTATGAAAATGGTTTCGAGTTTGAATGTAACACTAGATGGCAATGGTCATTCACGTAAGATTATTACATGTTTTCAATAGTTTAAATGAAATGTGAGAAGAATCTTGAACTCTTTTTAAAAAGTTGAAAACTTGTTTTCCTCCTTCAGAAAGATGTTTTTCCATCTGCATGCAGTTGTTGAAGCAAAAGCATCCACTGTTTTCTTTGGGATGGGGGGGCAGGAGGATATTATTGAATAGGCAGATGCTGCATTTTTACAAATCTTATGTGCAAGTAAAAGTGATGTGTGTAACTACAACTGTTGTATGCTTGGGGCCACTACCTTTTAGAAATTTTAAAAGGCTTTTCAAAATCTGATCTCAATGAAGTTAATAATTTTAATGAAACGCTGGGAACCTGTTGAAGAATAAGGGACACAAAATGTATACAATGCTATAGGGTAGGTGTTAACTTTTGTGATATGGGGTGTACCTGAACTGTAGAATTAATGCAGCCTGACACCACTTTAAACACAATGTCTCAATGCTGTGGAATCATGGGGGGGTTTTAGCCTTGTGTGACCAATAGAGTTGGTTCTCACCAAACTACAACTCCCAAGATTCCATAGATATCAGTCATGGCAACTAAAGGGGTGTCAAACAGCATTAATGCAATAGGGTAGAGTAACTCATAGACCTATCTAGGCTGGCCTTGCAGTCCCTGGCTTTGGATGCAAACTACTTTCACCCTGCACTATGACCCTGGCTTAAATCCCTGATGATTTGGATCATGGGCATCCAGGTAACTTTGATGTGGACATTCTTTTTAATGTTAGGTGTCACATTCTTCACTCCAAACTTAAGAAAGCCAGTCTAAGGTTGCATTTATACTCTAGCATTAATGACATTTGACATCACTTGAAGTGGCTGCATGCTATGGAGTCGCATGAGTTGGAGTTTTGCAAGGCCTTTAGACTTCTCTGCCAAAGAGGGTCAGCACATATAAAAATAATAAATAAATAAATAAATACAGTACGTACATACATACATACATACATACCTAACCAGGCAACCACTTCTGTGATTCCATAGAATTGAGCCATGGCAGTTAAAAAGGTATCAAGCTGCATTAATTCAGCAGTGCAGCACCCTAAATCAGGGATGGGAAGTCAATATATATCGTTTACTTGACACTGGCAGTTGAATTTCGGCCTCCACCATTAATATGTCTGATGTCCACCCCCAAGCCATTGTGAAAGATGTATGGATGGTGTTTTGAAAAAGAAATAACTTGTACTGATGACTCTTCCAGGAGGCGATAGCTCTAGTTTCACTAGACCGCAGTGGCAGCTAAATGAAAATCCAGATTGGTATTATAGGCACACAAAGAGAAATAAACAGCTTCTGCATACTTCACAGAAGAGGAATGTATTTAAGGTGGCTTAGAGAACCTGTCAATTCATTGTCCACTTTTCTTGGCCCTCAAAATAATACCTTTCTGAAACAGCACACAAAATCCTAAAGTTACTGCAGTGCAAATACATTAGAAAACTGTTAAGCTTCCAGGTTAAAAATAAGCCTTTTTTAACAAAAGGGTTTTTATTGGAATTATAAATGTTGTAATAACAGGAACAGCTGGTTAAAAAAACCCTCAAGCATCCCGGTTCTTGGCATATTCTAATAATAAAGAAAACTGCTGCCGCCTTGTCGCTAGCAGGGGCCTTAACTGTTTCTATGATGTTGAGAGCTGTGCTGTTGGTAGTGTAAACTACCAGCAGGTTCAACCAAGCTAGAATGGTCTCAACTGAGAAGTAGAACTAAGAGTACCCAGCCCATTTAACGATGGTGAAACAAAGTCTAAAGAAGTCTATACTGGCTCGGTCGTCACCCAGGATAATAAGGACTGTGGTGAGTGCTTCTCCTGGGCACCCGTTGACAAGTGGGCTACAGGAACCAGGACCCATTGCTGAGCAACCAGGGCATGGGCCTATAGGGCAACTGGAAGCAAAACAACTACAGAAGCGGCAGAAATTTTCAATGCCACAGAACCGAACTGTCATGAACTGCTATTATAGATCAGAACCACAAAAATGTGGATACTAAAAATGGATGTACCAGCTATGGAAACTTGAATATCCAGATTCAACTGTAACTGAACAGAGGCTTGCTGACCAGAGGAGATACATCACCAGTAAGAAGGTGCTCAGTGAAGTTGAACTTGAAGAAATAAGAAGCAACTGTGAAACAGAAGAACAAACAACTGTGGAGACAGCTGCACAAGATCTAATGACTTCTGAGCCCACTGAACATATGGACAATGAGCATGAAGAGCCTGTGCCCATTGCTTATACTACACCTGGCACATTGACCCCAAAGCAACAAGAACTTAAAGAAAACAATTGACCCATGCTGCATAGAAGGAAGAAAGGCAAAGACTGCCAATATTGAAAACAGTACCAAGAACACATCTGGCACCTCTAATGAATGATGTGAATGCTGCACTTGCAACTATTGAGATAGTAACAATGGAAGAAACCAACCAGCTTGCATACAGCGCAGCAGTGATTGTAACACAAGAACTGGGGATACAACAACTGAAACCCGCAAGACAAATGATTGGAAAACCAAAATGGAAAATAAGGCTGGAGTTAAAAATCAAGAGTCTACGATCAGATGCAAGCAGTCTAAAGAACACGAAGGACCAAAAACTGAAGAACGTTAAAATAAAGAATAACCTGATTTAAAAATATTGGCTGAACACAAGAAAAATTGAAGAAGCTCTTGAAACTGCGAAACAACAAATCACGGCAGCAGCCAGAAAAATTGAGTGATATGAAGCTAGAGTCATCCAATACAAACAAAAGCTACTCTTCCAATCTGATCAGAGGTGGTTCTACCAGAGTCTGAATCAGCAGGTGGCTGCGAAAAATGAAAAACCAGAAAAAACAGCTACAAATGCATTCTAGAAAGATCTGTGGGAAACAGAAAAAGGTTACAACAAAAAAGCTAAGTGGATAAAAGACTTTGAAAATAAATTTTCAGAGAATAAAATGAAAACCTTGGAAAAAACAACAGAAATGATCACCAAAAGAATTATGAAAGTCAAGAACTGGACATCACCTGGCAATGATCAACTGCACAGATTTTGGCTTAAATATCTGATTAGCCTGCACTAAAAATGGCCAAACAATTCAATGAAATGCTTCAAACTGGAAACATCAGCAAATGGATAACAACTGAGAAGACATATTTGATACAGAAAGATCCAGCAAAAGGGATAATACCAGGAAACTACAGGCCAATAACATGTCTGCCTACAATGTTCAAACTGCTGACAGGCATAATCGCTGATCAAATCCAGAATTACTTGGAGGAAAATAACATCTTGCCAATAGAACAAAAAGGCAATAAAAGAAGAAGTAGGGGCACAAAAGATCGGCTTCTAATTGACAAAATTATACTGGAGAATTGCAAAAGCCACAACACAAACCTCTATACAACTTGAATCGATTCCAAAAAAGCATTTGACTCACTGCCACATTATTGAATTATCAAATGTCTAGATGCAATCAGGGTTTGTGAAAATAGTAGAAAGTTCACCGAAAATGCAATGAAACAATGGAAAACTGAGTTGTTCGTGGGCAACGAAATCTATGGAACTGTGGAGATAGTAATGGAAGAAACCAACCAGCTTGCATACAGCGCAGCAGTGATTGTAACACAAGAACTGGGGATACAACAACTGAAGAGAGGCATTTTCCAAGGCGACTCACTGTCACCACTGCTGTTCATCATTGCAATGATCCCACTGTCAGTAATTCTACAGAAAACAAACCTGGGCTACCAAACAGCAAGAAATTCACCAAAAATTTCCCACTTGCTGTACATGGATGATCTAAAGCTTTAAGGAAAATCAGAAACTGAAATCCAGTCACTGACCAACACAGTCAGAATCTTCAGCACTGACATCAGTATGGATTTCGGCCAAGACAAATGTGCCACAGTAGCAATAAAGAAAGGGAAAATTACACACAGCAAGGGCATAGAGAAACCAAATGGACAAATCATAAAATGCAATCAGCCTGAAGCCTATAAATATCTAGGCATACTACAGTTGGACAATATCAAGCATGGACAAGTGAAAAATGTGGTCAGCAAATAATATATCCAAAGAGTCAAAAAGGTTTTGAAAAGCAAATTAAATGGCGGAAATATGATCAAGCCTATCAACATCTGGGCCATCCCCATCATTAGATACACTGCTGGAATTGTGAACTGGACACAAGCAGAGCTAGATGATCTTGACAGAAAAACAAGAAAACTGATGGCAATCCACTACTCATTACACCCGTGTAGTTATGTCGACAGACTTTACCTGCCCAGAAAATCAGGAGGCAGAGGGCTTCTGCAAGTGAAACAAACGGTCGAAGAAGAGAAGCATGCACTGGCAAATTATGTAAAAGGCAGTCAAGAACCAACATTGAGGGAAGTCAATAGTAGTAAACTGCTTAAAGTGCAAAAGACAAAGATTGAATACCGTAAAAACACAATCCAGAGCAGAAGAGAAAATTGGCAAAAGAAGGCACTCCATGGACAGTTTCTGGCAAAAATTGAGAGCCAAATTGATAAAGAAAAAACATGGCTGTGGTTTCCAAATGGAACTTTGAAAAATGTGACGGAGGGTCTGATTCTGGCAACCAAAGAACAAGCCATTAGAACAGATGCTATCAAAACCAGAATTGAAAAGTCAACGACAGATCCCAAATGTAGACTCTGCAAGGAAGCAGATGAAACAATAGATCACATCCTCAGTTGCTGCAAGAAGATCGCACAGACAGACTACAAGCAGAGGCATAACACCTTTGCTCAGATGATTAATTGGAACCTGTGCCACAAATACCATTGCCTGCGACAAAGAACTGGTGGGATCACAAGCCAGAAAAGTTACAGAAAATGAACACATCAAACTCCTCTGGGACTTCTGGATTCAGACAAACAAGAGTTTTGGAGCATAATACTCCTGACCTCACAATCGTGTTAAAAAACAAAAGTATGGATTGTCAATGTCGCAATACTAGGTGACAGCAGGATTGCAGAGAAACAACTGGAAAAGCTGGCATGATATGAGGATTTAAAGATTGAACTGCAAAGACTCTGGCACAAGCCAGTAAAGGTGGTCACAGTGGTGATCGGCACACTGGGTGCAGTACCTAAAGACCTTGGCCTGCACTTAAACACAATCGGCACTGACAAGATTACCATCTGCCAGCTGCAGAAGGCCACTTTGCTGGGATCTGCACACATTATTTGCCGATACATCACACAGTCCTAGACACTTGGGAAGTGTCCGGCGTGTGAGCCAATACAACAGCCAGCAGAGTGTCTGCTGTGGACTCATCTTGTTGTGTCTCTAATAATAATACTAATCATCATCATCATCATCACCATCATCATTTATACCACGCTTTATCACTTCCACAGGAGACTCAAAGTGGCTTAACATAAAAGCATCAGCATACAATTTAAAATATGCAAACATTAAAACAGGATTAAATATAATCAGTGTTCAAACATTCCCAGTTAAAAACCATTAAAACATGTTCAAGGTATAAAATCACAGCACCCTCTGAATTGATCTTTAAAACCTTCATCTTTAAAAGCCTGTCTAAATAAAGGTTTTTAGCCTACTTTTAGAGCTATTTAGAATGATTCAGGAAGTTCAAACCTGACCAGTCTCTCTTAGAAAACTATCAGTGAGAGATTTTACAGGGAGGTAAAAATGTTCTTTTGGTGCCCTAATTTTAGCTTTGCAGTTATTGATTGACTGAATTTATATCCTGCTTCTATCCTAAAATGAGATTCAAGGTGGCTACTTAACTTTTGATCAATTGATCGTTTAATATATAATTTAGGTTTGCAAGTAAAAGGGGCAGGCAATGTTACCAAGGAAGTGTGAGCACATAATATATTAGAATTCTTTCATAAGAGGCAGCTTGGTGTAGTAGTTTGAACATTAGACAATGGTTCTGGAGACGAGGGCCCAAATCCTCACTCAGCCATGAAACTCTTGGTGTGATCTTGGGCACGTCAAACTCTCTCAGCCTCAGAGGAAGACAATAACAAATGTTTACTGAACAAGAAAACATCTTCCCAACAAAATTCTAGGATACAGGAAAAATAGATGGATTTGAAAACAAAAACAATGTGAAACAATAAGAAATTCACTTTGCTAATCTAGCTCTTGATCCAACTAATAAAATTGTTATTAAATGTAGAAGTACTTTCTTCAAACTCGAATTCAAAGTCCTATTCTGTTCATTTATGGTTTGGGTTTTAAACTATAACCCAAACAAAACCATACAGTTCTAAACTCAAAATAACTAAAATCGCAGAGTGTCTTCTAGGTGGTCATTAACTTCTGCTTAGTAAAAATTATCCTGTTTCTTGGCCAATGCCATTCCCACAATTTTGAACTCCTTGTTAATAAGCAATTAATGATAACACAATTTCCATCTTTTGACAATCTAATCAATACACACACACACACATTTCTGCCTGAAGTCTCAGGATTTGCCTGGCGTGCCAAGCTCTCATTGATTCCAATGAAGACACACAGGGTGGAGAGCAGAGTCAGAATCTCTTTATTGTTTAGTTGGCCAAGGAAGGGTGCCAGGGGAATTTTCCCAGATCCTGCATCCTTTGGGTTTACAGACATTGACATTTATAGACGTTTGGAAATAATAGACATGGCTCTGATTTGTACAAATTATGATCCACAGTCTTATTGTTGAGCAATAACACCACCTCTCCCAAACTAATTTAGACATTTAGAAGATTTCAAGCAAGATATATGGTTTTAAAAAAACCTTTTTCCACACCTTCAAAGTTTTGCTGTTCCAAAGCCAATGGAAGCTTTGGGAGGACCCAACAACAATTGTACCCTGAACAATATCAAATAAAAATCCTATAATAAATGTAGTAAATTATATTTTGTGTAAGTTGTATTAATGTGTACTTTATCAATTGCTAAATGTATAAAACTATATCCAATGTATTGTGAAGGGATCAGTTCCCCCAGTCCGTACTATTATCAAAAGCTTCTGAGGTTACTCAGCCATCAAACAAGTCCCTTCATCAATTGCCTGGACTGGATAATATAGTTCCCTTTATCACTGTGGTTGGGTTTATTCTATACTAGCTTGGGGGCCCGGCGGTGCCCGGGTCATTTGAGAAGTGCAGCAGGATGTAGAGTGGGTCATGGGGGCTCTGTGTGCCAAGTTTGGTCTTGATCCATCATTCTTGGGAGTTGCAGTGGTATCATGAAAGTACTGAAGGTACTGGAAGTCCCATAATCTGTGGTCCAGCCTCCCCCAAATTGCAGTAGGATGTAGATTGGGTCATGGGGGCTCTGTGTGCTAAGTTTGGTCTGTATTGGTGAATGGATGAGGGTTGTATTGTTTTTAGGGAGTGAAGGTACTTCAAGTCCCATCATCCGTGGTCCGTTTCACACAAAACTGCACCAGGATGTAGAGTGGGTAATGAGGGCTCTGTGGACCAGGTTTGGTGTTGATTAGTCATTGGATAAGGTTTGCAGCAGTCTTGGAAAGTGAGGGAAGGTACTGCAAGTCCCATCATCCATGGTCTGCCCTCCTCCAAACTTCAGCAGGATATAGATTGGGTCATGGGGCTCTGTGTGCCAAGTGTGGTCTTTATCGGTGTTTGTTGTGGGCCGCAGTGGTCTGTAGGAACAGAGGGGTGTGAAAGTACTACAAATCCCATCATCCATTGTCAGTCCTCCCCCGAACCTCACCAGGACGTGAAGGTAGTCATGGGGGTTATGTGTGCCAAGTTTGGTCTCGATCAGTAATTGGATAAGGGTCGCAGTGGACTTGGGAAGTGAGTAGAGGTACTTCAAGTCCTATCATCCATGGTCTGCCCTCCTCCAAACTGCAGCAGGATGTAGAGTGGGTCATGAGGGCTTTGTGTGCCAGGTTTGGTGTTGATCAGTCATTGGATTAGGTTTGTAGCAGTCTTGGAAAGTAAGGGAAGGTACTACAAGTCCCATCATCCATGTTCTTCCCCCCTCCGAACTTCAGTAGGATGTAGAGTGGGTCACTGGGGCTCTGTGTGCCAAGTGTGGTCTTTATCGGTGTTTGTTGGGGGCCGCAGTGGTCTGTGGGAACAGAAAGTGTGAAAGTACTACAAATCCCATCATCCATTGTCAGTCCTCCCCGAACCTTACCAGGACGTGAAGGTAGTCATGGGGGTTATGTGTGCCAAGTTTGGTCTCAATCAGTAATTGGAAAAGGGTCTCAGCGGACTTGGGAAGTGAGTAGAGGTACTTCAAGTCCCATCATCCATGGACTGCCCTCCTCCAAACTGCAGCAGGTCATGGGGGCTGTGTGTGCCAAGTGTGGTCTGTATTGGTCCTTTTTGGTGTTCTCAGTGGTCTGTGGGAACCAAAGTGTTGGAAAGTACTGCAAATCCCATAATCCGTGGGTCATGTCCCCCGAACCGTACCAGGACGTAAAGGGGGTTAGGGGGGTTATGTATACCAAGTTTGGTGCAGGTCCATCACCCGCGCTGGTCGCTGTGGCCTGTGAAAGTGGCTGCCACATATCCGCCCTTCCGCCCTCCCGCCCTTCCTCCCTTCCGCCCTCCGCACACATACATACATACTAGGCATGGTTTCGAACCCAAAAATCGCGATTCTAAAATCAAATGGGGGGGGGGGGATTTTTTTTATTAGTAAAAGAAAGACTTACAAAAATTTTCCAAAAAGTTCTAAAATGTAACTTAATTACTAACAAAATTTGTTAGTAGTTCGTATGCCAGCGCATGCGCATTCCAGATGGTTTTGGCCTACAAC
Organism: Anolis apletophallus; assembly: GCA_030556195.1. Classification (NCBI taxonomy): domain Eukaryota; kingdom Metazoa; phylum Chordata; class Lepidosauria; order Squamata; family Anolidae; genus Anolis; species Anolis apletophallus. The sequence goes on along the minus strand of JARBWK010000005.1, from coordinate 117,532,163 downwards.
TCCCAGAAATCCTAAAAGCTGGTAAATTGGCTGGGATTTCTGGGAGTTGTAGGCCAAAACTTGAATAAATCACACTGAATTCTAGATGGGACTCTCCAAATAGGAAGGAGGGAGGGAGGGAGGGGGGTATTCTATTCTTGGAAGCAGCAAAAAAAGAAGGAGGAGCCCCCCCCTCGCTCCTCGCTGCCTCTCTCTCACCCCGATCCTGAGGGAGCGAGGGCCCAAGTTTGCCCAGGCTCGTGATTGGAGGAGGAAGGGAGCTGCGCGCGCGCTTGCTGGCGGGGGAAAGAGGCATGCATGGGGGAAAGAGGCGTGGCCTCCCTCCCTGGCCTCCTCCTCTTCTCCTCCTTCCCTTCCCCTCGGTTGGCCGCTGTGAATGATCCTGGCGGCCATGGCGTATGCACTCTTGGCCACGTGGCGCCCTGAGGAGGAGGGGGGAAGAGGCTTTCCAACGGCACAGCTGATGATGCCCCACGGCACACTGGTGTGCCGAGGCACACCGGTTGAGAAAGACTGCCCTATGGGTCTCAACGAGCAACTGAGCATCTCTGCCTTAATTACTTAATTGGTTTTTCATTCCATTGATTATATAACGTTTACCTGTCTGATGTTACTTACCCTCCATTGCGAATGGGTGACAGAGCCTATGTGCTTATATTTGCACCTTCTTTACATCTATAGCTGGTATGTATTTGAATGCCAAGTTTGGAAGATGTTGATTTTGGTCCAAAATTTGGGCCAAACCCGGCGGGTCAGAAAAGTCAAAATTTTCAAAAATCTTCAAGTTTGGAAAATGTTGATTTTGGTCCAAAATTTGAGCGTTTTCCTAACCCGGCAGGTCAGAAAAGTCCAAATTCACAAACATCTTCAAGTTTGGAAGCTGTTGATTTTGGTCCAAAATTTCGGCCAAACCCGGCGGGTCAGAAAATTCAAAATTTTCAAAAATCATCAATTTTGGAAAATGTTGAATTTTGGTCCAAAATTTGAAGGTTGATTTTTTCCAAATTTGGGGCAGGTCAGAAAAGTCCAAATTTACAAACATCTTCAAGTTTGGAAGATGTTGATTTTGGTCCAAAATTTGGGCCAAACCCGGCAGGTCACAAAATTCAAAATTTTCAAAATCTTTCAAGTTGGAAGATGTTGATTTTGTCCAAAATTTGGTCCAAAATTTGGGTCAGAAAATTCAAAATTTTCAAAAATCTTCAATTTGGAAAATGTTGAATTTGGTCAAAAAAGTCCAATTTTACAAAAATCTTCAAGTTTGGAAGATGTTGATTTTGGTCCAAAATTTGGGGCAAACCCGGCGGGTCAGAAAACTCAAAATTTTCAAAAATCTTCAATTTGGAAAATGTTGATTTTGGTCCAAAATCTGGGCGTTTTCCTAACCCGGCAGGTCAGAAAAGTCCAAATTTACAAAAATCTTCAAGTTTGGAAGATGTTGATTTTGGTCCAAAATTTGGGCCAAAAACCCGGCGGGGTCAAAACAGGTCAAAATTTTCAAAAATCTTCAAGTTTGAAAATGTTGATTTTGGTCCAAAATTTGGGGGTTCAAAATTTTCTTCTAATTTTGGTCCAGGTCAGCAGGTCAGAAAAGTCCAAATTTACAAACATCTTCAAGTTTGGAAGATGTTGATTTTGGTCCAAAATTTGGGCCAAACCCGGCGGGTCACAAAATTCAAAATTTTCAAAAATCATCAATTTTGGAAAATGTTGAATTCCAAAATTTTGAATCTTCAAGTTTGGAAGATATTGATTTTGGTCCAAAATTTGGTTTTGGTCAAAAATTCAAAATTTTCCAAATTTTCAAACATCTTCAAGTTTGGAAGATGTTGATTTTGGTCCAAAATTTGGGCCAAACCCGGCGGGTCACAAAATTTTCAAAAATCATCAATTTTGGAAAATGTTGAATTTGGTCCAAAATTTGGGCGTTTTCCTAACCCGGCAGGTCAGAAAAGTCCAAATTTACAAACATCTTCAAGTTTGGAAGATGTTGATTTTGGTCCAAAATTTGGGCCAAACCCGGCGGGTCAGAAAATTCAAAATTTTCAAAAATCATCAATTTTGGAAAATGTTGAATTTGGTCCAAAATTTGGGCGTTTTCCTAACCCGGCAGGTCAGAAAAGTCCAAATTTACAAAAATCTTCAAGTTTGGAAGATGTTGATTTTGGTCCAAAATTTGGGCCAAACCCGGCGGGTCAGAAAACTCAAAATTTTCAAAAATTTCAAAAATTTTCAAAATTTTGGAAAATTTTGATTTTGGTCCAAAATTTGGGCAAAAATTTTCAAGTTTGGAAATGTTGATTTGGGTCAAAAAAAGTCAGGTCAGAAAATTTACAAAAATCTTCAAGTTTGGAAGATGTTGATTTTGGTCCCAAATTTTTGGGTTTTTCCAAACCCGGCAGGGTCAAAAAATTCAAAATTTTCAAGTTTTGGAAAAAAAATCAAAATTTCAAGTTTTGAAAAATGTTGAAAATTTTGGTCCAAATTTTGGTCCAAATTTTTGGGGTTTTTTTCCTAACCCGGCAGGTCAGAAAAGTCAAAATTTACAAAAATCTTCAAGTTTGGAAGATGTTGATTTTGGTCCAAAATTTGGGCCAAACCCGGCGGGTCAGAAAAGTCAAAATTTTCAAAATTCAAAATTTTCCAAAATCAACATCTTCAAGTCTGGAAGATGTTGATTTTGGTTCAAAATTTGGGCCAAACCCGGCGGGTCAGAAAAGTCAAAATTTTCAAAAATCTTCAATTTTGGAAGATGATTTTGATTTTGGTCCAAAATTTGGGTTTTCAAAAAACCAAGTTTGGAAGGTCAGAAATTTCCAAATTTTCAAAAATCTTCAAGTTTGGAAGATGTTGATTTTGGTCCAAAATTTGGGCCAAACCCGGCAGGTCACAAAATTCAAAAATTTCAAAAATCTTCAAAAATCTTCAAGTTTGGAAAATTTTGATTTTGGTTGAAAAAATTTGGGCGTTTTCCAAACCCGGCAGGTCAGAAAAGTCCGAATTTACAAAAATCTTCAAGTTTGGAAGATGTTGATTTTGGTCCAAAATTTGGGCCAAACCCGGCGGGTCAGAAAACTCAAAATTTTCAAAAATCTTCCAGTTTGGAAGATGGTGGTCAGAGATAGCAAACAATTACCTTTAGCTCCAAGATTTTGTTGATAGGCCTTGTTAATGTTTTAGTATCTTAGTCATAAATCCTGGGTTAGATCACTACTACAGCAAAGCCTTCTTTTCCCCCTCACAGGGATGTGTCAAGAGTCCTATAAAAAGTTACTGCTTTGAACAATTTGAGGGAAAGGTTATGTTATATCTTTAGAGTTATGGGTATTTCCTTCTTTTGAGTTGTTGAAAAGTTTGTCCCTAGAGCATTCTCGACCAGGAGAATGAAAAGGAAAGAATGAGGAAAAGAAAGGAAGCGGGGAAACGTATATCAAAAGGAGTGGAAAACAAAGTGAATATTTGTTTACATTCAAGGAAAGATGAGCTTATCCAGGGTGTTGAAGAATAGAAAACACAAAGTTCTGCTTATGATTTGACATGATCTGAGGCTTTCTGTGTTTCTCAAGGCCATTCTTACCATTAGACAAGGTTACCTCCTTCTTCCTTAGTTGAGCCTATTGACTTCTGATGCCATCTTCTTTTCCTATTACCTTCCATTTTGTTAAACATTATTGTTGAAGTCATACCATGAGTCATACCATCTCATATGTCGGAACACAGCTTGACTACTGTTTTGTCGTAAGAGGAGTCCCCAAAGTTGTTGAGTGTCTTCAAGTCATTTCCAACTTATGGCAACTTCAAAGTGACCCTATCACAGGGATTGTTCAGAGCAGGTTGGTCCTTACCTTCTCTGAGACTGAGATCGTGTAACTCACCCAAGGTCAGTCAGTAGGTTTTCATGACCAAGCAAGAATTCGAACCCTGGTCTTCTCCAAAATTGTACTCTAATATCCAAAACACTATACCACAGTGGCTCTCAGTCCCTAAGGTCCCATCCATATTGCCATATAATGCAGTTTGAAACATTATTTATATGGCAGTGTAGCTGGGGCCAAAGTATCTTGACTCAGTTTGCAACCCATCTGAACAATGAAGCAAATCATAGGGTTCCTTAGGCAAGAACTGTGATAGTTAAAGCTTTGTTGCTTTTAGTATTTAACACCAGTATCAATATGATACTATATAATGGAGATGCATCTTTATGTACCTGTTTGTTAGTCCTGGTTTATATGTGCAGAGGAAGGAGCAAGGAATGAACTGAAAGAAGAATGGAGAAAAATGCTCTAAAGAACTAATAGTAATGTTTATAGTGTTGCAGGTGAGGGATCACATTTTATATCTCCCTAGGGTTGCCTTATGTCCCTTATTCTAAGGGACGTCCCTTATTTTGGCCCTAAAATTTGTGTCCCTTTTTTTCAGGCCCTGTCCCTTATTTTTGACTAGCAGGACAGGACTGGGCGGGATTGACCAGAGGAAGGTGCGCGCTGTGGTTTCCACGGCAATGCCTGCCCGGCATTCCACGGCAATGCCTGCTGCGTCCCCGTTGGAAGGATGAGGCGATACAGGACTTTTTCAAAGTACAGTAGACTAATTAACCGTTACCCAAGGGGAATGTTGGATCATGTTGGATAAAAATAGTTTCTGGTTGCTTGAGAGTTACACTGTAAACATAAGCTAAAGAATATAACAGCTTTGTATGGCAAAATATATTTGTTTATATATTCAAGCAACTGTAAAGAGTTCCCCCCATGGCATCATACTCTCTTCATAACACAATATAGTAAGGCATCCAAAATAACAGTATGATACATAGTATTCTATTCCTACATTTAACAAATAATAATAGCATCAATCGTTTCCGTGGGTATGCAGTTCGCTCTATGCAATATAACAATATACAGCTTTCAATATATCAGCTCAATGCTGAGTCCTGTGTAAGCAAACTGGTCCCAGATGGTAGTACTCACTGTCCTGGTGTCCACATTTCACAAAATAATAGTTTTAAAGGTTGAGAGGGAGAGATGTCGCCACACTTTCGTGCCAAACTCCCGCGGCAAACCAAAACAAATTGCGCCCGGCCGTATTCCAAGCCGTTGCTGGGGCGCGCCGCAAAGCAATCAACGTCGTCTCACAGTAAAACTTTTGCGACGTAGCGGCTTGTGTTTGGCAGCCGGTCAAGCCGTAATGTTTAATGAGTGCACAAGACAGGAGAGCAGGAAAACGATGAGGGCAAATGCTTTGGATGGGAAGCGTAGGAAAGAAGTTCAGGAGTGAAATCACGGGAGGATCTGAGAAGGCAAGGAGAGGTCTCCGTTCCGCCTACGGCTAACCATACATGGGCCCAATCCCGTTTCGTTATTCACTTCCTCAGGGCGGGGCTCTGGATACATGTAGCTTCTCAACAATCAACAGGATAGCTTCTCAGCCATACAAAGCTGTTATATTCTTTAGCTTATGTTTACAGTGTACTGTGACACTAGATAGGTGGATTCTTGTTGTTTTTGCTTGAGAGTTACTCTTAAAATAGGCCTAGCTGTGCATCCCAATACTATACAATGCTGTGTATCCCATACTATACTATACTATACCATTAACAATTGACATAATAATCATGAAGATGTACTGTCTTATAAAATTTATTTTAATTTAATGTTTAGACAGTGCACTTTTAAAGTCAGCAAAGTCAAGTACTAAATACAAATGGAGAAAATTTGGTAGTTCTAATAATGTTTTTTCTGCATGACAAAGCATGCAGAAACATACCATGTACTGTTAAGAGGGTGTAAATCAGTTTCTTTTGTGAGTTTCAATCATTATCTTATTCTGTTAATAAAATTATTTCTACCTAATGTTTGAGTTTCAAGTTTTTAATGAAGTGTCCCTTATTTTTGTGAAAAATCCCATAAATGTCCCTTATTTCTTATATCAAAAAGTAGTAACCCCATCTTTCCCTCACATTAAAACAAGCAAGCCCTTTAGATTAAAAACAACAACAAAGATGGGACCATAGGAGGGAATAGTTTGGAAAGCTAAAATGTTACTTTCTGTTGCAGTAGTTTGGTTTATAAAATATTCTTTTTCACAGAGAAGAGTATTAAAAATGGCACTTTTGCCTTTAGGCATTGCTTTGCCTCAGGATTTGTTCCCTTGTTCTACACCATCTGCAATCAATGACCTAGCAGCTAGTCTATGGGCATTAAGACTTAAGTTTGAGCTAGGGAGCAAAACACTGAAGTACATAATGGAAGAACTTTCCAAAATCTCTGGGGAACAGTGAGATAAAGGGATATAACTTGACTGAAAAGGAGTTTCTTCTGCCAGTGCCTCTTGTGTTGTTCACATTGGATAGAATAAAGGTAAAGGTTTCCCCTAGTTTAGTCGAATCCAACTCTGGGAGGAGGTGGTCATTTCAATTTCTAAGCAAAGAGTCGGTGTTGTCCATAGATGCCTCCAAGGTCATGTGGCCAGCATGACTGCATGGAGCGCCATTACCTTCCCGCCAGAGCAGTACCAATTGAATTGAATTGTTGCCAACACTGTGAACCGCCCCGAGTCCCCTTCGGGGTTGAGAAAGGTGGTATATAAATACCACTAATAATAATAATCTCACATTTGCATGTTTTCGAACTGCTAGGTTGGCAGAAGCTGGGGCTCACGTCATTCCCTGGATTCGAACTGCTGTCCTTTCAGTCTGCAAGTTCAGCAGCTCAGCAATTTAACCCGCTGTGCCATCGGGTACTCCTTGGATAGAATAGTCTTTGCCATATCCTCCAACATTTTAGAAATAAGAACTGGAACATGTGTCACCAAGCAATAACAGAGTGTGACCAGGATGACATAAATTACTAACAGTAGACAAGAAGTAGTTTGCTTTTGCCTGAGGCTACTGGGAAGGGCCAGATTTCACTCTCTGCTCTCTCTTTCCTTCAAGCTGAATTGAGTACAAATACTTTTTGCACTATGAATTCAGTTTGCAAAAAATTAAAGGAAGCTGAAGGCAAAAGGTGGGGGGAGAGGAACTGAGACATTTTTAAAGCAAAATAAACAGTGAGATGACGGGACTAATTGTGACCATCCCTGCCAATTTGCAATAGTTGAAGGGTTTACTTTGCCAATGTGTCTTGTACTGTAAGAACATTAATGGAGGAAACCAGTGTAGCTGACCTTTGTCAATTTGAAACCCTCCTTCTATTAAATATGCAGCTTTTAGAGAGTTAAATAACATGGAATTGCTCTGGTTTTAGTTTCACAACTTGCACAATAATCTGATTTGATGCACTTATGTATATGCCAATCTAAATCATATCCCATGCAATGCCCTTGACAATCTAATTTGTGTACAGTAGACTTTATTTTTTAAGTAGTGCATGCTTTAGTGCAGAGATTCATGAGCAGGAAATCATTCGATTTATTGCTGATTTTGTCTGCTTTCATTATCCCATTTCCTTAGCATGCATACCAGATGTCAGTCTATGTGTGTATGTGTCAGGGTGGAATACAAGTCATATCTCTTCAGATGCAATTAGAGCCAAACCATTCCAGGTCTAGGGTCAGACACTAAGATGTGTTCCTTATGTTTTCTAGTGGGAGAAAGCTGCAATCGTTTTGTGTTCCCTGAAGATCTTGACTTAGTAGATTCAGCACCAATTATTGTGAATTGTTCTGGGTGGCCAGCAACATAATGAACTGAACAAAAGCAAATAAAAGTATTTGGCATCTTTCGTTTCTTTTAGCTTAAGGTGGTATTTCAAGTTATCTCATAAAAGGAGAGGTAATGAGAATCAAACAAACCATTCACATAGCAGAATCATAAGAGTTTGACATCACTTTAATTGCGACCGCCCAATCCTATGCAGTTCTGAGATCTGCAGTTAGTCGTGGCACCAGAGCTCTGTGACCGAGAAGGGGAAATATCTTACAAAACTACAAGTCCCAGAACTCCATGGCATTGAGCCATAGCAGTCACTGAAGTGTCAAACTGTTAAAATTCTGCAGTGTGAATACAGCCTCAACTGTTTTCAGTGAGCTTGACAAACAATACTTCACCGATTCTAGGATGCACTTTTTCCCATGTTAGGGGCTATAAAAATGTGGTGGGCTAATAATAATAATAATCTTTATTTATACCTGCCACCATCTCCCCAAAGGGGACTCAAGCGGCTTACATGAGGCCAAGCCCAGAAGTGCATTTCAATACAGTAACATAAAAGCATAAAGCAACATTACAGTAATATAATAATAATAATTTTAAAAAGCAAAATCAAGCATAAAATATAATAAACAGTGCAAAGTAATACAATGGAAAAAACAAACACAATCACTGAGCTGGCCACATGTGCAAGATACAATGATAAAAATTAAGGATGAGATAAAATTAAAAACCTATATATTTGTAGGGAGACTCATGAAAAGGGTAGTAGAGACAGATGACAGGGGAGATGTGAGATCATTCTCCAAAAGCGCAATGGGAAAGCCACATTTTGAGGTTCTTCTTGAAAGATTCCAGGGTGGGGGCTACCCTAATCTCACTGGGCAATGTGTTCCATAGTCGGGGGGCCACAGAAGAAAAAGCTCTCTCCCTTGTTCCTACACATTGGGTCTGTGAAATTAAGGGAGCGAAAGGAGGGCCTCCCCCGAAGAGCCAAGGGACCGGATAGGTTTGTGGGAGAAGATGCGGTCACGAAGGTAGGTGGGTCAAAAACCGTTTAGGGCTTTATAAGTGATGATCTGCACCTTGAATTGGGACCAGAAAATAAATGGCAGTCAATGGAGCCCTTAAACGGGGGGCGGGGGGGGCGCTCTCTGTAATTCACCCCAGTTATTAATCTGGCTGCCGCACGTTGCACCCATTGAAGATTCCGGGTGATTTTCAAGGGTAGCCCCACGTAGAGTGCATTACAATAGTCCAGTCTAGATGTAACTAAGGCGTGGACCACCGTGGTCAAGTCAGACTTCACATTACAATCAAAGGCACCTTAGATTCACTGGGTTTTGGGGGGAGGAGTATTATCTTGCTGGCAATAGTGGAGGAGGAGGAAGTGGGGCCTAGCCTCACATGGCTCTGATTTTGGGGGATTTTTATAATTGCTTTACCTCCAAAAGAGGAAGAGCCCGAATCCCAATGGCTCCGCTAGTTGCCATCATTTTGTCATCAGCCTGGCAGAGCTAAGCACTGCCTCCTGCATTTCCAATAAACACATTGTGGTGTTTCAGCCTGGTGTTCATGTGCATGCTAGGGATGGTGGGATTGTTAATGTAAATGCTGATGATGAAAATGCTGTTAGTATTAATGCTGATGATGAGAACTCTGAACTGCAAAGTGAACTTTCGGATGAGGCTTGTCTTCCTGAGAGTAGGCCAATTCCCAGGGCTGTATTAGATGAGCAGGAGTCTGAAGGCCTTCAGACTGATAACGGAACACCTGGGAATTTTCATGAGCTTACATTCAATCGTAGAGATAACATTCTAGAATCTCGGCAAGCGGCCAGTCTACAATGTAGTGGCCATTTGGGAAACCGAAACTAATTTGTCCTTATTAGAGCTTGCTTGGAAAATTGTCTTTAGATTCCAAGCTGCGTTCAGAATACTTTGCCAAGCTATTCTTGTCTCCAAGCTCTTGATTTTTGCCTAGGCCTCCGTGCACATTTTGCTTCCAAAGCTGCCTTGTATCATTTATGGGATTTGCATCAAGCTTTCTACCTTTGTCTATTGGATTTTGGGACTAATTGAACTGTGTGATTTTACCTTGGATATATTCTACAATTTATCTTCTTTTAACCCTTTTGTTGGACACTATATTTGATTCAATAAAAGCCTACTTACTCAGAGACTGTCTGTTGTGTGTGTGACTAGGTGGCGTGCTCCTTGTCTGAAGTGCAACACACATAGAGATAGTAAAAAGACTCATGTAGACAATATGACTTTGAAGTTGAAATTTATTTATTTGCAACATGTCTCAACCTCAATGAAACTGATTGTAAAGAACTCCAGAAAGATCTCTCGAAATTGAGTGAATGGGCAACAAAGTGGCAAATGCATTTTAACCTAAACAAGTGTAAAGTCATGCACATCGGGGCAAAGAACCCCAACTACACCTACCAATTGATGGGGTCAAAGCTTTCCGAGACAAACCAGGAAAGGGACCTTGGGGTTTTGGTGGACAGCTCAATGAAGATGTCAACCCAGTGCGCAGCAGCAGTGAAAAAAGCAAATTCTATGCTTGGCATGATCAGGAAGGGAATCGAAAATAGGTCGTCAAATGTTGTATTGCCTCTCTACAAATCTATGGTGAGGCCACATCTGGAGTACTGTGTACAATTCTGGTCACCGCACCTCAAGAAGGATATAACGGAACTGGAAAAGGTACAAAGAAGGGCGACAAAAATGATCCAAGGGATGGAGCAGCTCCCTTACGAAATCAGGTTGCAACGCCTTGGTCTTTTCAGCCTTGAAAGACGGCGTTTAAGAGGTGACTTGATCGAAGTGTATAAAATCATGCATGGGATAGAAAGGGTGAATAGAGAAAAATATTTTCTCTGTCACACAACACTAGGACTAGGGGGCACTCCCTAAAGCTCCAAGGTAGGAAAGTTAGGACTAATAAAGGGAAATATTTCTTCACCCAGAGGGTCATTGGGTTATGGAACTCACTTCCAGAGGAGGTTGTGACAGCGGTCAGCCTGACAGCTTCAAGGCAGGACTAGACAGATTCATGGATATCAAGGGAATCAGTAGCTACTGAAATGGACATCCAATGCCACCTCGGTGTTGATGGAGGCAGGCAGGATTTCCCCGGGTACTGGTTGTGGGGGGTCGGGAGCAGGTGAGGGTTTTGCCCTCCTTTCTGCTAGAGATCCCTGTGTACAACTAGTGGGCCACTGTGTGACACAGAATGCTGGACTAGATGGGCTGAGGCCCGATTCAGCATGGCTCTTCTTATGTTCTTATGTTCTTAACCCCGGAGGGGACTCAAGGCGGCTTAACAACAGAGGCAACTATTCAATGCCATTAAAAACAATGTAAAATTAAAACAAACGTTTCAAATAGGATTATAAATGCATCCAAACAAAATATTGTGCATGCAGAGGACATTTCAAAAAATAATCAAAGAAAATTATTCCCTACCCCCCAAAAATTGAAGCTTCAAAAACAGGATGTGTGTTACATTATATGGCAATGTAGATTTGGCAAAATAAGGTATATTACTAGTGCTTGTCACTGAATTTATTAATTTATTTTATTTACAGCACTTGTAGCCGACCTTTCTCCACCTTACAGTGACTCAAGGCAGCTCTCAGAATTGGCAAATTTCATGCCATACTTCATAAAAATACAGTTAAAACATTCAGCACATTATAAAAAAGCATATGTAGGATTTCAACTCAGAAGGAAGCCACGTTATGATGAATGGCACTTTCTTACAGGTAGGTACATAGAATTGCAGTTTCAATTTTGGCATGCCCAATAACAAAATATAGGTTTCGCTCCTATCCGTGGTTTCAGATATGCTTGGGAGGGTCTTGGAACACATTTCCCAATGATACAGGGCTTGCATTGTAATATTATGCTGCGCTCAAGCCCTCAATAACCAAGCATTGCTAGGATAACATTGTGGAACCTACTGTCCAGTTAAATAGCTCGTTCAGATGATGAGGATCACATCTCTGAAAGTCTCAAGTTTTGTTCCTTTATTAACCAATTTTATTTTGACATCTCCTTCATCCTAAAGCGTTTCTTGAGAACGCCCAATATTACCAAGAGCTTTTCATTCCGACTCCCCAGGTCATTTTAAATTAACCCAGCATTTTTCATAATGAAATGTGTCTCTACTTGACTGGAACTAGCTAAGATTCCTGCTGCTAGTAAACATAGCTATTGTTTTCAGGGCACAGATTCAATATTGATCAAAGCAAGGGAACGAGTAATGCTAACATTGAAACAAAATGATTTTAATGATTAACTGATGTCATATTTCTAAAGCCGTTTAGGACTTTAATTCCTGAATAATAATGAAAAAGAGCTTAAGATAAATTAAATGAGTAAAACTTAATTTCTGAAACTCTGATTGGATCTAGATGAGGCATGTGGTCAGTAGGCAAGGGAGGAGGCAGGACACAAGACAGGAGAGAGGGGGAATTCAAGATACTTTAAGACAAAGTTTGGATGCAAATTCAGGGATATGATAGAAAAATCAAAACAAAAAGAATGGGAAACTCTCAATACTTCCACAGACTGCTTTCCCTTCTGGGTGAACCCATAGATGGCTTCAAGAGGTTATTCTATTCATTTTTCTTGAATGCTATTTTCTAAGCTTTGTTTAAAAACACCTGAACACACATCACCTTGAAGAAGGAGTAACAGCAGCGCAAGCTTCCTTTGAGAAGAGTGTTTTTCACTCAGTAGGGTTTCTTGGACTTCGCCATGTCATTTAGCATTTCCACTGCCTTCGTTGATTCAGATGTCATATAGAGAGAGATAGAAGTAGATCTGACTCAGATCCCAGGAAGTAATTATCAAAACTAATTGAAATGAGTGCTTTTGAGTTGCAAGGGGTTGGCCTGTGGTCCAAAATACACACTTTCTTCATCTCCTCTATCTCTTAGAACCCGTATAGACTACTGCAACCCCTCCCTACATGGGGTTGCCTCTGAAGACTACCCGGAAGCTGCAATTAGTCCAATGCTTGGCAGCCAGGCTACTGACGAGAGCGTGGTACAGGGAGCGCACAACTCCTTTGTTGCGCCAGCTTCACTGGCTGCCAATTAGCTTCCGTACACAGTTCAAAATGCTGGTCTTAAACTATAAAACCCTATAGGGTTCCGTCCCAGTTTACCTGTCTGAACGTATTCTCCCCTATGAACCATCAAGGATGCTAAGTTCTTCTGGAGTGACCCTACTCTTGGTCCCACCACTTTTGCAGTCTTGTCTGGTGGGAACAGGGCCCTCTGGCTATGGAACTCTCTCCCGAATGAGATTGGATCGGCCCCCTCCCTCCTGACCATCAGGAAGATAGCGAAATACTGGCTATGGAACAAGGCATTCCTAGAATAATGGCTGAGACCGACAATTGACCAAAGTTATCGACCACAATATGCGGACTGAGTTGGACATGATTTTATCTTGGTGAATTGGCTTATATGTATTTTATCCTATATGTATTTTAATTCACTGTTGATGTATGATGTTTTAATTGTATGGTTAGCATTGAATCATTGCTGTTAGCCGGTCTGAGTCCCACTATGGAAGTAGACAAGATTGGGATACAAAAGTTTTAAATAAATAATTAATAAATAAATTTATGGTGACCCTAAGATGATCCTATCACTTGGTTTTCCTACCGAGACTAGTTCAGAGGGGGTTTGCCTTCATCTGTGACTGAAAGTGTGGGGATGGTTGATCCATAAAAAAATTGATTCTAAACTTGGTTGGGGGGAATTCAGTTTTTTGTTTGTTATAGAAATTAATCCAAAAAATATTAAATAAATTTCGTGATTGAAACGTTATTAATAACGAATTTTCGTTATTATTCCTTACGCCAGCTGGGAAGGAGCCCTCCCCTTTTCCATTCCTCCCCCCCCTCAAGAGCAGAGGCACCCCCAGTTAAATGTTATTGCGGGGGGAGGGGGGAGGAGTGGTTGGATGGCTTGTTGCCTTCCACTCCTCCATTCACTAATCCGTTCCCCCCTCCCCGCAAGAACAGAGGCGTCCTGAATTATATTTAATCCGGGATGCTTCTGTTCTTGCAGGGGGCGGGGAACGGAGTGAATGGCTTGTGTGATTCATTCCTCCGTTCCTCCCCCCCGCAAGAACAGAGGCATCCCAGATTATATTTAATCCGGGACGCTTCTGTTCTTGCGGGGACAGAGGAGTGAATGGCTTGTGCCATTCACTCCTCTGTTCCTACCCCCCCCCCCACAACAACAGAGGTGTCCCAAATTATATTTAATCCAGGACGCTTCTGACTTGTGGGGGAAAGAACGGAGGAGTGGATGGCAACCAGCTATTCACTCCTTCGTTCTCCCCCCCCCCAAGAAATAACCCATCTCAAGGCTTGAGTCGGGTTATTTCTTAGCAGGGAAAGGAGGCGCCCGTGTGGGGTGGCACCTTTCCCTGCTATGAAAGAAACAATCCAATCTGTGTTAAGGGGAACACGGGTTGGATTGTGAGCTCGCAGGGGGGAAGGGAGGCGATGCCTCCCTTCCCCTCTGCCAGCCCAGAAAGCAACAGGCGTTCCCCGCGTGTCAGATGGCGACAGGAGGGTGGAGGGGGCAACCTTCCACTCCCCTCTCGCCAGCTGACAACCAAAGGTGGAAACAATAATAACGCGCCCTTTACCCGGGTTCAGTAGAGAAATTACACTTCCGGGTTGGGCCCTGAGGGTCAAAATACTTTGAAATTAATTTTAAATACAAAAAATAACGAATTTCAAAGTATTTTAAACCGGAGATATCCACCCCTAATATATATATATTTAAATAAATATACTTATTTAACTGGTTATATGGCTTAGATCCAAACTAGCCAACCTATCATATCATATCGTATATACTTAGTCCTTTTGATGAAACCCATGGGGCTTTGATACACTTATTGTTGGTTGGATGCTATTTATAGTAAAACTAGCTGTACCCGGCACGCGTTGCTGTGCCCTATTTTGGAGATGCGAGGAAGTCTGAGTATGTAAGGGTTGGAGTTGTTGTTAGTTATGGTGTTGTTGGGGTCATAGCTGTGTTGTTGTGGGTTGTTTTGGTGGGTGGGATGTTGGAGTCCTGTGGAGTTGTTGTTGTGTGGTGTTGCTGGCGTTCTGCATTGCTTGTGGATATACAATGTTTTTTGTCTTTCCGTCTGCTGTGTTGATGTAGAGGTTGATGCGTGTGTGGGTGGGGTACATTGGAAGTGAGTGGAGGTACTTGAAATCCCATTATCCATGGTGTGTCCTCCTCTAATCTGCAGTCGGATGGAGTGTGGGTCATGGGGGGCATTGTTTGCCAAGTTTGGTCTTTATCAGTCTTGGTTCTGGGACACAGTGGTCTGTGGGGGAATGATGGGTTTTGAAGTAGTACAAATCCCATTATCCATGGGGGTACTTCAAGTCCCATAATCCATGGTCCACCCTCCTCCAAACTGTAGTATAATGTAGCGTGGGGCATAGGGGCTCTGTGTGCCAAGGTAGGTTACTGTAAATTCAGGCCATACACAGTGTCCCATGAGCTGAGGCCTAGTCAGGAACAGCAAGTTAGTGAAGTCTTACTTGCCAATTCAGGCCATACATAATGTCCAATGAGCTGAGGGCTAGTCGGGAGAATCAAGTTAATGAAGCCTTACTGTCAATTCAGAGCGTAAACAACATTTCATTAAGTGAGGCCTAGTCAGGGAAATTAAGTTAATGAAGCCTTACTGTCAATTTTGGGCATGGTCTGTGATTTGTAGGGGTGTAAATTTTCTGTGGGAAGTGAATTGGGTGTTTGTGTTTGTGCCTTAGCCCTTTGCCTTATCCTCTTCTGACAGTTTATTATGGGTCGGAATGTTCATGTTGACTGGCCAGTACAGGAGTTATGCAAATCCGCCCTTATTGGCAGCCAATCATGTTGTCAGAATGTAGAGGCTGGGAGAGTCGTTGGCAGCCCCAGAGGATGCTGGGAAATGTAGTTTTTTACTCATTGTTTTGGGGGCCTTTTAGGTTTTGGGGGGGGGAGTTTCTTTGCTAGAAACGTACCTTGTCTGAGGCCTATTTCTGTTGGCAAGTTTGGTGTCTCTGCGTTGTAAGGTTTCTCTGTTTGGGACGGTCGTTCCATGATGACTCTTCCTTTATATATATATATATAGATTTGCCTTCTGTGCTGAGACAACATTTAAGACCACTGTAATCACATCCCGTTTCTCGGAGCATCTTGAGAGTCTTCATTGCTAGAAGCCTCTGTTGAAGCAAAAGTGGACTTGCGAGACATTGCAAGAGCCTTGACTATTATAGCCTTTCTTCCTCTGGCTATTTGAATGATAAATACCCTTTCTTTGGCTACTGTCTATTTTTAAGATTGTTCCAGTTGTACTACCTGACATTTTATTCCCTCTGGTCCCTTATTAAAATGTTCCCATGCATATAAAATATGAATCCAGAAGCATATCTTAAACTTTCCAGTGAAATAATAAGCAAAGTGTTTGTTTTTCCAAATCTTGAGTTGTAACTTTGGATGACACCACTTGGACATTAATTCAAACAATCTGTGTTTGTCTTAAACAAGGTCAGGATACTTCCTCTGCTTGATATCCCAAATCTCTCTTTCTCTTACTACTGTTTTACCTAAGGATGTGAGCAAAATTAACTATGTTCTTGAGCCAAATGTTCTTGAGCCAAGTTTAGATTCTAAATTGATGGTAGATGGTCCAGAGCATAAGAATATGGAAAAGGCATCTAGAATCTGAAGGCCAGACATCGAAAACACCATTTTGGGGCCTATGATACCCAGATTTCTTTAGCTGATGTGACACTGACCATAAAGGCTGGGAGAGATTGGGAATTATAGTTCAAAAGTAGATTTCTCCGAGTCCTGCTATATATCCCAGTTTAAATATTATCTTGTACCACAAGAGTTTGAAACTGAAATAACAGGGAATTTAACTCATGATTTACATCGAGGGAAAGATGGTTTGTGAATCTATGGAAAAGAGGTAGAATTCAGCTCTTTATACCTATGGATATAGTATATCAGGTGAAGGATGATCAGAATTTTTTTCTCAGGCCTCTTCCACACAGTTGAATAAAATGTTACAGTATCTGCTTTGAACTGGGATATATGGCAGTGTGGATGCAGATATCCCAGTTCAAAGCAGATATTGTGGGTTATTCTGCCTTGATATTCTGGCTGCCTTAATATGGCTGCGTGGAAGGGCCTTCAGTATGACAATTGGTAATTCTGAAATTAAAGAAAAAAATAAGCTCTTCTAAAATCAAATTTTTGGCAGACTTGGGGTCATTTTTGGCATTTTTACAGCTGAAACATCCATCCAACCAACTACCGTTAGGAAAGATCTGTAGCACCTGCCATTGCTGAAAATATAAACCTTTCTTCACAAAATGCTTATTGCAGTCCTTTCGCAGACACAACTTAGCATAAAACTCAATGAAATGCTGAGTGCAGAACTTAGATTCCTATCAAAACAAGAATTTTCAGATGGCAAAATGAAATTCAAAAAGCAGCAAGAAGAAAGGTGAGTTTGGCAGATTTCCCTGTGTGTCTTAAAATATTTTTGCACTTTTGATTGGCAAATGAGATTATCAGCAAAAGAAGCAGCTCGTCTTTCCTCCGTATTGTTATTAAAACACTCGATAAGTTCTACTCTTCTATCAAGTGGCCTCCTTTTATTTTCTTAAATGAAATGAGAACCGGTGTTTGGGATATATTCTTGTCTGCAGAAATCAGCATGTGGCAGCTAGAGGAGGCAAGGCAATAAAGAAACACTTGTTCTATATATACTCGAGGATTTCTGGAAGTGGCATCTTCGTGTGTCTTATAACATTTTCGAGTCTAATTTATTGACCAGTTTTCCTGAATGCCATATAGATTTCATAGTTAATTAAATTTCAATTGAGCATTTCAAATGGTGTATTTGTTTCTTTCCTCTCCTCCCCTGTCCTTTTTTTTTTCCTTTTAGGGAAAGGGAATGGTAGTACATTGTTTGACACTAGGCCAGAAAAAGCGGTTTTGGTCCAGTAGCATCTAAAAGAGCTTGAGAAATGTTTTGCCCAACCATTAGAAAAGTTATATTTATACTGCTATACAGTTCTGTGCACAATGTAAACATTTTACGAATGTACAAATTTGTGATGCTTTGTAATTACAATTTCATATTGTACTGCTGATGATATTCGAACCAAATTGTTTACACATTTTGACAAAGGCAAAATTTTATGTGGTTGTTCATGCTTTGAAAAGCAGACCAAGCCTATTGATATGGAGCTCCACTTCATACAATAGTGAATTGAGTACATTGAGTACATCTCAACTAAATAAATAACACTATGTAACGAAAATTGGAAAATGTTCTGTTCCTGGTTTGAAAAAGTTATTCCTGTTTAATTGTGCTGTATTGACTTTGAAAGTAGTTGTTATATTTCAGACACTTCATTTTTTTGTGGCTGCCGCAAACTATGTTGAATTGGTTTTGACTCGATGAGATATTCATTGAAAAACTATATAGCAACGTGCTGCAGGATGTCCCACAAAAAGAAAGTTTTTGCTGTTTAATAAACTTTTTTCCAATTTTTAATGATAGAACCGATTAGGAAATCACATTTATAACCCAGTAACAACAACCGTGTCGCCTAGCATAATACTTAATTTTTCTTTTTCTCATGTTCCAGAGTAACTTGACTACCTCTAGGTATCATGCATCATACTGTGCTATGGCAGTAATGTGGCTTCAAGTCATTTCCAGGTTATGGCAACCCTTAGGCACCTACCATGGGATTTTCTCAGTAAACATTGGTCAGAGTGCAAGGCACTGGCCCCTCTGGTCAGCAGACTGCTTTGTTTTGAAGCCAATTTGCTGACTAGACTCTGCAGTATGGAGCGATCCTTGGGATTCAGCAAACTCCAACTTTCCTGAATTTGGGGCTAAACCAGATCAGTCTAAGGAATGGAAGTCCTTGAACATTGTATAGATATCCAGGAGCAACTTCTGGTCCACTTTCGGTTTGGAGCTTGTGTGAAGCTCTGAGTATCCAGTTTTCATGGATCATCTTCAGCTAGGAGATGAAGATATAACGTCTCGATTTTTGATGACCTCATATCTGGACAATACAGTCTGTGCAAATGTCCAGCCCAGAGAGTAGATGCACATCTTGCTAAAATTAGCAATGCTTGCTTTGTTGCTGCAGCTTGCAAAGCCTTTCTAGAAGATTCATGTATTTCCCTCCTTCCTTCCCATGTGTTGTGGCACCAGAGCTCAGTCTTTGCTTTGTTCTGCATCCATATTCTGGCTAGAAGCAAGTAGAATGAAATGCCCCTTATCTTATATCCTAATTGGTGAAAAGGAATAATCCTCTCATTTCAGGATGATATCACATTAGCATTATTAAAAGGGTATTCCCTTTTCTCTATCATGTGGCTTCTTCCTGCAAAATTCTGGGAAATGTAGTTTAGAGTGGGCCCTTTGGAATCCCAGCGAGAGAGGTCCTAGGCTTCCCTAAACTGCATTTCCCAGAATTCTGCAGAAGCCGCCACATGATAGGAAAACGGGAGCGCCCGCTTTATAACGCTAATGTAATATCACCCTAAATGTTGCAATCCAATCCTTCTGGATGGCTTCTTTAATTAAGATTTCTATCTAAATATTCAAATAGAAAACTTTGCTCTCTTGCTCTCTGAAGAACAAACTGCGAGCAAGCATGGTTGGTACTTAATCCATAAGGCCTAATGACATCACAAGCAACAGTCCCTGGGTCTTAGATTTTGGCCTCAAAGCTTCTGGGTCTTGGACAATTCTGAGTTTACAAACTTTCTCCTAGTCACCTATCTGGAAACATAGAAGGGAGGCAAAAGCAATTCAGACAATGAAGATGTGGCTGTTCTTGGCTCCCAGGAGAAGAAAAATACTTTTTATCAGTAAGCACATCCTTACGGCTTTCAGCTAGTTGCAAAGCTGAGACCAGCTGCTCTTTCACTGTTTCAGTTGCTTCCCTATTGTCCCTCTCCACACCAATTACCAGCAACCGTAAGCAGCATCCCAGAGATTGATAAAAACCAGGGTTGGGGAAAGACAAAGAATTTTGCAGCCAGAGCATTATAGTTCAGTGTTTCCCAACCAGTGTGCCAGGGCAATCATCAGGTGTGCCGTGGGAAATTGGAACCTCCAATACCCTTTCTTCCCCCTCCTACCGAACACTTTTTCTTCTCCACTCGGGCTCCCTTCTTCCCAGCCTCACTCTGCTCAGGAGGGGAGGGGGGGAGGAAGACGTGACCCGTGCGGGCACTACTGTGCAGACTCGCCCCACATCTTCCTCCCTCCCCCTCCCCTCCCCTCCTGAACACGCTCACACTGCCCCCTCGGATCAAAATGGCAGCAGAAGCAGCAGTGTGAGCAAAGCGAGTCAAAGCGAGCAGAGCGAGGCTGGGAAGAAAGGAGCCAGAGAGGAGAAGAAAAAGTAAGTGTTCGGCAGGAGGGGGAATAAAGAGCACAAAGGGGAAGGGAGAGGAAGAGGTCTCTGTCGAAAGCTGGCATGGGCAAACTTGGACCTTCCAGATGTTTTGGACTCCAACTCCCACCATTCCTAGCAGCCTCAGGCCCTTTTCCTCCCCCCCCCCCCTCAGCCACTTAAGCAGGAAAGGGCCTCAGGCTGTTAGGAAAGGTGGGAGTTGAAGTCCAAAGCACCCAGAGGGCCGAAGTTTTCCCATGCCTGTTTTAGGGCCCTTAAAGTGGTGAGTCTCCTTCCAACATTGTGATTCTGGATAGAAAACAAACAACAATATAACATAACATTGTTTGAGTCCACAGTGCTCTCTGGGTGTAGGTGAACTACAACTTCCAAACTCAAGGTCAATTCCCAAACAAACCCTTTCAGTACTTTCTGTTGGTAATGAGAGTTCAATATGCCAAGTTTGGTTCAATTCCATTGTTGCAAGAGTTCAGGATGCTCTTTGATTGTGTGTTAACTATAAATTGAACTGAAACAAGATAGTAGTTTAAAGCTAAAATTTGCTGATCTTCCTTTGGACAGTTTTTGGTTATCTGTTGCCAGGGAGTTCCCCATTCTGGCCAACAAAGCTATTTTGACATTGCTCCGGTTTTCAACCACATATTTGTGTGAGATTAGCTTCTCTAGCTTGACTGTGATAAAAACTAAAAACAGAGAGAGACTGACAGCTGTTGAGCAAGAGCTTCGTGCGTGTCTTTCTGCCATTCCTGCCAGGATATCTATGTTGTGTTCATAGAAAGAGGTTGAAAAACACTGTTATAGTTTGCCTCCTTGGTGTGATACTTTGGACATAGCCTATTTGCTGTCTAGCTCCCTAGTATTCATAACTATGAAAGCACAGGTCCTGGCTTTCTATTTAGTGAAATGTTTAAAATCAGATTAGTTGTGATTGCCCTAACTAGCTAACTTAAGTCTTGTTGATTTCAGGTGACTTATTCCAGGTACAATTAAGTTTTGAAGCTGTTCCAATCTAGCATAGCACTTTTGTCCTCAAGACCAGTGCTGGGGCTGGAAGACAAGAAAAAAATAATAGAAAATAAATTAAGGTTAATCCAAAATTACAGATGACTCACCCAGCCTCTTTTAAAAGTCAGTAGTAATACAATCATCTTCAACAAGAATCAAGAAAAACAAAGAAGCCACTCTAAAGAGTTTTAAGGTTTCCAGGAGTGGATAATAAACGTCCTCTAGGGACATTCAGCCGTGTTTTCTAGTTTCCTCTCTTAACCGCAGTAGAATAGAATTGATGCTGGTTGTTTTTGTTCTGAGTACAGACAAAATTCTTAGAAAGACAAAAGGAAAGCACAGAATGCAATAAACTATTACTGTTTGGCAGCCGTAGACAATGGAGGATGTTGAGGGCATGATCTTATGCAGCTGGACTCAAAACCAAGTGGTCAGACTTGAATTAATAATTAAAACTTGCATGAATATGCACAAATTAATCACATCATAACTTATTCGGAATGCCTCAGAAGTGGAGTGCTGGCGTTGAAAATTGTATACCTTCTGGATAGCAGAAAGAATTTCACTCTCTCCATGTGCCTACCTATATGTGTGCTCTTTGGATACCAGACTGTCTAAAGCAGGGGTGTCAAGCTTATTTTCACTGAGGGCCACATCAGTTTTATGGTTTCCTTCAAAGGTTCATTGAATCCAAGAATAGAGCCTCCATGGATACAGAGGACCAACTATTCTTTTTTTTACATAGTGGTCAGTGATCTGCAGTTTCTACCCAGTTTGGGTCCTCAGATGTAATTGAAGGATATCTCCCATCAGTTTTGATTATCTGCCTTGTGGACTGGGGATAACTGGAACTGCAACCCAATAAACTTGTGGCTTTTAGAATGGGAAAAGGTTAAAGGATGTTTTAAAGTAAGATATCATATACACAAGCCTTGTATCTGAGTTCAAAACCCTCTATTCCAGTGGTTCCCAAAGTGGGCGGTAGTACCCCCTGGTGGACGGTGGGGTGATCCAAGGGGGCGCTGGGAGGCTCAGGAGAATTTGGGGGGCACTGAACCCCTGTAAGGGGGCGGTGGCATGAGCCAGGTTTGCTTGCCACTAGCAGGGTCGCGTGCTTGCGAGGACGTCCCCATTGTAAGAAAGAGGCGATACACAGGACTGCGCCATGGGCGGGGTTATGAGAGGAAGGAGGCGCGTCCTGCAGTTTCCACGGCAATGCCTGTCTGGAGATTCCAACTTGCAGGGACACAGTCGCAAGCGCACAATCCCTGGGCAGGCGTTGCCATGGAAACCGCAGCACACGCCTCCTTCTTCTCGTCAACCCCGCCCACAGTGCAGTCCTGTGTATTGCCTCTTTCTTCCAATGGGGATGTCCTCGCAAGCGTGCCTTGTTGGGCCCGCCGTGGGGCGGGGCGAGCAAAAGGCTCTTTTTAAGGTGGGCCTCGCTTGTCCAGTGCCAGCCCCATCTTTTTTCAATGCCTTAAAAACAACATGCAATTAAAATAATTTTAATTAAAATTAAAACACATTAAAACATTTAATTTTACAAAAAAGTTAGAAACATTAATATATATATCTTCCTGCTTAATCTCTATATATATAAGGGAAGTGGTCGTGCAACGGGGCAAATGCACGCCAAAACTACATTTCCCACACAAAAAACAAAACCCAGGGCCACTCATCCCCACCCCGAGGTACATCAACCACCCACTGAAACACCCCTACACACAACACAAAGCCCCCAAAACATCCCCCGAAAAACTACATTACTACGCATGCGAAAAACACCCCAGACGTACAAAACAGCCGCCATAGAAACATCACAATACCAAGCATGCGCAACATCCCACACCATGCCCCCCCTCCTCCGCCGCTTACTAACCACTCCAGAGACCAACGAGGCGACATCCTCCACGCGGCTCCCGGGACCCAACAGCACACATCCCGGGAGGACGCCGCTGCGGTCCCGCCCGCACGACCCTCCACCAGAAGAGACAACAAAACGGTGAGGGAGAACAGCGCAGCCACGGGACTACAACTCCCAGAAGGCTCCGCGCGGCACACTTGAAATAAGGGCGGAGACAGCACCGGAAATAGCCCACAATGCCCGCGCAGAGCATTCTGGGAGCCGTAGTCCCCTGCCCGGACACGCCTTCTACGCCATGCCCGCTTCCTCCGCCCCTTCCGCAGCCTCCTCCCGTCCTCCCCCGGGGATGGGGCCAGGAGGGAAGCCACGCCGTCTCTCTCCTTTCCGCCTCCTCTTCGGCCAGCGGAATGGAGGCGGCGGGTAGCGGCGGAGAGCCCTTTGCCGCCTCTCCTCCGGTCGCCGAAGAGGATGCCGAAGGGGAACCGGCCAACCCCTCTCCCTGCGGCCTCCGCTGCCCGGGGACGAGGCCGAAGGGGAGCCACACCATCTCTCTCCCTGCGGCCTCCTCTTCGGCCAGCGGAAAGTAAGCCACGGCCGGCGTAGGAGAGCCCTTAACTGCCTCTCCTCCACTGTCCGAGGAGAGGGCCGCGGGGGAAGGAAATCGAGTGCTTCCCCATCGCCCTCCTCTTCGGCCTCCTCCTCTACACATACACACACACACATAAAAACAAAACAACATATAAAAACCCACATAAAAACACATATAAAAACACAACCACATACAAACACATATATCTACACACCTAAACATACACATCCACACTAATACATACACAAATAAACACACACATATCCCCACCTCTCCATAAATACACATACATAAATATACATACACAAACACACACATATATATACACGTACTCAAACACGAAACACCCACAGATAACTACACACAAATACATACACACATACCAACAACTATACACACACAAACACACACACATATATATACACACACAAAAATAAACACACACCAATACCACCACACACACATGCACACAAACCCCCAAAAAACCATACACACATACAACTATAAACACACATACACACACATACATATACACACAACAAACATGCTCACATCACTTCCACAACATACATACCCTGACATTCTCACATCACCAACATAGGGCACAGCAACGCGTGCCGGGATCAGCTAGTTGCTATTAAAATTAAAAAAATAATTTCTAGGGGGGCCGTGAGTAAATTTTTTTCTGGAAAGGGGGTGGTAGGCCAAAAAAGTTTGGGAACCACTGCTCTATTCTGACTAAAATAACAAACAGCAGTCTCTCAGATCCCATCAGCTCTAGCCACGATGTCTAAAGATGAAGAATACAGGAGTTGTAGTCCAGTATCTGGAGGACCACATAAAATGACACGGTGGGCCAGATTTGACCCTTGGGCCCTGAGTTTAACACATAGTTTAAGGAAATTGCTAGCTTATGCTTTCATTTGTGCCATATACAAGTGCCACTGCTGGCTATATGCATATTTTGTAGGAGGGGATTTTATTTATTTATTTCTGGTATTTGTACCCCGTCTCTTCTCAACCCTCGGAGGGGGACTCAGGATGGCTACATTCGTAGCAGTACAAAACCGCTACTGCACAATTACAATAATATAATCACAATCAAATAAATAATAATTAAAACCAGTACATATAGCATTAATTAAAACAATACAACAAGATCACAAGGTCATCTGCCACAACGCCATTCCAATTAATGTCCACTAAAGTGCAAATTACGTCTGTTGTCCAAAGGCCTGATCCCAGAACCACGATTTTATTTTTTTCTGAAAGCCAGGAGGGATGGAGTCGATCTTATCTCATTTAGGAGTGCGTTCCATAGGTGGGGGGCCACAGCCAAGAAGGCCCTGTCTCTCGTCCCTGCCAAGCGCGTCTGTGATGTTGACGGAAGTGAGAGTAGGGCCTTCCCGGATGATCTTAGGTTGCGAGATGGGACGTAGAGGCAGATGCATTCGGACAAGTAAGCTGTATCTAGTACTTCCTTCTCTAAGGCCCCCATGTCAATACTTATTTATATTACTGAGTTTCAATTGGTCAACACACTATTCATAATCAATTTTTTAAAAAAAAATCATGTCTGTAGTGACTTGAGAAACTGCAAGTCGCTTCTAGTGTGAGATAATTGGCTGTCTGCAAGGACGTTGCCAAGGGGATGCCCAGATGTTTTACCATCCTGTGGGAGGCTTTTCTCAAGTCCCTGCATGAGAAGCTGGAGCTGACAGATGGGAGCACACCCCACTCCCCAATTTCAAACCAGTCAGCAGTTCTGCTGGCACAAGGGTTTAACTCATTGTGCCACCACAATTATTTTAAAATAATACATTATTTTAAAATAATGATCAGTTTTTCAAAGCTAAAATTGATATTAACAGAGTGATTTTCAATAAAGAGGGCCTTGAATAATTTTATATCACTGAACATTGATTTCTCCTCCCCACCCCCATTATAAACAATAACAATAAAAATGGTCAATCAAGAAGTGCATTTCTGAGGTTAATCCAGCAGATCCAGAACTCCTTTGAAATACCAGCAACTAAAATTTAGTTAGTGAACTGAAAGGTCTGCTACAGAAAGGGATAATGTAAAACCTGGTCAATCTGAAATGATGAAACAAAGATATTACCCTGTTGTTTTATTTGAGTCCCTGCTTTGCATTCTGTTCTATTAAAAGGTCTTGCAAACAAGACAAGTTCTTGATTTTCCCAGTTCTTACAATGAGGAAATGTGTCTTTTTCACCAAATACAGGGGGACATAAGAATGGTAAATGTGGTGATAATGATAAAGTCTCTTGATCCTTCCAAGGAGGAGAACGCATTTTGGTTTTATTCCAAGAGCGGGGGATAAGTATCATTCTTTGTCTTCTCAGTCTGGTGAATTAATTAGAATTAGATTTCTATTTCAATGTTCTCCTCTTAATAAAGATTAGCTCTCTTTCTTGGTGTAATTGCATAAGCAGGCAAGTTCTTTAAACAGTCTGATATTCAAAATAGTGCATATGCTTGTAGATGCACACACACACCATTAACTCCATTGAGGAAGCAAAGAGGTGCCTTATGTTGGGAGTGGAGGTTATTCCTTCTCTCCATGCTCAAAACTAACCTGAAAGAGCTCAAGTGTACCTAGAAGACAGTGCTGTTGTTGTGTGCTGGGGAAAGCACCTGCATAGGAATAGCAGCATCTGACACTTCCCATAAGCATGCTGGTGAAGACTGAAAGGATTTGAGGTTCTATGTGCTCTGACCCAGGTATGCTGAAGATTAGATTGTTTCATCTCCAGTCTTTCTCGTTATCAAAAATCTTCAGAATCTGCCCTAAAGCCGTATAATGTACGCAGGGGCTGCATTCTCTTGTGCATGTTGAAGTACACAGACTTTTGTGGGGATTTAATGCAGTGTTTCCCAACCTTTTTTGAGCCGCGGCACACTTTCAACATTAAAAAAATCCGGGGGCACACCACCAACCAAAATGACACAAAATGACACTCTAACACAGTAGAAAATGGCTGGGGGATGGTGGCCTGCTAAGAGCAGCTGCTGGGAGTGCCGAAGCCGGGGAGGGGGAGGAGCCAGGCCGCACCATGCCCCGCCCCCTCCCCCGGCTTCAGCTCTCCCACAGCTTCTCCAGCCTTGAGGGGGCAGTGCCAAGCCAGTGGTGGCAGAGCCAGCACAATGCTGGCTTGGCACTGCCCCCTCAGGCTGGAGAAGCTGTGGAGCTGAATCTGGGAGGGGGAGGAGCCAGGCCGCACCATGCCTCGCCCCTACCCCCCGGCTTCAGCTCTCCCACAGGTTCTCCAGCCTTGAAGTGGCAGTGCCTAGCCAGCGGTAGCAGAGCCAGCACAATGCTGGCTTGGCACTGTCTCCTCAAGGCTGGAGAAGCTGTGGGAGAGCGGAAACTGGGGGAGGGGACGGAGCCAGGCCACGCCAGGCCCTTCCCCCTCCCCCCAGCTTCAGCTCTCCCACAGCTTCTCCAGCCTTGAGAGGGCAGTGCGAGTGAGGAGCGGGAGTCAAGCAGTAGGAGTTCGGCAGAAGGAGGGGGAAGGAAGGGGGGCAGAGAGCTTTTCTCGCGGCATAGCAGGAGGTCCATCATGGCACACTACTGTGCCGCATCACAGCGGTTGGGAAACACTGATTTAATGTACTGCTTTTGCACATCTTTAAGAAATAAGCACACCATGGCATTATTACAGCACTTAATTTGTTTTCAAAGGGTTTTTTGCCTCCTTATGGCATCCTTAACTCTTTATCATGGAATTTTCTAGGGCAGAGAGTATAATTCAGTTCCTATGACTGCACTGCAATTGCATCCTGGTCTCCAGAGTTGTGATCTAATGCCCAAATCCATGTATAGACAGCTAAAAGCGCTTTGAATCGGTGCAGATTTGCCAATGAAAAGTATATCTACTTCTTCCAAAAATATACAAAAAAGAAAAAGGCTGGACATTGTAAAATACGTATTTATTTTTAAAATGTTTTAAAGGGGCAAAGATCCAAAATAATCCCACAATCCAGATCTGGAATCACAAGCTCCTTTCCAGTAGAGATGTCAAGGAAGAACACCACAAAAGTTGGATCTCTGAAACTGCAAAAGTTGTTTATTGTGTGACCAAAGCAAGACAGCAAAATACATATACAATGCAAACAAAAGGTTTTGCCGCAACCCCAAATGGGGTGCAAAACTTTTATCACTTTGACAGTAAATTGAAAACACATTCTCATTGGTGTCCAAAGATCAATCATTTCATTGGTCTAAGCTGGCTATACAGATGCTCCTTGGCTCTTTATGATTTTGACAGGCATGAAGACACACGTGAGACCTTTACAATGACACAACTATAGTCTATTGTTTTGTGGCCATGACTTTTTTCTGTTGCAAGCATGAGTCCAAAAAGACTGGGAAACTTAGGGAGTACTAGCTAGCCAGTTTTGTCCTGAATAAGGCATGTAGCCCGGGGGGAGGGGGCTTAGGGGGCTTCAGCCCCCCCCCCTGAAATTCTCAGGGTGGTCCGCGACAAGGCTTTACTGGTACATTATTTAAACTGTTATGTTTATTCATATCATGATCTGATCACCATGCTCATTATATCCCACATTAATGGGGTTATTGGGATAACAATACAAAAGGTTTGGTAGGGTAGTCCCTCTCTTACTCAGACTCAGCCCCTCCCGAATCAAACTCAACCCTCCCCGAATCAAAATCCTGGCTACGGACCTGGTCCTGATGTACTTTTATCCTTGAAGAGTAACTTCCTATCTGTAGCAATGTTTTCTCAAACCATCAGCGTTTTTTTTTTGTTTGCAAACAAAGGCCCGTTGCAGAAGCAGGCCAATATGGCAGTAAATCAGGACATATAAGCATTGGAAACTTCTCTGAAAATTTGCTTTTAAAACTACATCTCCCTCAGTTTTAAAGGACAGAAATGTTGTTTTCTGTGCAGAAAAATGTACATTTTTCATGTAGCAGAAGTCCCGAACTGCAAATATCCTTGTTGGGGTTTCCTGAACTCCAGCAATCAATCTTTAAACACTTCCAAGTATTTTCAAATACTCTTTCTATTCATCTCAGTTTGCACATCTGTAGTATATACATGGGAATAGTTACAACTGCCTGTATCTCCAGTTGCATTTTTGGTGATTTACAAAAGGTGATTGTCCAAAACTGACCCAAAAGCTGAGTCTCATTCCTGATGGATTTTAGTCCCAAACTTCACAGTTCATCTACTTTTAAAGCTGTCCAAACCTGGCTGAAACATTTTATTGGTGGCTAGAAATGAACACTGCTAGCTTTTTTAATTTTTTTGCCAGAATTCATATAGCCGCTTCTGTCACTGAAGCAGAAAAAGCATCTGGTCCAAATTCCATCTGTAACTGATATAAATGCTTCTGGTGTTGGCTTCTTGATCTATCTTACAATCCAAACTTAGCTGCTAAATCTATAAATGACATTAGTTTCCCTTTGAGTATAATCTCATTCACATTTACCTAGGAGCAGGCCCTGGATATATCAGTTGGATTTATTTCTGTAAATAGATATTAGTGGTATTAATACAACTGTCCTTTCCACTGAACATATAAGAAAAGTAATCTTCTTGGGGAGCTTTGAACCCAAAGAAACTGACTTTCATTAGGCAGACATTGCTTTGAAACGTCAGCACTATCTGACCACTACAAAGATCTGAAATGCCCACATCACTTCACATGGCCCTTTGAAAAATTAAGACAAAGGAAATTATTTGCACCTTTTTGAATCCTATTATATTCTAGACACACATGCTTTAACCTGAGGTGTTAATATTGCACTGTACTGTGTATGAAGAAGTGACTCCATATCCACAAAAGCTCATGCTGAAATAACAACCAGTTAATCATAAAGATGATACTCTAATTTTTTTTGTTTTTCCTCTCCCCCTTCTGCCCTTTAAGCATCATCAGGTTGTCCTATGGGCAACTATCTACACTTGATGCATGCTAAATTGTCCTTTCATGGATACAAATCTAATTTAAACTATTTCCTTCTTATTTCTAAGGGTCTTTTCACAGTAGATAATTATAGCAAAGTGATGCTACTTTAATTGCCATGGCTGGAACAAATGGAATTCTGGGATTGAAGTTTCAGGAGACACTAGATAAATAATAATAAATAACTAGATCTCTTTAGTGGAAAATTCTAAACCTCTCCACAAACTGCAAATCCCAGGATACCATAGGATGCGAGTTAACATGGCAGTTAACAGGGAACGATAGCATTATAATTGGGTTGCATGAAAGGTCCATAAAGCTGGACAACATATGCAATAACTGCACATTCAAAGAACTAGATCTGAAGGCAGAAATAATTTGTGGTGTTATAATCCCACATTTTTGCTTGAGCCTATATTCCACAAAAGACAGTATGGGCAGAGTTACAATAGATTGAACTACCCTTGTTGAAACTTCCAGAAGACCCCGGATGTCGCTCTGGAATACCAACAATTAAATTTAGGAATTGGCTTTTCTCCTCCTCTGGATATCAGAGTTTCATATTCCAGGTAACTTGTCCTGTCTGCCTTAAGTTTGGTGACTTCAGAGTCTGTGGAGAATATTATCCCATCCGTGATGGAAAAAGACTCAATAATCCAATTGGCTTCTCTAGATAGAAATGTTGGGGACACTATCATGTCCCAGGCTACCCTTAGGTCTTATATGTGTATGCAGCATCATACAACAGCCTGAAACTCAGCAATCCTTATACTACATGGAAGGTATGATTCCTTCCATAGCTGAGAAGCACCTCTCTATACAGAAAGAAGGGAGACATGACCAAGCTTGGGAAAATAACTAGGTTTGCAGTGTACAGTCTTCTAGTGTTTCCTTGCATAGTATTGCACAAGCCACCGGCTTCTTCGCCAAATATTTTAATAGATACCATATGATTAAAAGGTCATATTGTCAATTTGATTTGCTGTTTCTTAAATGAAACTTTTCAAGAAGCAATACAACTTTTTAGTATTTTTTTACATCACGTTTGGGGGATGTGCGCCCTCTAGACATTGGACAGCAATTCCTATATAAACCTTCTCCATTTGCTACGATGGGTGTAAACATTCAACAACATTTAGTGGGTTAAGTGATCTCTGCCACTTAAGTCTAAAATAAATCTGTACTGGAAAAGTTTTTTTTAATGTGTGCTGGGGTATGATATTTCTGTTGAACTGTAAAGGTTTTAAAATGTGGCAATGAAAATATGTAAGAAAAGACACTTACATGAACACCCAGAAAGTGTCCTATTGTATCTTTTAAACCATTGTTTTCAGTGAGTGGAATATAATACAGAATTATTCACAGATGTCTTTGACACAACATGATTCTGACAAATTGCAAACTGAAATGGCCTAAGATTCATGTTCTGCACCCAAAATGTTGTCTAAGTGGATATTCCACAATGTAACTTCATCTGGAAACAATTTTAATTGCAAAAATATCACCGAGACACATATTTCCAAGCTTGCAATACAGGAGGGCAACTGGAAAGAACCAAGGCTTGCTTCCTGTGACAGGGAACTCCACAACTTGGAATGCTACACATTACTATTTTTTTCTTCCAAGTGTGTTGCAACAATTCATTTTGCATTCTTAAAATCAGTCATGTAAAATAACTTTGTAAGCTCTGCACTTAATGATGTATTCTCAAAACTATCCCATATGCATATACACACACAAAAAGGAAATGAGAAGGATCTCTCCCTCTTTTTTGCATGGTGCATTGCTAAGCAATCTGCCTGTGGCAAGAGACCCTTGGAACTGGGTCTGCTTTTTTCCATTCATTACCAACATTATAGGAGTCTCTGGTGGCGCAATGGGTTAAACCCTTGTGTCTGCAGGATTGTTCACTGACAAGTCAGTGGTTTGAGTCTGGGGAGAGTGGGTTGAGCTCCCTCTGTCAGCTTCAGCTCCCCATGTGGGGACATGAGAGAAACCTCCCACAAGGATGGTAAAACATCAAACATCCAGGCATCCACTGGGCAACGTCCTTGCAGATGGACCGTTCTCCTGACATGAAAAAAATACCTTGCTCTTGTTGAAAACACATTTCCTAGATGTTATTCATAACTGCATACATAAAGGCACCAGATCCTGTCTGATCTTGGAAGCTAAGCGGGGTTTGTACTTGAATGGGAGACCACCAAACAAATACTAGGTGGGCTATATTTCAGAGGAAGGAACAGAGAAAACCGCCTCTGAGTATTCCTTGTGTAAGGAAACCCTGTGAAATTCATGGTGTCACCATAAATCGATTGGCAACTTAAAGATGCATACATGCATACTGCATACGTAGCTTACATGCACCTCTGGAGGGTGAAAGTAAGATGACAACTCTATCTCATCTTCCATCCTGTCATTTTCCAAATACTACCAAAAAAACTAATGCGGAAGAAGGGGAACTGTGTTGTGGGGAAGGGAAAGAAGAATGAACACACCAGAGTGAATTACTTACCTCTATATTTTACATTTATTTAGTTACTGGAAGGTAAACGCATGCAGGTTCAATTGCTTAGG
This sequence comes from Anolis apletophallus, assembly GCA_030556195.1. Taxonomy (NCBI): domain Eukaryota; kingdom Metazoa; phylum Chordata; class Lepidosauria; order Squamata; family Anolidae; genus Anolis; species Anolis apletophallus. The sequence continues at coordinate 117,500,015 of JARBWK010000005.1, read as the reverse complement.
CATTTATCTCTAAGGAGTTAATATCATTGGAGGGAAAACACACTCTTTAACATGTAAATTTGCTGGAAGATGATAGCAAAAGCTCAAACTGTCTAGTTTTTTCTTGCTATTTTTGGCAATGGCTTGTTTTTTTAAATCATTTTTTAAAAAAAAAAAATGTTCTGTGAAAAGTAAATGTTAATTAATTTCCTGGCCCGGACAATATGATGGACTCTTGGTTTGGCTCAATTAAATTTCACTCTGTAAATAAGACAAAAAGAATATGGGAAGAAATTCAAATGAAGATGTGTGAGACAGAACTTAAAAATTATGATGCAGAGAGCGAAATGGCAGAAACAAAGGAAACAACACATTTCCCTGATCAAAAGGAATGGTAACTACCAACAGACAATCTCGGCTTAAGAATACTAATATAAAGTAACAATGAACATATGGAGGTGGTGATTAACCAAGATATGGAACAAGCTTGGGTTAGAACTATACTCTCCTAGCAAATTATAATATACTTAGTAGGAATTGAAATATTTCCTTTGTTTATTCAGATTTCCTAATCTGCAATGAGTTCATATATTTCTTCAGGGCATTTTTTTCATACTCCCTTAGAAGTTTAAAATTATATTGTCAATTTCTTAGAAAGCAATAATTGTTTAGATAGTTTTACAGGTTAAGGGGGAAGTCTCTTGTGCTCATCAAGCCATAAGGCTTACAAGCTTACTGGGTGGTCTAGGAAAAAATATATTATCTTTTCATACAATATTCTGTAGAAAGCTGGAGAGAAGGAAATGAGAAAGTGGAGTAGAGTATACTTTAAAAAAATAGACTCACACTAAAGAAATCAATATTTTCTTAGGTTTTTCATCTTGAGGCATTTCATTCTACTCCCAAACTACTAGCACCCTCTCCAAAAGAAACCTCCACCAAACTATTGGTTTGTTTTCAGGATCCCTGTGATACCAAAAACCATGGAATTTCAGGTTCTATGATATACAATGATGTGGTAAAGGGTGTTCCTTATATAAAACAGCAACATCAAGATTTGTTTTTTGGAATTTTTTTTGAATATATTCAGTGCTGTACATGACTGAATCTATGGATGCGGATGGTTGGCTGTCCTCTTATTTGGAAATGGACTTTGTAGTTTCTTTGCCACAAATACGATAAGCTCTTACTTTCAATCATAGTGCTGTTGGATGAAAGCTTCAATCATTCCTCACCACCGGCTGACACAGATATGTATTGTAGCTCTACAACATATTAAGAAACTGCGGATTCCTCACTATCTGATGTAAAGAAAAAACAGGGAGTGATTTCTCTGACCTTCTTGTAGTGGCCATTACATTAAAGAATAATATGCATTAGGAATGAAATGATAAGTGATAAGATCTGAAATTATGCCACTTAAAACACCTTGTCATACCAGCTAGGTGGATCTTGAAAATGATATATCTTTATTTCCTTTCCACGTATGTGTTTCAAGTATATAGCAATCCCAGGTTTTCTCAAGCAAACGGCAAGTGGTTTTAGAAGCTCCAGATTCATGTATTATTTCTTTCTGAAGCCTTCAATTATTCCTCCAAATCTTCTTTGGTTCCCTTCCATTTTTACTATCTAATTTTTCAGGTTTGAGAAGAGTGGGTTAGAAATATAGTAAATAATAAATTTATCTCCCACTCTTTGTGTTTTGTAGGGTGGATCCTGTTAACTCCTGAAGAGAAGTTGGACTGAAGAAAAACTGAGACTAATTTTGGAATAAGAACTGGTTGACAACTGGACAAAGCCCAAACCCAAGTAGAAAATGCCAATCTTTTCTCAATTAAGTAAAAAAGCTAAGATCACATAAGATTTTTTGCTCTCAAAGCAAATAACCATTGATCGTAAAAATGCGACAGTAATACACTAAATTTCTATAAACATCCATTTCTGTTTTATTGGTTATTCTAAAGCGTTTGACTGTGGTGATAATAATAAATTGTGGCAAGTTCTTGGTGGTATGGGGATACCAAACCACCTTGTCTGTCTTCTGAGGAATCTGCATAACAACCAAGTAACAACAGTAAGAACAGACCATGGAACAACAGACTGGTTCAAGATTGGGAAAGGAGTATGGCGGGGCTGTATACTCTCCCCCTACCTATTCAACTTGTATGCAGAACACATCATGCTACGTGTGTGGCTTGACGAATCCAAGGCTGGAGTTAAAAAACCTTAGATGTACAGAAAATACCACTTTGATGGCTGAAAGCAAGGAGGAGCTGAGGAGCCTTCTAACCAAGAAGAAAGTGCAAAAGCTGGGATGCAGTTAAAAATAAGAAACCCCAAGATTATGGCAACCAGACTGATTAACTGACAGGGAGAAAACGTGGAGGTTAATGACAGACTTTGAATTTCTAGGCGCAAAGATTATTGCAGACTCAGACTGCAAAATCAGAAGACATTTACTTTTTGGGAGGAGAGTAGAGACATCACACTGGCAATGAAGATCTGCATAGTCAAAACAATAGTATTCCCTGTGGTAACCTACGCATGAGAGAACTGGACCATAGGGAAGGCTGAGAAAAAAAAGGAAGATAGGCGCTTTTGAACTGTGACGCTGAAGGAAAATTCTGAGAGTGCCTCGGACCGCAAGGAGATCAAACTAGTCCTTACTCCAGGAAATAATGCCTGGCTGCTCACTGGATGGAAGGATATTAGAAACAAAAATGAAGTACTTTGGCCATATAATGAGAAGACAGGAAAGTTTGTAGTAGATAATGATACTGGGAAAAATGGAAGGAAAAAGGAAGAGGGGCCGACCAAGGGCAAGATGGATGGTACCCTTGAAGTGACTGGCTTGACCTTGAAGGAGCTGGGGATGGCCACAGTCAACAGGGAGCTCTGGCATGGGCTGGTCCATGAGGTCACGAAGAGTCAGAAACAACTGAACAAATAAACAAGACACTAAATAGCCATATGCTGGTTATTTATGATTTCCAAATTAAGTTGCTTGATAGTAGGGCCAGATCTGGCCAAATAAGTTAAAATATCACAGCCTTTCCCAGCAACATACCGTATTTTTCGCTCCATAAGACGCACCGGATGATAAGGCACCTAGATTTTAGAGGAGGAAAATAGGAAAAAAATATTTTCGCTCCCCTCTAAAATCTAGGTAAGTCTTATCAGCAGGTGCGTCTTCTCAGCTGTTGCTGCCCTCTGCCTCCTTTTCCTTCCCCCACCCTTTCCTTGAGGGAAGAAAAGGTGGGGAACGAAAAAGGAGGCAGAGGGCGGAGCGAACCGCGTCGCGTCAGCTCTGACGCGAAGCGGGTTCGCTCCGCCTCCTTTGCTTCCCTCCGCCCTTTCCTTGAGGGCGGGAGAAGCAAAGGAGGCGGAGGGAGGGAACCGCTCGCGTCAGCTGTGACGCGAGCGGTTTGCTCCGCCTTCGCCTCCTTTGCTTCCCCGCCCTCAAGGAAAGGGCAGGAGAAGCAAAAGGAGGCGGAGGGAGAGGAACCGCTCGCGCGTCAGCTGTGACGCGAGCGGTTTGCTTTGCCTCGCCTCCTTTTGCTTTCCCCGCCCTCAAGGAAAGGGCAGGAGAAGCAAAAGGAGGCGGAGGGGGAACCGCTCGCGTCAGCTGTGACGCGAGCGGTTTGCTCTCCTTCGCCTCCTTTTGCTTTCCCGCCCTCAAGGAAAGGGCAGGAGAAGCAAAAAGGAGGCGGAGGAGGAACCGCTCGCGTCAGCTGTGACGCGAGCGGTTTGCTCCCGCCTTCGCCTTTTTTTGCTTTCTCCCGCCCCTCAAGGAAAGGGCAGGAGAAGCAAAAGGAGGCGGAGGGAGAGGAACCGCTCGCGTCAGCTGTGACGCGAGCGGTTTGCTGTTTTTCGCCTCCTTTTGCTTTCCCCCCGCCCTCAAGGAAAGGGCAGGAGAAGCAAAAGGAGGCGGAGGGAGAGGAACCGCTCGCGTCAGCTGTGACGCGAGCGGTTTGCTAAGCCTTCGCCTCCTTTTGCTTTCCCCGCCCTCAAGGAAAGGGCAGGAGAAGCAAAAGGAGGCGGAGGGAGAGGGAACCGCTCGCGTCAGCTGTGACGCGAGCGGTTTGCTCCGCCTTCGCCTCCTTTGCTTTCCCGCCCTCAAGGAAAGGGCAGGAGAAGCAAAAGGAGGCGGAGGGAGAGGCGAACCGCGTCGCGTCAGCTGTGACGCGAGCGGTTTGCGCCTTCGCCTCCTTTTGCTTCCCCCGCCCTCAAGGAAAGGGCAGGAGAAGCAAAGGAGCGAAGGCGGAGCGAACCGCCGCGTCACAGCTGACGCGACGCGCCTCCCTTCTCCTCCGCCTCCTTTGCTTCCTCCGCCCTTTCCTTGAGGGAAGCAAAGGTGGGGGGAAGCAAAAGGAGGCGGAGGGAGAGGAAACCAGCGTCCCTCCGCCGCCGCAACGGACCAGAGAAGAGGAGAGGCGGCGACAGGGTGAGTCTATCGCCGCCCTCCCTCTGCTCCAGCGCCTCCCCCCCTGCATATTCGCACCATAAGACGCGGCTGATTTTTCCTCCCACTTTGGGAGGAAAAAAAGTGCGTCTTATGGTGCGAAAAATACGGTAGGTATATTTTTGGCACAGAAAACTAGTTCTTCTTCAGTGCTGTTCAGGGCCACATTTAATATATTGAATTGTCTGGAAGCCAGAGCAATTTCTAGAAGTTGTGGCTTGGGTTCATTCCAAGGTTGGTTCCCTGGGCTGTTGAATGAGAATAGTCTGTATGAGGAAATAGTCACTTGGCCTCAAAAAGGGATAGTAAGCAGAAATTTCAGCGGAAGGTGAAAGAACCCCACAGTTAGCAGGTGTTGGCATACAAGGTGACACCATCAGAAAGGCTGCAGAAAAATAACTTCAAGGTAGAAAGAATTATACAAATAGAACAAGCAATGGAAAATCCATATTAGAAAAATAGCCGTTTCCGGATAGAGTAAAAAATGTGTTTCTTTTGGTGGGAGGGGAGCAGGACTGGCATACTTTACCCTGATTCTTGGGGTAATTGACAGCAGTACTCATACCAGGTATATCCCTGCATTGCCATTATGATGAGGGAACATTAGGGATGGAAGTTTTGGTCCCAGGAGGGAAGTGACTTGTGATGACCCCCCACTCCTATAGGTGGAGAGGGAGAATCCTTATAGCAGAACTGGAGCACAAATGTGGCTGGGAGTTGTAGTTTTACACTGTCAATAGCCTTCTCTGCCCAATAGTGTTGGTATCTCACCAAAGTACAACTCCCATGATTCCATAGCATTGAGCCATGGTAGTTCCAGTAGTGACAAGCTGCATTAACTCTACAGTGTAGATGCATCCAAAGTGATGGAAAGGGGAATAACGTCACCAAAATATAATATTCTTAATGTTCAATTAATTTAAAATTGCTAAATCACTTTTAGTACTTGTAATAAGGATGGCTAAGAACAAAAAGGTGCAAATCAATTTTGGGAAGGTTGCATTAGTGATACTGGATCAGTGTGAGGGTGAAGAGGAAGAGCACAAGGGCGGGAGAGGGAGAGTAACCCGGGATATTTTAAGAAAGGGTTTGGGAATAAAATCAAAACAAAAAGAACTGGAAAGTCTTGAGACTTTCAGATACCTTTCCCACTTACTGGATGAGCCCATATATGATTTATTATCATATAAAATATTCCAAGTGGTGTCTTAAAAACATGTGACATGATGGTGGTTGAGGTTCAGGAAATTAAAATTGAAAACTCTTTCCCCAAAAACTGCAGTTTCACAGGTTGTGTGAATGCTTCTTCTATATTAAAAACACCCCCAAAACAAACAGAATGTTAGGGTCTGAATAAACATGTAATGTGATCCTCCAATGAAAGAAAAACCTATTATAATTGTGTAACAGACTTTTCTCCAATAATTCCCAAGAGTATGACAGAGATTTGATTTCCTAATTTAATTTCAAGCTTGGTTGATTGGTTGCAGTCTGTCTTGTTCCTTTATTTATTTTATCTTGGCCCCAAATATTTTGTTTAAGCAAGTGATGCCAAACTGAGAGCTGATTCACACATTAACCTCTTAAGAAGATTATAGCTTGGGTGACTTTCCCCCCCTTTTTTGATGTTATGAAGATCATTCTGCCTTGCGTCAACAAGAGGCACCGGAAAGGGAAAGAAGCAATACCTCAAATTACACCCTCCCCCACCCCCCACCCCAAATATTCTTGGTGTCTTGGTTTTCAGGCCTTTTCCTGGGGTTATTTGGGGCACTGATTCAGAAATTTTCATTGGTTAGCCTGCATCATCTCTAGTTACTTAGATATGGTTATCATGGTTTTCTATGGGCAAGCAGATGGGGACTGGCAGAATAATAGAATAATAGAGTTGGAAGAGACTACACGGGCCATCTAGTCCAACCCCTCGCCATGCAGGGAAAGCACAATCAAAACATTTTAGATGTCATATGTCCTGCACCCCCAAAACTAAAGCTGATAGGGGGGAAATTGTGCCATTTTTGGAATCAGTATATCAAATATACCCAAAACAGGGTTAACATTTGAGGCACCAAAATGTGTGTTGGTCAGTGTTATCCTTCTCTTGATCCACATATAGAGTAGGGAGAGAGGCAAAGTTAACTTTGTTATAGGAGAATCCATCCCATCTTTTCTTTATATACAGGTTCTCCCGTCTATTCAGACAGCCTCTGTTCTCTCCGAAGATGACAAAAGCAACTGTTACTAGAGAAAGCAGCCTCCAATTAAAGAAAACAGTAAGATATGAAGCTACTAGGGGTGGATATCTCCGGTTTTAAATACTTTAAAATCTGTTAATTTTCGTATTTAAAATTAATTTCAAAGTTTTTTGACCCTCGGGGCCCAACCCAGAAGTGTAATTTCTATACTGAACCTGGGCGCCGCCATTTTTCTAAAGGCCACGTTATTAGGTCGTTTTTTCCCCTCCCTTCTCCTTTCGCCAGCTGAAAGCTGAGGAGGGGAAAAATGCCCTTCCCTTTCCCTGCTAAGACCTACAGCGCCTCTGAGCAGGGAGAAGGAGGTGTGAACGCTCTTCCTTTTCCCTGCTAAGACCTACAGCGCATTTGAGCAGGGAGAAGGATGTGTGGACGCCCCTCCTTTTCCCTGCGAAGTCCTACAGCTTGTCAAGGGTTGACACGCTTTAGATCTTAGCAGGGAGAAGAAGGAGTGTCCGCACATTTAGACCTTTCGATCTTAGCAGGGAAAAGGAGGTGTGGATGCTCCTCCTTCCCTGCTAAGACCTACAGCGCGTCGAGCCTTGACGTGCGTTAGTTCTCAGCACAGCAGGGAAGGAGGTGTGGAAGGAGATGTGGAAGAGAACTAACAGGAAATAATAACAATTTTTCATTAATAATTACGTTTCAATAACGAAATTTTATGGAATTTTTTCAGAACAATTTCTATATTGAACCACCGATGACAACCCCCCCCCCCCAACGCGAGTTTAGAAACAAATTTTTGATGGATCAACCACCCCTAGAAGCTACCATCCAAAGAGCTTGGTGGCTGACCGCAGCCTCTTCTTCTCTCCTCTCTCGAGGAACAAAGAACAAGAAGAGGGAAACACAGTTGTACAACTCTTTGCTAAGAAGTTTTCTGCTGATACCAACTGTTGTCCCCCCATGATTTCAATACTGGCAGAAAGGATTTCTCACCTAATGAGAGAGTCTTGTGCTTGAAGGAGACCAGATGTCAAGTTATAAAAATATTGAATCCTTGTTTTGGGATATATTCAGCCAGTTGAACTATTTTTGTATGCCACAAAAAACATACCATCTACCCACTGCTTCAAAACAAAACCCATCATTCAGTTCAGATATTTGACTATGGGAAATGTACTTTTGAGTTGGGTGCCTTCAAGCTGACTTATGGCAACTTTATGAATTTCATAGGGTTTTCTTAGGCAAGGAAGACTCGGAGGTGGTTTTGCCAGTTCCTTCTTCTGAAATTTAGCCCAAGGCATCTTATATTCATTGGCAATCCTTTATCCAAGCACTAACCACTACCAGAGCCGACTCTGCTTTAGGTGCTAACTAAAGAGTCTAGGAAACGTACAGACAACATGTGAGAACATTGGAAGGAACAACGTAGAAGCACTGACAAAGTGCTCTTGCCGTCAAACTTGGCCACAGTTCCTCTAGATAAATAGCTTCTCAGTGACGTGCTGCTCTGAAATTACATAAACAGCAGAAATTACTAAGACCTCGGCCCCAGGGTTTTGAGGGTTTCAAAGATTTTTTGCAATCAATATTCTGACATCTGCAGACATTTATTTCGAACAGCTGATGCCAAAAGTAGTAAAAATAATCACCATCACTTCATTCTTCCAAAGGTTTTGATTCAAATATTATTATTCAAGCTTTTTACCTGCAGTTACTTTCAATTATTTGTTCTATTAATGAACACATAGAGTGGTACAAGTATCAAAATTACGCGAGGATGTCTATATATAATTAAGGAAGCTATCCTACAAAAACCTACTCAGAAGTAAATCTGACTGCATTCAATAGGGCAGTGATTTTTAACCTTTTTTGAGCCATGACATTTTACATTTACAAACTCCTGGGGCACACCACCAACCAAAATGACACAAAATGACACTCTAACACAGTAATACATATAGTTAATATGTTTTAAATGTATTTATACACTCAGTGTGAAACCTGGGCCTGTTTCAAAGAACACAAAATAGATATCCTGGCAGGAATGGTAGAAAGACACACACAAAGCTCTTGCTCAACAGCTGTCAGTCTTTTTTCTTTTGTCCACCACTCATATTAGGGCCTTCATTTGTGTCATAATTTTGTCCATGGCCCTGTTCGGCATTTGCATTTTCCCTTCTCGAAAACTTCTCCATCACTGTCACTTGCTTGTCTTGCTGTGATCCCAAATTGACGCGCAGCTGCAGCACTAACTCTACTTAGCCACGTCTGAGCGAATCCAAGATGGCGTGACCATAGCACTCTCGCGCCACTTCTTAGGTGACACGAGAGTGGTATGGTTCCATTTCTTAAAGGGACAGATGCGCCTTATAGTTTATATATGAATGAAGTTCGAAAATAATTTTCCACGGCACACCTGATAATCTCTCACGGCACACTAGTGTTCAGCGGCACACTGGTTGAAAATCACTGCAATAGGGCATACTCGTGAGCTTTATTTGGACTTTAGTTACTCAGTTTGAATTAATATGTAAAGACAGGAGTGCCCCTTCCTTCTTGCTTTCCTCTGAAGATAAACTCCCATTTGCATAGAGTCTCTATGTGAACAAGATGTGATTTTTTATGCACAAGAGTCTACACACAAACAGGAAGTGACTTTTCTCAATGAAGTCAGGATGACTGATTAGTTAATATGCATCCCTATCCCATTTAGGTTTTCTCTTTATTCTGAAGTAAAACTCCTATATTTCAAACTAAATACAGTATGGTTAGCACTGCAGCCTGAATTTACTCTTATGAAACTTTGTTGGACATTTGTCTGCCTTTGACTAGTGTTGCTATTGTGTGACTAAGTTGTTTATTTATTTACAGTATTTATATTTCACCCTTCTCAGCCCAAAGGGGACTCCAAGCAGATCAAAGAACACATATATGGCAAACATTAAATGCAGTTATACACTAACAAGACAGACAACTGTACATAGATAGAGGTATATATAGGCTCTCCAATATTCAGCATCTTGGAGGCTATGCTCGGTTCTGGCCACCGGAGGGGGGGGGGTGTGCTGTCGCTCCACTTTCCCTGCCAAAGAGCTTTTGTTTGAAAACTTCCTCCTTGATGAAATCATCAGCATTTTTCTGGCATTTCCTTATGGGTGCCTTAAGTACCTTCCTGCTTAAGCAGTACCTATTTACTCACATTGCTGTTTTTGAAACTACTAGGTAAGCAGCAGCTGGGCTAAAGGCCAGGAGCTCACACTGACCCAGGCTTCAAACTGTCAACCTTTCAGTTGGCAAGATTTATTGCCGCTGGGTTAACCTGCTGTGCTAAAGCCTGGTTGCTACTGATTTTTTAAAAAGAAATCCTTTCCTGCCAATATTTATGGCTGACAATCTTAACTGGGGCTTATTTTTAGAGTAGGGCTTTTATAATGAGCATCCTAAAATCATACTAAGGATTATTTTCCAGTTAGGTCTTATGTTTGGGAAATACAGTAGGGGACAAATAGCAATATATGAGAAACTACTGTGTAAAATGCACCAGCAATAATAGACACACAGCACAGCGGGTTAAACTGCCAGCTACAGAAAATCTTGCCAATCAGAAGGTTGGCAGTTCAAGCCGTGGGTCAGGGTGAGCTCCCACTGTCAGGCCTACCTTCTGCTTACCTAGCAGTTTGAAAACAGCAATGTGAGTAGATAGATACCGCTTTGGTGGGGAGATAAAAGGCACCCCTGAAGACATGCCAGCAATTCCATCAGGAAGGCTTCCATGGACAACAGGCTCATTGGTGTGGAAAATGGAACAGCAGCACTTCCCCATGGCCAAGTTGAGCACAGCCTCCAGATACCGAAGAGAGAAGCCTTGCCTCTGTTTATGTACTGTCTGTCTTTGTTTGTAAATTGTATAACGGCACTGAATGTTTGCCATATATGTATTCTGTAATCCGCTCTGGGTCCCCTCAGGGAGATAGAGCGGAATATAAAGTGTATTATTATTATTAATTGTGGTACAAAGAGGGAAACACGTTAAAAGATTCCTTAAAGGAAAGGTTTCCAAGAACACACCATCAATACCCTTTTTCCCTCAGCAATAATTTTCAAGAAGCAATTTTTTATGAAATACCCCAATTTTTTATTAATTGTAATACTCATTAAAATTACATCAATCTTGTTAATTAAATGAAATAAAAAGGTGGGTGGAGGAATTAGATTATTTGAATTTAGTTACTCTCTCTCTCTCTCACACACACACACACACACACACACACTGAAAACAAATCTGCTCAAAAATGCATTTTCAAGCAGGTTGCCTGCAAAAGTAACTGTTATAAAAGCTTCCTAGTTCCCAGTTTCTTTTTCATGAACAGGCACACATTTTTCATCACAAAGTACAACAGACATCTTAAAATGTACATACATATAAATCTCACTTCTGTCACAATTTTATACTGGTTTACATATAGCACACTTTGAATCCATCCATGGCAGCATTTGTAATGCGAGCTGGGATATATACAGAAATCATACTCCTAAAAGTCAACAACAACATGGTAGAAAAGGATCTGGTTTAGATAATATTCCTGAGTATGTGAAAAGACAGCATTGGTACCGTTCTAAAGTACAAAAAGCCTTGCGGTGGTGGTTCAGTACCCTTAATGACCCAATCAAATTCAACACCATTAAGACATGGCTCAGCGGATCAATAACAGAAACACATGTAATAATTTATTTGCAGGAAGATGGTTGCTGCTGTGAAGCCAAGTATGTGGATGCGATGTCCTTGTCAAGATTTAGGTTTCATTTAACGATATGTGGATTGTGAACCCCACTTCTTCTAGCATTTAGTATCAAGAGTCTTTTCATTGCTTCATGTTTCTGAAAAAGGGGTGCAGCAAAGCATCCTTGGCAGTGATTCTTGTAGTAGGATTTAAGTCAAGCAGTTTATCAAGAAGATCATAGGCCTCGTCGGGAACTTTGTCCCATCCTTTTGTATCAGTAATCCTCATATCTGTGCCATCGCCTCCGTGACGATGCTGCTTCTGGTAATTTATGTGCTTTTGGGGACCCTGGAGTGAAGCCTCAAAAGCATTGCCGATTTCCACTGACAAAGCAGATTCCTGAGGAGATTTGATCTGTACATCTCCTGTTGAGATGTCAAAGCTGGTACCGTTCCCTCTCAGCTTCTCACAGAGCTTCCGTAAATCCTGAGCCAGGATGTCTTTGCTACACAGTACTGATTTACCTGTGTGAAAAGCACGATTGTTTAAGTGAGTATTCTTCCATATGAACTGGAATTTCCAAAGACACACTCTAATAATCCAATCTAACAATTCCAAGTGGTACTGCCAACTCACCATTATTTATTTTATTATTTACTTTATACCCTGCCTTTCTCACCCCGAAGGGGACTCAAAGCATCTTACAAACTTCGGCAAAAATGTAGTGCCGCAAAATAGACAGAACAATAAAACAAGTCATATCTGTATACCTTTATAAAACGGAATGTTTGTATGTGTGTATGTGTGTGTATGCGGAGGGCGGAAGGGCGGATATGTGGCAGCTATTTGCATAAAGTCCTTTGATTGGACAGCCTCGCCACTCCAAAATTCTAAGGCACCAGACAGAGGGCATTGATAGCCACTGATTAGCCAGCAACCCAGAATCCAGGCCTCTACATTCAAACAACAGGATTTCTTCCCACTGAGGGGAAAAAAGCCAACAACCCAGAGTCCAGGCCTCTACATTCAAACAACAGGATTTCGTCCCACTGAGGGGAAAAAAGCCAGCAACCCAGAATCCAGGCCTCTACATTCAAACAACAGGATTTCTTCCCACTGAGGGGAAAAAAGCCAGCAACCCAGAATCCAGGCCTTTACATTCAAACAACAGGATTTCTTCCCACTGAGGGAAAAAAAAGCCAGCAACCCAGAATCCAGGCCTTTACATTCAAACAACAGGATTTCTTCCCACTGAGGGGAAAAAAAAAGCCAGCAACCCAGAGTCCAGGCCTCTACATTCAAACAACAGGATTTCTTCCCACTGAGGGGGAAAAAGCCAGCAACCCAGAATCCAGGCCTCTACATTCAAACAACAGGATTTCTTCCCACTGAGGGGAAAAAGCCAGCAACCCAGAGTCCAGGCCTCTACATTCAAACAACAGGATTTCTTCCCACTGAGGGAAAAAAAAAGCCAGCAACCCAGAATCAGGCCTTTACATTCAAACAACAGGATTTCTTCCCACTGAGGGGGAAAGCCAGCAACCCAGAATCCAGGCCTCTACATTCAAACAACAGGATTTCTTCCCACTGAGGGGGAAAAAGCCAGCAACCCAGAATCCAGGCCTCTACATTCAAACAACAGGATTTCTTCCCACGGATGGGGGAAAAAGCCAGCAACCCAGAGTCCAGGCCTCTACATTCAAACAACAGGATTTCTTCCCACTGAGGGAAAAAAAAGCCAGCAACCCAGAGTCCAGGCCTCTACATTCAAACAACAGGATTTCTTCCCACTGAGGGGGAAAAGCCAGCAACCCAGAATCACTTTCACAGGCCAGGGCGGATATGTGGCAGCCACTTTCACAGGCCAGGGCGGATATGTGGCAGCCACTTTCACAGGCCACAGCGACCAGCGCGGGTTATGGACCTGCACCAAACTTGGTACACATAACCCCCCCCTATGACATGACCCACGTATTATGGGATTTGTAGTACTTTCCAAGACTTTGGTTCCTACAGACCACTGAGGCCACCAAAAAGGACCAATACAGACCACACTCAGCACACACAGCCCCCATGACCCACTCTACATCCTGGTGCAGTTCGGAGGAGGGTGGGCCATGGATGATGGGACTTGAAGTGCCTCTACTCACTTCCAAAGTCCGCTGCAACCCTCATCCAATCACTGATCGAGACCAAACTTGCCATACATAACCCCCATGACTGCCTTCACGTCCTGGTGAGGTTTGGGGGAGGACTGACAATGGATGATGGGATTTGTAGTACTTTTACACCCCTCTGTTCCCACAGACCACTGTGGCCCCCAACAAACACCGAGAAAGTCCACACTTGGCACACAGAGCCCCAGTGACCCACTCTACATCCTACTGAAGTTTGGAGGGTGAAAGAACATGGATGATGGGACTTGCAGTACCTTCCCTCACTTCCCAATCCTGCTACAAACCTAATCCAATGACTGATCAACACCAAATCTGGCACACAGAGCCCTCATGACCCACTCTACAGCCTGGTGCAGTTTACTGTGAGACGGACCACGGATGATGGGACTTGAAGTACCTTCACTCACTTCCGAAAAACAATGCATCCCTCATCCTCTCACCAATACAGACCAAACTTAGCACACAGAGCCCCCATGACCCAATCTACATCCTACTACACTTTGGGGGGGACGGGACACACAGAGATGATGGGACTTGCACTACCTTCAGTAATTTCATGATACCACTGCAACTCCCAATAATGATGGATCAAGACTAAACTTGGCACACAGAGCCCCCATGACCCACTCTACATCCTTCTGCACTTCTCAAATGACCCGGGCAGGGCCAGGTCCCCAAGCTAGTAAAACTATAAAACAGTTAAACTATATCAGGGCTGCCCAGGAAGTCGATCACGATCAACCAGTCGATCGCGGGACCGAAGGAGGTCGATCGCAGCCGGATGGGGCGCTTCTCAGAGGGGGCAGAGCCAGGCAGCATCAAGCCCCGCCCCCTCCCCGGCTTCGGCACTCCCAGCACCTGCTTCAGCCTTGAGGAGGGCAGGGCCAAGCCAGCCTTGTGAAAGCTATGCCATCACTGGCTTGGCACTGCCATCATCAAGCCTGGAAAAGCTGCTGGGAGCTCCAAAGACAGAAGGGACGGGATGGGGCGGGGCTTGGTGTGGCCTGGCTCCGCCCCCTCTGGCTTCCACTCTACCAGCAGCTTCTCCAGGCTTGAGGATGGCAATGCCAAGCCAGTGGTGGCATAGCTAGCACAAGGCTGGCTTGGCACTGCCATCCTCAATCCAATACTCAAACACAGTATGTCACTAGAGCATCAATATAACACACAAAGCTATACCAAAGAATATTGTGGGGCAGAACTGAGGGAGAAGTCAATAACAAGTCATAGCGTCATAAAAAGTCACTTTTAGTGTATTAATAACATATGTGCTCAATGGCTTAACAATATCACAAATGGTGCAATGTCATGCAATTCACACAAAATACAGAGAATACATGCCCCAATAATAGCAAAGACACAAAAAGCCCTTACAATCTAACGGGCAAAAACGACGCTCGCACTCAGTCTATGTAACCCTGCAAATAGTCGGAGTCTAATAACTCACGAACTATGGTCTGAGCCAACGGGGGAGCCTTGAAGCGTGGAAGAGCTGGCAAACTGCCGAGTGGGCAGGCGCCTACGGCTGGAGGTAAGCTGACGCCAAGATGGCTGTTTCGCGTGAACCGCTTCTTCAGGGCGCTTGAAACTTCTAGCTGCTCCTCCCCAGGGCGATAGTGAAGCAATTTTAGACTCAGGGTTGAGACAGGAGATTTCGCGTTTCCACGTTCAAAATACAAATCGGTCCTGTGAGTGATCTCCCGGGCTGCTGATTGCGTCGTTTTTGCCCGTTAGATTGTAAGGGCTTTTTGTGTCTTTGCTATTATTGGGACATGTATTCTCTGTATTTTGTGTGAATTGCATGACATTGCACCATTTGTGATATTGTTAAGCCATTGAGCACATATGTTATTAATACACTAAAAGTGACTTTTTATGACTGCCATCCTCAAGCCTAGAGAAGCAGCTGGTAGAGCGGAAGCCAGAGGGGGTGGAGCCAGGCCGTGCCAAGCCCCTCCCCCTTCCCTCTCCAGCCTTGGGGAGATAGATAGATTTTTCTGACTTGGTTTTATTATAAGTAGCTCGCATGCTGAAAAAGTGTGGGCGCCCCTGAACTATATAAACGATTAAATGCATAAAAACATATTAAAATATACCAAGTGCCAGTCTTGATATCCATGCTTATAGATTTACCCATAGTCATTATTCAAACTATTGAGGTCTCGTTCTATGTTATTCTTACTCTTCAAATACCTACATACATACAATGTAACAGAGCAATTCCTATATGGCAAAACAACTCGAATTGGGGGGGGGGATATATTTTAGGGCTTCATACACACACACACAAATGCACCAGGCAGCTGGCGGAGAGTCACCTGCATTAAGACCACTACTAATTTTGTGTAGCTTGTTGTCGACCTTTGCAGCCCGAAAGACAGGTACCACTTATGTGGGGAGGCTAATTTAACTAATTTACGAGGCCATAAAAATCTCCAGCAAGCATGCGGGGAATGAGGAAGTACTTCATCAGTGTCGCAGATGGACGGTGAAGTGACAGTTCTCCTGGTGGCCAGAAAAAACCTCTGACTGTCTGTCTATATGTGTTGTGTGTCTATGGCATTGAATGTTTACCATGTATATGTACATTGTAATCCGCCCTGAGTCCCCTGCGGGGTGAGAAGGGCAGAATGGTTAGGTTGCTTACCTGTAACCGTGTTTCTTCGAGTGTAGGGTCTGTGAAATCCACACAAATGGGTTTACTCCGTGCATGCGCCAGAATCTCGGATATACTAGCTAAAGATAAAGATTTACATATGCCCCTCCCACTCCCCGCCCCCCCTCACCCCCTGATTGAGCTACCTCGGCAGTTCCTTGCCGCCAGACAGCAGCAGAACGAGGCATGACAAAAGGGAGGACGGGCGGGTTTTGTGTGTATTTCACAGACCCTACACTCGAAGAAACACGGTTACAGGTAAGCAACCTAACCTCCTTCTTCGTGTGGTCTGTGAAATGCACACAAATGGGTGACTTAACAAGCTTATGTACCTTGGAGGTGGGTCATGCCACACAGGAAAACAGGACGGCTCTGCCAAAGGATGCATCCTTCTTCACGAGAACGTCGAGCTTGTAGTGGGCTGCAAACGTCGAGGGGTTCACCCAAATAGCAGCCTTGCAAATTTGTTCAACAGGAACACCCCGCAAAAACGCTTGGGATGTTGAAACTGCCCTTGTGGAATGGGCTTTAACACCAACAGGCAATTCCTTATGGGCTAACTGATAAGCCAATCGGATTGCCAGGACTATCCAAGAAGCGAAACGTTGGGAAGTAAGGGGGAGACCTAGGGAGTCTTCCCTATATTTAAGGAACAACTTAGGGGATTTCCTATACGGGGCTGTTCGATGTATGTAGTAGGACAAAGCCCTTTTTACATCAAGGGAGTGAAGGGCAGTCTCCAGGGGAGACGAGGGGTTGGGAAAGAAAGCTGGAAGGACAATGTCCTGGGTCATATGGAAATGGGAAACGACTTTGGGAAGAAAAGTGACATCCGTCCGGAGGACCACTTTGTCTTCATGGAATCGAATGAAGGGGGGATCAGAGCGAAGAGCCGTGATCTCACTAGCCCTTCTGGCTGACGTGACGGCCACGAGAAAGGCCGTTTTCCATGACAAATGGGAGATGTGACATGAGGACATGGGCTCGAAAGGAGGTTTGGAAAGTTGAGAGAGAACTAACTACAAGCTCCAAGCCGGAGGAGGAGGAGAAACAGGGGGGAACGACTTCTTGTACCCTTGTAAAAACACACCCACTAGTGGGTCCTGAAAAAGGGACGGGAGGCCATTTTTTTTCTTGTACCAGGAGAGGGAGGCCAGGTAACATTTGATGGAAGACAGGGAAAAACCCTTAGTGGAGAGGTGGATAAGGAAGTCAAGGACAACGGATGTAGGGGCCGACTGCGGCGAATGACCCAGCGGCTGAACAAACTCACGGAACTTGTTCCACTTGTAAGTGTAGGCCTTCCTGGTTGAGACCTTCTGGGCTGCCTGAATTATTAGGCGGACGGGGTCGGAGAAGTGGGACAAGGCCTGATCCTCCACGCCGTAAGGTGGAGAGATGGAAGGTCTGGATGGAGAATGAGGCCCTGTTGTAGGGAGAGGAGGTCGGGATCCAGAGGAAGTCTCCCTGAGAGGCTTGGAGGAGGGGTGTGAACCATGGCTGACGGGGCCACCATGGCGCCAGCAGGATGCAATCCGAGTTGTCGGACAGGAGCTTTGCGACCACCCTGGGCAATAGTGGAAGGGGAGGAAAGGCATAGAGGAGTCCTGGGGACCAATGGTGGAGAAATGCGTCTCCTAGACAGTCTGGGGATGCGAGAGGGTGGAGTCTTGCGCAATAAGTGAGACAGTGAGTATTGAGGTGAGATGCAAACAGGTCTAACTGAGGAGTGCCCCAGCGCCTGATCAGTGACAGGAAGTGGCGGGGGTTGAGCTGCCACTCGTGAGTGGTGGACGAAGTCCTGCTCAGTGAGTCGGCTAGGGTGTTCTGTAAGCCTGGAAGGTGGACCGCCAGGAGAAACGTGCTGTGACGAATGCACCATTCCCATATCCGGAGGGATATAGAGAGGAGAGTGGGGGAGCGGGTGCCCCCCTGCTTGTTTATGTAATATTTTACCGAAGTGTTGTCCGTGAGGACCTGAAGGACCTTGTTGGAGACTATGGTCACAAATGACCGGAGGGCTTTCTCCACCGCTATGAGCTCCAGGGCGTTGATATGGAGCTTCTTTTCGGCAGGAGACCAGCGGCCGCTGATGGTCAGGTCTCGAAGGTGAGCACCCCACCCTGTGGATGATGCGTCCGTCGTTAGAGTCAAGGACGGCTGAGGAGGAGAAAACGGGAGGCCCGAGCAGACATTGGACCTGTTTGTCCACCATGAGAGGGACTGCAGGACATGAGTGGGGGGATGAAGGGTCATGGTCTGGCTGTCCAGGCCGGTCTGGAATACAGAGAGGAACCACGCTTGGAGGGGGCGGAGGTGGAGGCGGGCGAACGCGGTCACGTTCGTGGTGGAGGCCATATGGCCAAGGAGGGATTGAATGGCCCAGGCAGAACATCGGTGGGTGGTTTGGATGGCTTGGATAGACTGGCACAAATTGAGAAAACGATCTTCTGGGAGGTAGGCCCTCTGGGAGACAGAGTCTATCACTGCACCTATGAATTGCACCGTCCGAGAAGGTGATAGGTGAGACTTTTCTCGGTTGACCACAAGTCCCAGAGTCTGTAAGAGAGACAATGTATAATTGACATCAGATGACAATTGGTCACATGACCCAGAGCAAAAAAGCCAGTCGTCCAGGTAAGGGAACACGGTGACGCCCTGCTGGCGAAGGTGGGAGGCGACGACCGCCATACACTTAGTAAAAGTCCTTGGGGCCATGGACAGGCCGAAGGGAAGGACATTAAAAGAATATGGAGTATCGTTCACCATGAAGGTGAGGTACTTCCTGTGGGACTGTCTAATTGAAATGTGAAAGTAAGCGTCTTTAAGGTCAACAGTGGCCATCCAAGCTCCCTTCGGAATGAAAGGGAGGATGGAGGGGAGAGTGACCATCCTAAATTTACGTGGTGTGAAAAAATGGTTAATTCCCCGGAGGTCCAGAATAGGCCGGAGACCACCATCCCTTTTATCTACGAGAAAATATCTGGGGAAAAAGCAAAATTGAAGTTGGTGGGATGGGGTCGGGGAAATGGCTCCCTTAAGAAGGAGAGAATCAATTTCCTCCAGCAAAGCAGGAGAGGATTGGGTAGATATAGGTTTCCCGGGGGGGGGGGGGAGGGAATCGAACTCTATGGCATAACCACGGTAAACAATGTCCAAAACCCACTTATCCGTGGTAATGGACTGCCACACTGGGAAAAAAGGCCGAAGCCTATCAAAGAACAAACTAGAAGCGGCGCTTCCTATTGTCTGAGGCTCTGCCACCTCGATACTGACCCCTGAACGGAGCACCTGGGCGCTTGTATCCCTGTGAGGGGAACTGCGGCCGTTGCCCTCCTCTGTATGGAGCGGAGTTGTAGTACCCGCGAAAGGGCTGCTGGTAGTAGTAGGGGCGCCAACGCTGCCTATATTGTTGATAGGGTTGGTAGGACTGCTGGCCATACTTGCTCAAGGTCTGTTTCATCTTGTGAGAATGCTCCAATTGAGAGTCTGTTTCAGGGTTAAACAGACCAGCCTCATCCATGGGCAGACTCTCTATCAGGGAGCGTTGGTTGGACGACAACGCTGCGGACCTCAGCCAAGCATGTCTCCTAAGGGCAACTGATCCTGCTATCAGTTTACCCGAAGTATCCGCCCCATGTTTCGCCAAGTCCTTTTGAAGGGTGGCCAGGGTGAGGGCTTCCTGGTGGAAGGCCTTAGCCATGGGCTGATCAGAAGTGGGGAGCAGGTCCAAATATGGGCCTATCTTATTCCACAAATAGGATTGATAGACGCTCATATAGACGCCATAATGGGCCATCCTGCCCGAAAGGCACGCTGAGGCGTAGAACTTTTTAGCCATAGCATCAAGCTTCCTGCCTTCTTTATCGGAAGGGGCATTCTGGTTATTCTGAAGCGGCTTAGGCTGAGCATCGGTCACAATTGAGTTAACCTTCGGAAGCCTGGCCAACCAGGGAGTGGTGGACAGGTCAATCCGATAAAGATTTTCTGCCCGCTTAGAAGTGCTTGGCACCGAAGCCGGGGCAACCCCAGAGATCTTTAAAAGCTTCACCAAGTAAGGGATAGTAGGTAACATGGTGGACTGCTGTGATTGTTGTTGCTCAGCAGTTGTAAAATAGGGGTCCTGGACCACATCATCAGACCGAGGAGGCTGTATGGCAAGGGATCTGGCCAGCCTAATCAGTAGTGCAGAGAATTTTCTATACTCTTCTGCCTGCTGAGGATCAGGCTCAGGCAAAGAAGGAATGGGAGTCACCTCAGAGGAGGACTCCATATCCACTTCACCATCTGGAAGGTGGGAGGGGGACTGGGCAGGAGGAGCAGTAGGGAGAGCAGGGGCTTGAGTGGGAGGGGCTGGGAGGGCTGGAGGAGCTGAAGGAGGAGGAGGAGGTGCCACGGATTGCTGGGGATAGGAGGGGGGACCCCACGGATACCGGTAGGGATCCGGGGAGTGGAAAGGCTCAGGAGGGTAAAATGGGTGGTAGTAAGGGAAGGGGGGGGATAGTGAGGAGGGTATCCCTGGTAGCCGTAAGGAGGCTCCCAAGAGCAGCTCCGGTCACCGGGAGCCTCTTTGAGCGGGCTCCGGGACCTGGAGCGCTCGAGAACAGCTGTTTCTGCAAGAGGAGAGTGCCGCGCGGCCGCGCGGCATTCCAGGGACTTGCGCGCGTGCGCAAAGGCGGGAAAGGGAAAGCCGGTCGCCGAGGAGGAGATGCAGGCCGCGTGGCGCTGCTCTCCTCCAGAAGAAGCGCCTCGGTCACTGGAGGTGAGGGGGTGGGGGCGCTGAGCAGGGGGAGAGGAAGGAGCAGGAGAGAAAAAGGCTCTGAAAACAGCTGAGTCGGAGGGAGCTGGGGAGGGTTTTCAACCCCCAAAGCCTCATTTTCACTTCCATCGCCCTCAAGAAGTTGCAGCGTGTCTGCTGTCAACAGGGGCAAGCAAGGACTGGGAGGCACGGAGCCGGCCAGGAGCCTTGGTACTTTCTGTGCCAATGCCTCTTTAGGTTTTTCTTTTGGCCTGATGGCAGACTTAGAGGCTTTTTGCTTCTTTTTTCGGAGCGGCTCGCTGACAGAATCAGAGGCCAACTCATGAATTGCACTTTCAGTTGAGGCACTCAGAGTGGGATTCAAGGCAGAAGGCAGAGAAGGCTGGCTCGAAGAACGAGAGCCCGGTCTCTGTGGAAAATAGGGCCTGCTCAAAAAGAGCGGCCTTGAGCCTAGAGTCTCTGCTCTTCAGGGCTCTATTAGAGAAGGACCTGCAGATCTTGCAGGTCTGGGGAATATGGGATTACCCCAAGCAGAGGAGACATTTAAGATGTCTATCCTCTTGAGGCAAAGTTGCTCCACAGTCAGAGCACTTTTTAAAAGAAAGGGAAGACATTATCTTATCTGATAGTCGAGGCAATCCGTGGACTTAACCAGGAGCTAGCAGTTGGAGATCCTTCGCTGGCTAGGCGGAAAAAGGAACTGCCGAGGTAGCTCAATCAGGGGATGGGGGGGGCGGGGAGTGGGAGGGGCATATGTAAATCTTTATCTTTAGCTAGTATGTCCGAGATTCTGGCGCATGCGCGGAGTAAACCCATTTGTGTGCATTTCACAGACCACACGAAGAAGAAATAAATACTGTAAATAAATAAATGCAGAAGGTGGCCTGTTTCTGATCATCACAGCCCCACTTGAGGGTTGAGACGTCATCATCAACCATTGTTTTATCAAATAAGTTTGTTGAGAGCTCTCTAGGTGCAGTTCACTGTTGAAAAATTGTGTATGTGTGTGTAAATTTAAACTAGAATACAGCTAACCTAAAGAGGATAGTACAAGCATAGAGGCTTGATAAATAAGGGAAAAGAGAAGTAGCAAAGGTAAAGGTTTCCCCTGGCATTAAGTTTAGTCGTGTCCAACTCTGGAGGGTGGTGCTCATCTCCATTTCTTTTCTTTTTTTTAAAATAATTTTTATTGAAAGTTTTAGTTACATAAGAATGCAGGATAGAAAAGGGGTTTTTGGGCTAGGGAAGAGTAAGGATCGGGGGAGGAAGGAGGGTTAGGGAAGGGGTGAGAATAGGAAGCATTGGGGGTGACGTATTGAACCGGGATCATACGAGGAAAACACTGGGCAAGGGCAGCGAGCTAGAATAGAGAGCAAAGGAAGTACAGAGAGAGGGGGCTTGTTGGGTTCCATCTTCCTGGGTCACTGGTTTCAATCTGACATATCTGGTACAGTTCATCTTATTCTTTAGGTTGTCGCTTCTTTCTTTCTGTTCGCCTTTTTTAATTGTGTGTCCATGACAGGTCTTCATACGTCTCTTGAAACTCTCCTCTTTTTACTATTATTAGTCTTATCCCTTCTAGTCCTTTAATAAACCCTTCAATTAGATGTTTAGAGTGCCCATGTCCATTAGCTAGTATTTGTCGGTTAGGTAGATAGATCTGTTCATTCCTTTTTCCCTGAGGACATAGCTAACCATTTTCTTTGGGGATCCTTCCTCTCCTTCATCCGCCTCTGGAGGGTCATGTTTCCAGAGGCCATATCTTGTAATCATCACTGCAGCGTGGGGGCATGCTCTCTTTAAGTTTTCTTTATTTCTTCGGCTCACTTTGTCCCCTTGGCTTTTCTTTTGATGAAGTGCTTTCCAGTTCCGGTGTTTGATTTCTTCGTTGGGAACTGAGAGGGGGTTCCTTTGGAGGACCAGGTACATCTTAGACTTGGTGGGCAAGCTGGCCTTATTCTGAGGTATCACCCCGCACTTTTGGTTCTCTGATGCGACTCCAACTGCTCCACTGTTCCTTGTGTTTGATCTGTAGTTTTCTACTCTCTCGGAATTGTGTGGGACACCTCTTCCTCTGGTTCTGGTCCTGGCTGTAGGGGGGGCTCCCAGACCGCCCCCATTTGTTTCTCTTGTCGGGACATCCTGGCATCCATCTTTCATGAGAAATCCATCTTGGGCTTCTCCTATCTTTCTCAGCTCAGCCAGGATGTCTCTCAGGATCCATCCCTCTTCTTCTGATCTCTCTCCCTGCCCCATCCTCCACTCTCTTGCTCTAGTGCTATTCAATTTTATTTTTTTAAATGTGTATTTATTTGTAGTGCACGGGTCGCCCTTACCTGTGAGCCCTTCTGCCCACCAAACCTCTTCCCCAAGCCTGATGATGATTTCAATTCTTGTTCTGGGTGATGGGGGGAAGACTTGGGGCGGGCCTGGATGTTTCTCCCTCTTGTTCCCTCTGTTTCCCTCTTGGGTCTCCTCTCCTGCCTGGGCTTTTATTCACCCTCTTGCCGCTTGTTCCCCCTTAGTTCCCCTCAGACCCCCAGGCCGCTTCTTCCGCCTCCTCCTTTTTCGCCCTCGTTAGTTCAGGGCCCTTCTTTCCCGCTTGCTGGGCTGCTGCACTGCCCTCTCTCTCTCTCTTCTTCCTTCTGTTCCGCCCCCCCTTTCCCTCCGACGCGCTTCCGGTCCAGGTCCGGCTCCCTCTTCTTTCCGGGCGGGAGCACTTCCGCCCGCTCCTCCTTCGCGCCCTTTTCGCGCTAGCGGCGGGAAGAAGATGGCCAAGATGGCCGGCTGTCGTCTTCTTCCCCTTATCCTCGTCGAGCCGCCATCTTGTGTCCCCGCTCCTCTTCCCCGCCGCTCAGGTATGCTCTCCCTTTCCTCTTTTCACTCCTTTTCTTCCCTTTTGTTCCATTTTTCCCCTTTTTTCTCCCCCTCTGCGCTTCCCGGGGCTCTGCTTTCCCCTCTGGTGTTGGTGCTCGGGTCTCTTTGGGTGTTCTTCCCTTGCTGGGGTCCCCTTTCTCTCTACTTACTCTTCTTTTCTTCTTTCCCTTTTACTGTTGGGACGCTCTGTCCCTTTCCCTCAACGGAGTGGGTCGGGCTGGCAGTTATTGCAGGCTGATGCCCGCTTCCGGCCCTCGATCTGCTCGCGGGGGGAGCACTGTCGGGCCCTCACAGCCTCCCCTCTTGAGGAGGGGCGACTTCTGGGACCAGCGACACTTTCCCCGACTTCGCTGCCTCTTGACCGCTCCGCGCGGCCGGGGGGGGAATACACCCCCCGATCGATGGGTTCGGTTGATGGCTTGAGGAGCTCTCAAGCCACCCGTCCTGCCGCCATCTTGCCCACCTTAAATGCTCATCTCCATTTCTAAGCCAAAGAGTTGGCATTGTCCATAGACATCTCCTGGGTCACGTGGCCGGCATGACTGCATGGAGTGCCATTACCTTCCCACCAAGGCGGTAGCCTATTGATCTACTCACATTTACATGTTTTCGAAGTGCTAGATTGGCAGAAGCTGAGCCTAACAGAAGGAGCTCACCCCGCTCCCTGGATTTGAACCACCAACCTTTCGGTCAGCAAGTTCAGCCACTCAGCGGTTTAACCCGCTGTGCCACCAAGGGGGCTTGAAAAGAGAAGTATGAGATTTTTTAAAAGATGTTAGAGGCTCAAGAAGGCTGACATGCTAACAGAAGTCTGGAGAAACAGAAAGAAGGCCAGAGGATGGATTCCCCTATAACAAAGAAGAACAGTGGACATGGCACAGAGTTATTGTAGAGAATGTTTCAAAAAGAAAGACCTGACTTGGAACCAACCATGAATGAAACTCCATCCGCTTGAAAAGGTAGGGCAGAGTTTCAAAGGGTTACCGCTAGATGCTTCTCCCACAGCTCTCAGTCATTTGCAGGACTGCGATCCCGCAACATAAGGCCTAATGAGATATTTTCCATTTGCAGGGTAATTTTTTTTAGATTTGTTTCTTCCTCAACATGGTTAGTAAAAATTGATAGCTTAATAACTCATTAAATAGTTTGTAACTTTTTGTGTAATTGTAACAAGTTGTCATCAAGAAATACACTGCTTTTAAACTGGGTCCATCATTTTGAAACACCCCACTGTGGATTGATTAGAAATAATCATCAGCTACATTGTTGGTTGCCCTTTTTTTTAACTTGACCCTATTCCTATGGAAATTTTGTTTCCAGTGGAATGATAAAGAATTCATGAAACCGATGTGAAAGGTTCTGATTGCTGGCATCCTGTCCAATTTCCAATATAATCCAAAATTATGCTAGTTTCTGGGAATATAAACACCCTTTATTTCCAGAAAAGGATGGCAAAGTGATAGCTACAAACACAATGAATGCACACCGAGTTAAGGAAAACGTGAAACCTGCATACCAAATGTTCTAGCAGCTTGAATTGTTTCCCTGGATCCACGAATAGTCATAATCTGTGCCAAGGCCGTTAAATCATCGCCCGCTTTGTAAAACGGATACCGATCACTCAGCAGAGAAAGAAATATGATTCCTGCAGACCATATGTCGATTGCTGCAATGGAAAATAAACCTTCAGTTCAGAAGTATACAACTCCATTTTCTTATTGTGTTTGAAAGGTTTAGAAATGGCAATCCAAAGCTCATGTAGCTTTACATTTATTCAATGATTAACTAATATTGCAGAAAATAAGACTGCTCTGTACAATGGGATTGCCAAAGTAAGTAAAGTTACACATGTACAGCAGATGCATCCAACGGCATAATAACATGCAGATTTAATTCCAGCTGGTATGCTGACACACCAAGATCTTCTCCGTTTGGCCTTGGCCACTCACTTCAATGAAAAAAGCAGTTCTGAATACTCAGGAAATGCTGATGCAGAAGTGAATGGAAAAGTACATAAAAGGGGAGAGTATTCTGTATGTACACTGAAAGAACTGCACTCCAAAATAGAGGAATATTATTCCATATCAAAATCTATGGTCATAATCAGCCCAAATCTACTTCTAAGCATCATTAACTGAGGTAATAACACATACTTAACACTCCCACTGATATATGCATTTAATTCTGCACCTGGTTCAGCATTATTTAGTTTTAATGAAAGTCTTATTGAAACTGGACCTGAACCTAAGTATGACATTTTGGATGTAACAATGGTGAAAGTCATAAACGCAAATGTTTCCACAGCATAGAAAATTTACCAAGTGAAGACCAGGGAGAAAGAACAAAGTCAGTTTGAAATAACATAGCCACAATATTATCTATAAATATTCACCATAATATTCAAATACAAGGGGGGGGGGGGAGATAGGTGGCATTTTCAAGGTGGACAGGATGCTGTATTGGGACCACATACTGTATCTTGACTCAAACCTTCAGGACCAGATCTCATTTTCAATCCCACTAGATTGAAAAACACTTTGG
Organism: Anolis apletophallus; assembly: GCA_030556195.1. Lineage (NCBI taxonomy): Eukaryota > Metazoa > Chordata > Lepidosauria > Squamata > Anolidae > Anolis > Anolis apletophallus. Next base: position 117,473,645 of record JARBWK010000005.1, on the reverse strand, counting down.
GCAATATCATATGTCAGCTTTTAAAATATCTGCTTGCAAAGATATTATGCTTTCCTCTAAGAGAGCATACTGATGGGCAGGATCTCTCAGAATACTTGAAAGTAAATAGTAAAGGTATTCCAAAATTCTTAAGTCGACAGAAAGCCTGAAGTATCAGCTTTCTATATTTTCCTTTTAAAAACAGAAATGGTGTTCTCAGTTATCATAGGAAGGATGTAAAATAAATAAAATATCCAATGTGTTTTTATTCCAGGTTACATATCTTGGAATAAACAAGGTATTTTCAGGGCATTAATAGGTAAAGGAGTTTTTTTCAACTGAACTCCTAATGCCGTTTGGAAGATCTAGGGTCTGTCAATACTACTACTACTACTACTACTACTAATAATAATAATAATAGTGCGGTTTTCTGGCATTGTATATTTCTGCAGCTTCTGTGATTGTTCGTTTGTATTTTGATTCTGTAGCCCACTTGTCAAAGGATGTCCAGAATCAGCAGCATCCACTGCGGTCCTTTTTATCCTGGGCGACGATTGAGCCAGTATAGACTTCATTTTGGTTTGTTTCTCCATAATGTTAATGGGCTAGGTGCTCTTAATTCCACTCCTCAGCTGAAACCTCTTTTACTTGGTTGAACCTGCTAGTAGTTACACTACCGCCAGCACAGCTCTCAGCATCCTTGGGGCAGTTAAGCCCCCCACCACAAGGTGGCACCCAAATGATTCACTGGAACCAGCAGTAAAGAATTGGTGGGATCATAAACCCGCAAAGGTTGTGGAAAATGAACATGCAAAAATCCTGTGGGACTTTTAAATCCAGACTGACATCTAGATTGAATCTAGACTGAGGTCTAGAGGACCTCACTAAACCATCCAATCGGTAGTAGCGACATCATGATTTTGGAAAAGAAAAAGTCTGGATTATTGATGTCACCATACCAGGTGACAGCCACATTGAGGAAAAACAACAGGAAAAGCTCAGCCGTTATCAAGACCTCAAAATCGAACTGCAAAGGCTCTGGCATAAACCAGTACAGGTAGTCCCAGTGGTCATTGGCACACTGGGTGCCATGCAAAAGATCTCAGCTGGCATTTGGGAACAATAAACATTGACAAATTCACGATCTGTCAACTGCAAAAGGCCACCTGACTTGGATCTGCGTGCATCATTCGGAAATACATCACACAGTCCTAGATGCTTGGGAAGTGTTTGAATTGTGATTTTTTTGATACAAAATCTTGTATAGATTTCGTTTGCTGTGACATACTATGGTTTTGTGTCAGTAAAATAATAATAATAATACTTTATTTCTAGACTGCCCTCTCTCCCCAGAAAGACTCGGCCGTTTACACATAAAAAGGCAAACACTCAATGCCTTAAAATAAGTACAAAAACATAATAATAATACAAAATAATGGAAATTAACAACAGAAAACTTACAGCAAAGGAATTAAGTATCAAAATAAAATAAAAACAAGAACAATTCATTAAGACATAAAAACTAAAACATGAATAAACATTACAGTATACACCCTAAAAACAAATTATGAGATATATTACATTAAAAAAGGCTGACAACGATGTTTCATTTAAGATGTATCACAATAACCATCTAACACATGTAGATTAGCAAGCAGTTCTAATCCTCCTCCTCTCTATACGCTAAAGTGCATAGGTGCACTTTAGATTTAATTCAGTTTAACACCACTTCAAAGATCATGGCTCAATATTATGAAATTCTGGGATTTGTAGTTTGATCAGGCAAAAGCATGATTTGGAAGCAAATCTTTATAAAACTACAACTTCCATTATTCCATAGCATCAAACCATGGCAGTCAAAGTGGTATCAAACTGCAGCATAGGCCGTGTTCTGGCCCCTACTGGGCCTGTTTGTTACTGCGTTATGTATCTGGTTTGCCTTTCACCTGCAAGGGCCTTTGTTCTATTTTCAACCATGTGGACCTTGGTGGGAAGGACTGTGTTTTGGCGCCATAGTGACGTCACTACCTTGACCCCTCCTCTTCCTGAGTTTACCTGAGAGGCGGGACTTCCTCTCTTCCCCCATTCCAGTATAGCACATGGACACAGCAAGGTGAAAATCTAAGCCATGCTGCGACAAAGCATTTTAGTTCACTACAATTAGCCAACCTAAGCTTTCAGCCAAAGTTTACAGAGACAAAGGAAGGTCAGCCTTCACACAAAGACTGTAGATTTTGGGGACCAGAGGACTTCGTGGACCAAAGGACCATTTGGAAGCAATAGGAAACCTGGAATCGAAGAACTGTACCATCACTCTGCAACCAAAGAGGCAAGTGATCGAACCCCCTTTGACTAAAGGACTTTTCCTAGCAACCAACCCAGTATTTTGGGCCACCAGTATTTTCACTGGTTGTTATTCAATAAATCTTTGTTTGGTTCACTATTTTGAGTCTAGCACTCATTCTTAAAGATTTCCCAGGTCTCCCTGTACATGGGATGACTTTTTCTCTACTTTCAGGGCCCAAAGCTTGCATGTCAGTCCTTTTAAAGCCAATCACCCAGGCCCTGAAGGCAGAAGAGGCCGATAAAAACACACACCTTGTGCCATGGCATTATCTAGTTCCATTCTGGTATACTGTACCTGTAGACTGGTGAGGACACTTGATTAATACCTCTGGCGCTCTGAATCCAGGTGTACCAGCCCTTGGAGCAACTTGCTGACGCCTTAAAGGGTTAGAATAAGCAAAGTACAGTTCAAAAATAATAATAGACAATCTGAAACTTTTCGTGGTCTGATAATGAAGCAATCTCTGAGATATTCTTTTTAATGGTAATTTTGTGAACATTCAGTATTTCCTTTTAAATCTAACATCTTTTCTTTCAGAGTCTTAACGTGTCCCAGTCAGTCATAGCCTCATAGCTTCACCAGTAACGTCTACAGTTTCTGAAATACTATGTATGCAAGACAGGATTACATATTTTAGATGGTAGAGACATTTAACTTCAACTGCGCAGGGCTTAACTTTTTAGTCATGAGTTCATGATCGTGAGCTGCTTGATTATGTATGCTGATCCCAGCCACAGATTTCAGAAGTCTAATAGTAAAAGCATAAAACACAGAAAGATTTATGTATTCTGCTGCTGCATTGCTAGCAGGGCTGTTTGACATTTCTTAGTCGTATGACCTACACGGGTTTACAGGCCAGGGCATAGCAACTGACACTCTGAACCTAAACGTCTGCGTGAATACATTGTGCCTCCAACAATGAAACATTGCTCCGATGCTGTTGCACGCCTTGAGATATTGTCAGAGATACCCTACTGACGCAGGAGACAGAGAGAGAACTGAAGAGGGGTCAAGTGATTTTTCACAACATGAATCAAAAAGGGGTTAAGAGTTCACGATAATGAAATACTTGTACAAAAAGCATTCGAACAAATGGGCAGCAACGAAAGTGACCATCTGTTAGAAACAGTCTGTACAAATAAGCATCTGATATATTTCTCTGTTGTTAACACGCTGCAAGCCGCAATATTATCTTGTGCTTGTTAAATCATTTGTCCAACTAATCCATGTTCTGAACATTCCTTGACAGCACAAGAGATACGTTTTACTGTCCCAAGGCTAATTACCTTGAAAGACAAATATTGCAGACTCTATCTTTTGCATAACAGTCGCAGGTCAAGTTCGCTGGACAACTGCTGGCAGCTTTCTTGGCTACACCGTTATTCAGAGTTGAAGTTGCTTTCTTCTTTGCTGACAGTTTTCTAGATGGAATATCTGTCACTTTGGGCTGTTTTACGAGCTGCAATATAGGTTGTATTTTAAAAACAAAACATTTAAAAACAGCTTTGACTTAAACTACACTGGAAGAAGTAAAAGTTGTTATTTAGCAGCATTTATAATGGAAGCCTGCCAAATTCACAAGATCTACTAGCAATACATCCAAATGACTATTAAAACATGGCAAGAAATTCCAAGCAATCTAACTCAGTGGGATTCAGGAAAATTAGAAAATTTACTATCTATACCAGGGGTGCCCACACCTTTTCAGCATGCGAGCTACTTATAATAAAACCAAGTCAGAAAGATCTACCTACCTCCTCAAGGTTGGAAAGGGGGGAGGGGCGGGGGCAGGGCTTGGCGTGGCCTGGCTCCGCCCCCCTCTGGCTTCGGCACTCCCAGCAGCTGCTCCAGCCTTGAGGAGAGCAGGGCCAAGCCAGCCTTGTGCTAGCTATGCCACCACTGGTTTGGCACTGCCAACCTCAATCTTGGAGAAGCTGCTGGTAGAGCGGAAGCCAGAGGGGGGCAGAGCCAGGCCGCACCAAGCCCCGCCCCCACCCCTCTGGCTTTGGAGCTCCCAGCAGCTTCTCCAGGATTGAGGATGGCAGTGCCAAGCCAGTGGTGGCATAGCTAGCACAAAGCTGGCTTGGCCCTGCTCTCCTCAAGGCTGGAGCAGCTGCTGGGAATTCCGAAGCTGGGGGCGGGGCTTGGCACGGCTTGGCTCCGCCCCCCTCTGAGAAGAGATCCGGCTGGGATCGACCTCCTTCGGTCCCGGGATCGACTGGTCGATCACGATCGACTTCCTGTGCAGCCCTGATCTATACTATTAACCAAAATATTTTTAAATCATGAAATTATAGAAATAGTCTTGTAAATTCTACATACACCTATAATAATAATAATTTTATTTCTTACCCGCCTCTCCTCACAGCTTGAGGCGGGTTACAACATTGCTAAAACACAAAATAATTTAAAAACACTCTGTAAACTACACATATTGAAACACGTTTCCATAAAATACATATTAAAATCTAGATTATCTGCTCTGAACTGGACTATATGGCAGTGTAGACTCAAGCTGCTTCTATATTGCCATATCATCTGGATTATCAAAGCAGGTCACCCATACTTTGAACTCAACCACACGAGTCTATACTGCCCTATAATCCAGTTCAAAGCAGATAATCTGGATTTTATATGGCAATCTAGAAGGGGCCTCATATAATTCAGTTCAAAGCAGACAATATGGAACATCTGCCTCAATAATCCGGATAACAACAACAACAACATACATACACATATAGTGAGTTGTGCATTTTATGTGTTACCCATTGACTTTGAATTTCAAGTTTTTCTCCTAGGCAAGGAATAGTAAAAGTGGTTTTGCCAGTTCCTTCCTCTAAAATCTAGCCTACAGTATGCAGTATTTGTTTAGTGATCTCTCATCCAAGTACTAAACAGAACTGACCCTGCTTGACTTTAGGAGATTGGTTCTGCTGATATAAGGGGATTTATATTTAAATTAAAAGTGATGTTCAAAAGGGCCTTCTGCCCAAAACAACAATCTCAACTCAAGTTCTAACCCAGCAGCATAATGCATAGTTATGGACACATTATCGCCATGTCATGTACTTCCATGCCTCTGCTATCTTTAGGGATAGGGATATGCGTGTATGTTTCTACAACAATCTGTTAGGGAAGAGTGGTGGAGAAATATTTAAAAGTAGTCACGTGTCTTCCAGTCTAGTTCAACCCTGAACTGGGCACAAAGGTCTCTTACTGACTTCCAAGGCATTTGCAAAATAATAGCAGACCCCCCCCCCCCAAGATTACAAAAGCTTTCCTGCCTGCTTGCTCAGAAGCAATTTTATTAATTAATTGGATAATTATGAAACTGATTTTTTTAAAAAAATAAACTATTAAATCCCCAATGATGAAGCAGGTTAAACTGCTGAGCTGCTGAACTTGCTGACCAAACGGTCGGCGGTTTGAATCTGGGGAGCAGGGTGAGCTTCCTGTTAGCCCCAGCTTCAGCCAACCAGCAATTCGCAAACATGCAAATATGAGTAGATCAATAGGTACCACTTCGGCGGGAAGGTAATGGTGCTCCATGCAGTCATGCTGGCCACATGACCTTGGAGGTTTCTATGGACAACGCTGGCTCTTTGGCTTATAAATGGAGATAAGCATCACCCCCCAGAATCGGACACAACTAGACTTAATGTCAAGGGGAAACCTTTACCTTCACTTTTTATTAAACCTCATCACCCCCCTTTTTGGGTGATCTAAGTTGGAGAAATGAACAAGACTTTGTTCACAGGTAGGACAGTTAAAACTATGCATGTACATATACATTGCTCTGGCAGTAATATTGTACAGCTATATATATATACAAAAATGCCTCACTAACTTCAGATTATCGTCACCTCTTTAGCCTAAATCCACTTTGGTTAAATCCAATTGCTAGTCCCCATTAGAGTAACTGCTGTATGCCAAATCATTGATATAAACACTACTAATGCAATGTGCGTATACTGGCTCAGATTTGCAATGCAATTTAGGACTTTATCTCTGGTCCACCTTTAGCAAAACACAATTAACATCAGTCACAAAATAGTTTCACTAGGGACCCTTTCACACAGCTATACAACCCAGGAATATCAAGGCAGAAAATCCCAAAAGATATGCTTTGAACTGGGTTATCTGAGTCCACATTGCCATATATTCCAATTTAAAGCAGATAATGTGGAATTTTATTCAGCTGTGTGGAAGGGGCCTAGGTTGACATGATCTTTAGCTAGATTCATACACTGCTGGGGGGAGGGGAGGGGGGAGAAAGCAGATGGATCACTAATGTATGTAGGTTCCCCAATGGACACACACATACTTTCAAACACCTTGGCTCAAAATCAAAACACTGTCTCAAAATGCAATAGGCTTTCTGCAAATAAAATGTGGTTGACATTTTGTCCTCCTCTGAATGATTCTACTAGTCTTCCAATATTACATATGTTTATGAATACATAATAGTAAAGGGATGTGGTTACTCACTTTAACTGTGGAACGGTCCTGAAATGTAGGACTTCGGACATTGAAATTCCTCTCTCCAAAGACAGAGCGCTGATGAGCAAAGCACTCTTGCCCCTCCTACGGCGTCAGAAAGAAGGGAAATGGGTATTCCATCTCTCACACATTGTCAACTACAAGTCTGTCTTTTCAAAAGTGAGTAATACCACAAAAAACAGCTGCATGTAAACATGCTCATTGGACCAAAATGTTAAGTGAACAGTCTAGACCACAGATGTCAAACACAAGGTCCACCATGTCATGTTATGTGGGCCTCCAGATGCTGCACTACAACTCATCTTCCTCATTCTTAGATAACATGACTAGACCTACTGGGCTATAACAACAGCTGGAAAGATGCAGTTTGTTCTGTTCAAAAAAGTGAGATATATGTACAATAACTAAATAACCCAGTTTGTATTTAACCTTTAATTGTCAAAATTGACAATAAGTCCCCTCCCCCCAAGATAGTAACAGTAGAATAATGACATAGGTGGGAATAGTTTTGAGAGACCTGAAGTGCTTGGCTTGCAGAAGCAGCTCATCCTTTTTGGCTTGAAGTGACAGTTTCATATTAAAAACTTTCTGCCACTTTTACCTAGGAAGATGTTACAGATGACTGACTACCACTCTCTAATACAGTGGTTCCCAACCTTTTTTTTGACCAGGGACCACCCTCCAACATTAGTACCAATAGGGTTACAAATCGGTTTTTGGTCAATTTTAGATTTGATTTATTTGACGATGGAAGCCCAGTGTCCACCATCAGTAGAATGGCCTTCTTCCATCTGCATCGTATCAGATGCCTGGCCCCCTACCTCCGTAGAGATGACCTGGCCACAGCGATCCAGGCCTTGGTCATCTCGAGACTAGACTATGGCAAGGCTCTTTACATCAGCTTACCAGGGTCTATCATCCGTAGACTTAAACTGGTCCAAAATGCAGCTACTTGTAAGGGGCCCCTGCAAGGTGCCACATCACTCCAATTCTACAAAAACTTTACTGGCTTCCAATCGAGTATCCAATCATCTTTAAGCTACTGGTCCTCACCTTCAAGGCATTACACGGCCCCGGCCCGTTATATCTAAAAAAATCGACTCGCCTTTTATCAATCCCAGAGACCACTTTGATCTGAAGATCAAATGCTACTTGTAGTTCCCAGTCTCAAGATCATACGATCTACAAAGACCAGGTGCAGGGCCTTCTCTGCTGCGGCTCCATCTCTTTGGAATAGTCTTCCGCTTGAAGTCCGTATGCTCCAAGACTTACTAGCGTTTCGGAGAGTGTGCAAGACTTATCTGTTTAGGCAGGCCTTCCCACCTGGCTAATCAGTTTTATATTTTACTGTTTTATTGCATCACTCATGTCTCATTTAAGCCGCTCAGAGCACCTGGGGAGTGGCGGCCTATAAATTTGAAATAATAATAATATTTGGGGTGCTGATTCAAAAAAATGTATTGGATAAACCACTGTTCTAGTTTTTGATACAGAATATAGGCCACCCAGTAGTTACCATCTGCTTGCCCACAGAAAACCATATTTAATAAGCCTCGGCACTATAAGAAGGTTTTGCGAGACCATTTGCTCTCATTGCAATGGTGTAGTTATGGTGAGGCCACGGACCATATTTTCGTTCTTATGGACCACTGGTGGTCCACGGACCACAGGTTGGGAGCTACTGCTCTAATGTATAAACGTGCCTTGACTGAGCTACTACATGGAGAAGTCCACTACAATACAAGAAGATGCTGCAATAGATAGCATGACCCAGAGGTTCAGAATTCTGCCATTTCATCTGGAACATGATATATCAGCAATAGCCTTATACAAATGTTGCATACAAACAATTATAGAAAAACAAATTCCAATTTTGTGAGTTGTGCGGTTTTTATAAAAAGAAAAATAAGACTTGTTTTTGTAAGCATAAAGATTTTAAAGCACACTGGGCTATTTTATTCTTCTGGTATTGTATCTCCCCCTATTGGATGAAGTAGCTCATTAAAGAAATCTGCACAGCAAAATTATGGGAAAAGCACAGAACCTTTCTTTTGTGTCCTTCTTTAATCTGGGTTTGTGAAGCAGAACAAGGTCTTTTATTGGCGATTTTTGTAGCTGATTGATGAGCTGGGTGTCTAGGTGCCGTAGAAGCGACAGACGCCTGGCTTCCCAACGTTATCTGAGGCTTAGTGTACGTGCAACTTCCCTGAGGGGCTTCAGACTGGATAACTTTGAGAAGTTCTATTTTGGTCTCCGGAGTTCCTTGGGCCAAACCAAAGTCAACCAGGGCATACCTAAAAACAATTTTAAAACACTTATTTAACAAACATAAGTGAACTAGTAGCTTTTTACTATGCAAAGAACCAGAGTTATGTCGGCCTTAAAGAATGATGACTATATCATAGAAACATAGAATGCAGGCCGCATGTATTAAACCCTTCCATTCCCCCCCCCCCCTTTTTAAAAGTAAATTGTATATAAATGGGCAGTTTTTGCAACACAGGTTTTGTCTGACAACATATATTATTCAGCTGTAGACAAGAAGCCAGTAAGTTCCTTTGAGGAGAGAGGGCAGGTTAAAAATAATAATTATTATTATTATTTAAACTATACATTTTGATGCCTCAAATGTTTGCCCTGTTTCTAATAGCTGACCAGCTGATTCCAAAAATGGCACCAGGGGTTTCCTCTATCAGCTCTAGTTTTTGAGATACAAAACATATGCCATAGACCAGTCTTCATCTGCTCACACCATGAAAAATCATTATAATCATAGCTAAGAGATTAGTGTTGATGGGGTCTCTCCAATGCAATTTTCTGAATCAGGGCCCCAAATAACTCCAGGAACAGTCCTAAAACCAAGACATCAAGTATTTTTTATTTTGATGAGCTTGTTATATGTCACAAAAATAGATTCCTAATAATATGATGCATTTGAAAATTGACTTTTATTGTTTCTTCTGTATCAATACAAAAGCTCACTGCTTAGATCATGAAGATGAAAAAATGCCTAAAAAGAAGATTTTTAAGATCGGGCACTAAGCCGTCTCTCTCTTATTGGCTAGGATAGCAAGCCACCCATCAATGTGCCTGAAAAATATACATTTAAGATGAAACTATACACCTGACAAAGAAAGCAGGGATGAGAAGTTTGCTGGCACAATTATGTATATTTTGTTCTATGTCTTCAAGTCAATTACGACTTATGATGATCCTAATGCCCTGTCATGGGGTATTCTGGGGCCAAAAGTGTGTGACTTCCTCAATGTTGCCCAACAGGTTTCTATAGCCAAATGAGGAATCAACCCCTAGCCTCCAGAGTTGTAGGCCAACTCTCAAACCACTGCTTAATGCTGTCATATCAGCAGTTTTAAATCAGTGAAGATATGCAAGCAGATACATGCATATCCGTGTGGGGAGGAAGGCATTCACCAAAAAAGCAGCAATTACCAAGGGGTGTACTTAACTCTTCACTACTCTTCTCATTCCAAACCGTGAGATATGGTTAATACAGGTTTGGGAATTTACACAGAGGAAAAACAAAGTAATGTCTAAAACATGTAAAATAGAAAATTTATGTATTAGATAAGAATGCATTGAGTGCACATCCAGTGTGGAAAAAAACATTCTTATTAGACACGTGTTCATAGCACAGTCCTCTAAAGGTTAAAAGAATAGAGGTGTGATCCTAGAGGGACAACTGAGTCATTTTCTGTCCTCTGGAGGGAAGAATGGGAATGGCTTGTATGTGCACTTCCTTCTCTGCCATGTGCTTTGCTAGCTACCATTTTTAGAGGCCTTGCCATGATTGTCTGCATATTTAATCCATCACCATCCTTGTTTGTGTGAGGGTCTTATGGTTGTGAGCATCTTTGCACATTAAGAGAACACTTGTAAATAGTTATAAGTAGCAACTAAATTAAGAATGAATCTCCAAGGACTGTGGATGAAAGTCAAAACTCAGGAGTATTTATGCAATTTTTACAAGGCCAGAGGCTGTGAAACTGACCAGGACTCTGTCGTGTTTTGGGGAATTGAATTCATCGCTTGTCTATGAGACAGTCTATCCCATTGTGCAGATGTGATAAGATTGAATGCATGTGCCAACCTAGCAGAGCTGTGGTGTGTGTTTTCAACTCTGCTTCTCCTCTTGTTCCACACCCTTGCTAACAAAACATCCCTCCCCAACCATCTCAAAAACTGATCTTTCCTTCTTGTTTGTACCTCACGGCTAAATGTCTGCTACTGAACATCTAACAGAACCACTACTTTTATTTAAGGGCGTAATGTATTAATGGACACATAGAAATTATCACACTGTAAAATATGGGTAGACTTACTGTTTCAGTTGCCGGTTGTATAGAAAGTTACTGGGCTTGACGTCACGATGAATAATACCAAAGTGATGAATACGCTTCAAAGCTTTAAAGAGATTATACATATAATCTCTTACTTCTTCAAAGGAGAGAGAGTTCAAGATGTCCTATAAAAATGTTGAAATAAGTAATTGTGCAGTGATTTGTAACTAAGAGTTTTTAATTCTTCTATCAAAAGAAACCTGAAACTCACCAAAAAGGATTCATGTTCCAGATATGGCATAACAATAACCACGTGATCATTTTTTCTAAAGCAACACTTCACTCCCATAACATTATCCTGGCCCCTAAAAGAAAGGAAAAAACAATTTTGTTGTTCATAAAATCTATTTGTCAAGATTTGTGATTTTATTATAATAATAAAATTTATATAATTTCACTTTATGTATTTATTTTTTCTCAGAGAAAAAAAATCTTTGCATACCCATTACTGACACACAGTGAGCACAATCATTTATGAAATGTTATACCCAAAATATACTGGCTAACTAATATATAGGGCTGTGACAAAGAAGAAGAAAATTGAAATACTAGATGCAGAATTCAGTCTACTGAGAAAATCAGTCATTTTCTCCTTTAAAAATCAAATGTCTAATGCGGAGAATGCTTTAATATAATGGTGCAACAAATTGTGCTGTTGAAGGCTTTCATGGCCAGAATCACTGGGTTGTTGTGAGTTTTCTGGGCTGTATGGCCATGTTCCCGAAGCATTATCTCCTGACGTTTCATCCACATCAATGGCAGGCATCCTCAGAGGTTGTGAGGTCTGTTGGAAACTAGGCAAGTGAGGTTTATATATCTATAGAATGTTCTTTCTCCCATCCTGGACATTATGCAGTCCTAGAGATGTCTTATTTATTTATTTATTTGCTTTATTTATATTCCGCTCTTCTCACCCTGAAGGGGACTCAGAGTGGATTACAGGTACACATACTTAGCAGACAATCCCTGCTGTTTCCACATACACACATATAGACGAACAGAGGCAAACTCTGGCCACCAGGGGGAGCTGACACACTCATCTCTCAGCGTTCCCAGCGTCCCTTGTTGTTCCTTCCGCATTCCTCAGCGTTCCTGGAGTTCTTTAATGGCCTCATAAGTCAGTCAAAATTTGCCTCCCCACTTAATGTGGTACCTTTATCTCCTACTTGGAAGGTGCAACTGTCTTTCGGGCTGCAAAGGTCGACAGCAGGCTACACTTAAAGGTCGAGCACCCACTTCGACCCGGGCAGGCCTCAAACTCATGACCTACTACTGGTCAGAGAGATCTTATGCAGCTGACACTTAGCCAGCTGCGCCACATGTTGCTGAACTGTAACTCCCAGCATTCCTCAGCATTGCCTATGGTGGTTGAGATTGCTATGAGTAGCAGTTCAACAACTTCCACTAAGTGCATGCTGCATACCAGTTTATGCCACTACAACAGTGATATCACTGGTTGAGTTTAACACTATGCCATACAGTGTATGGAATTTACACAGTGTATGTTTGCATCTATTTCCTGTATTTATACCCCGCCATTCTCACTCTGAAGGGGACTCAAAGGAGCTTACAAGAAGGCACAATTCAATGTCGTATATAGAAACATACAATAAAACAAAATATATACATTAAAACCAAAGAGATAAACATCTTGACCTTAAAACCAGTAACTAAATTTGGGATGGTTATGTATAAGATTTAAATAATAGCACTGCACATCCCTTAGAAATGCACTGTCTTGTGAAAATGTAAGATCTTTTTGTGCTTCTATTTTCAAACTTACCCTGCTACTATAAGGCACTGAAGTTCAGCAGCAATTCGTACAGGATGACTAGTAGGAATCAAGTGTTTCAAAGCCACTTTTTCTTCTTGGTTTCCTCGCCGCTGAGCTACAGCTAAGTAAACAGAACTAAAGGTACCTGAAAACAATATATATATATATTTAGCATTTTATGATAACTAGCACAGGCCAATTTCATATTATTATGATGCAATGGTTTCTGCAGACATACGACCTGATATAAACAAGAGTGCAGAGTGGCACTTAAAAATGTTATGTCGTGAACTTTATAGAAGAATAATGTAAAAGTAAAGAACATTGTTGCAAATGAATAAATGTATTTTGAGTAAAGCTACAGTAAAGTCTTGCTTATCCAACATAAACGGGCCGGCAGAACGCTGGATAAGTGAGAATGTTGGATAAAAAGGAGGGATTAAGGAAAAGCCTATTAAACATCAAATTACGTTATGATTTACAAATTAAGCATCAAAACATCACGCTTTACAACAAATTGACAGAAAAAGTAGTTCAATACATGGTAACATTATGTAGTAATTACTATATTTACGAATTTAGCACCAAAACATTGCAATGTGTTGAAACAAATGAAGTACTGAGTAATAGATTAACTTTTCTTTCCATGTGGCATGGCCCTGAGTATTGCTATCCCACTGTTTGTGGGATGGTAAACAATTTAAACTGCAATGCCACAATTTGCTTATCCCTAGAAGGATGCAAAGAGGAGAGAGAAGGGCAATCAAGAAGAAGATAAACATATGAGCACATAATGTCAACCAGAAGAGTTTCTTTTAAAAGACTCTCAACAATGTGCACCTCCTCTTATTAAGAAAAATAATCTGAAAACATAATTTCTGGGGACATTTCTAAAGTAAAATTTCCAGTTAAACTCATTTATTGCCACAAGAGGAAAGTTCACAAAAACATACTCAGATTGAAAGATGATGAATTTCCATTAAGAAATCTTTTTCTAGAAATTTGAAAGCAAGAATTATCAGATTTACCTTCACCAATTTTTCCTTTAATTTTGAACAGATTTCCAAGCTGCGGTACTGCTTCATAAAGCTTTTCAATATCTGTACTTGCTCCTAGTGAGAAATTTAAAGTGAAAAAAGTCTTCCCAATGTCATTTCTCATGTATTATTACTGTAAACGATCAGTTTTAAAACATGACTTTAAATATAGGTTTTGCACCCCTTATCCAAAATGCTTGGGATCAAAACTATTTGGGATTTCAGATTGTTTTGGATTTTGGAATATCTGTATTTGCAAACACTTACGGTATATGATGAAACTTCTTGGAGTTGGGACCCAAGCCTAAACACACAATTCATTTATGTTTCACATAAACCTTATACACAGGAACAGTATTTTAAGTAATTTTGTGCATGAATCAAAGACTGTGCGCACAGAAGCATCAGAAAGCAAAGGTGTCATTACCTCAAACTCCCATGTGGAAAATCTTGGAATATTTTAGAGTTTTGGATAAGGAATGCTCAATCTGCAATACTGCAATCTCTTTTAGTCCTAAATAATTAAAATCGATCAAGCTTGCTACTTCTTCAAGCAGTAGGATGATTTCACCTAAAATAAAGCTATTTACAACATTGGGGGGAAGGGGATACTTTGGCCACTGATGGAGGCAGGAAGTTAATATCAACTTCGATGATCAAAAAAAGGCATATGAGGACATATGTTGGACTTGTGCTCCATTAATAGAATGTCAGCCCATATGATGCATTTTTGAGGAGTTTGGAATTTTCCATTAGTGTCAAAAGCAATAGCCTTGATCCTCAAGTCTTTAAAACCCAGTTTGGGCTGAGTTACTTGGGGGGGGGGGGGGGCCAACACTTGCAATCACATATCCTGTCCAAACTATATAAATCAGAAGACTAGGAAGAGTAACAATGAAGGAAACAGACAAAATCCTGAAGCGTAAAGAACTGAATTCTAATGTTAAGATGGTCCTTGCTATCATAGAAAGCTGATAGGACGAAAATCAGTGTATTTGAAAAAATTGTGCTAGAGAAATTCTGTAGGTACTGTGGACTGCTAAAAAGCCAAATAAATGAATCCTAGAGAAATTCAGGTCTAAACTCTCCCTAGAAGCCAAGGTGACTACATATAATCTAATCTTATAATCCTATTGTTGATTTTGTGGGTTTCACCTTTGTGGATTGGATTAATATGCTTTATCTAGGAATCTCTAGGTCCTAGGGGTTTTTTAAATTCAGTTTTTCCTCTTTTGCAGGGGTTGTCTCTAACTCCTATGAAAATGGGCGATTGTAGTAATATATTGACTTCCATGGAGCAATGAAAATGTTCTGGCAAGTTGTTTCCTTGTTTAGTTGCTTTTAGCTTGGTGTGAATGTGTTTAATGACTTTTAAAAATAAGATAAAATGAAAAGGGGGGCAGAGAAAAAAGTAGTACCAAGCAATTGCAGATGCTGAATTCAGAAACTACATGATTTTTTCAAGAATTTACTAGTTGCAATGTGATTTATAATGGAACCAACAACAGTAAGACTGATGAGGAAAAACATCACCAGACCGAGAGAGTGTAAGAAGATCATAAATGACTTCTCATCACCCCCACTATGTTTTTGTTGGGTTTTTTTTGCCTCCCTTTACTTTCCCCCCTAACCCACACGATCCCTTTTACAACCCTAACCAAACACAACCCTCTCCCCTTTTCCTCCCCTCTTCCACATTCCGCCAATATTTTCCGCATATATATATACATATATATATATATCTTTTTCCCCTTTTTTCAATTTTTATTTATCTATCCATTTCCCCTCCCCCTTTTCTTTTTAATGTATTATTGTTAAAAACATCAATAAAAAGAATTTACTAGTTTCTGTTTTTCATAAACCTATCACTAGATGGCATAGGAAGGATGTTATATTGTATTTTCCCGTAAAAACTCAGACAACATAGGCAAGAGGCCTTACTTATATTGAACAATATTCCCTACTACATTACTCAAATAGTGTTTTGGCTAAAGGTTTCAGAAGTATAGTAATTGTGGGCCTTTAAAGTCATAGCCATGTTAATCTGGATCAGAACAGAAAGGGATCCTGTAACGTTTTTCTTGAGACTAAATGACGGAAAAGATTGTCATGTAAACTTTTGTAGACAGGGACTACTTACTCAGATGCACAAAATGAAGTGCTTGTTGACAAATATTTGTGCCCAAGAAGGAGTAGTGAGTGTCTGTGTCATTACACTCTAACTATTCATAAACAGAAATGTCTATCCATAGACATTTCACTTAGGCCCCTTCCACACAGCTGAATAAAATCCCACATTATCTTCTTTGAACTGGGATATATGGCAGTGTGGACTCAGATATTCCAGTTCAAAGCAGATATTGTGGGTTTTTCTGCCTTGATATTCTGGGTAATATGGCTGTGTGGATGGGGTCTTAGAGCATCTGATATAGACCCAGTCTGTGAAAAACAATCCTACAAGCTTCTTTCTCTGAGTTAATTTCTAAGATGTTACAACACCCCTTGTGCTGTTTCACTATCAGACATTAAGTTGGTTTCAACGATCTCAGGTCCATCCAAACCTGCAGTGTAACTGGCTAAAGGAGCATAACAAGGTTTTGCTGTGAAACACTGTGATGACCAAAGCCTTATATACTTTCAAAAAGATACTTTCAAAAGTGTGAGAGGTACATTGGACCCTTCACTCCAGGGAGTGGCCTCCATAAGAAAACATGTAATTCCTGCTACTCCTGAGCAAGCTGGACAGAAGTTAAAGGAATAATTAGAATTGGGCAAGGGGGAGAAACGGTACACCAAAAGGATAGGGAGAACATTAAGAGATAACAGCACATGAGACAAAATGGTGGCACATGTGTACAAATGACTAGAGAACACTTTATGGTCCTCCCAAACTTCACAGTGTGAGACCAAGCCCGGGGGGGGGGGGTGGCGGGGCGGCGCTAGACCTTTATTTATTTATTTATTTCAGGAGTTTACCCCGCTCTTCTCAACCCCCGAGGGGGGACCCGGCTTACAGTACGGCACAATTCGATGCCTACATAATAACAATATAAAACCCCAAAAAACCCCTTCAACAGTTAAGATACATTAAAATACATTAAAACAGTTGCCTTAGCATCATACACATTCATTCCAGATTAAAACCATGTTCAGTCCATAAAAGCATTGGTCCTCTTCATCTACTTTCTATTTAAAATCCGATCCTAAAATGCTGCCTAGTGCTGGTGAGCAAACGCCTGCTTTTTTAAGAGACCCAAATCTTATTTCATGGCAAATATTTTCAAAACTTTGAATAATTTCATTTTATAACATAATGGGCATGGGGGGATGCCTGGCTCAATAGCAGAACATGTGAAAAAGATCTTGGGTGTCCTCGTGTACAACAAGTTAAATATGAGCCAACAATGTCATGCAGCAGATAAAAAAGCCAATGGGATTTTGGCCTGCATCAAAACGAGTATAGTGTCTAGATCCAGGGAAGTCATTCTATCCCCCTCTTCTGCCTTGGTCAGACCACACCTGGAATATTGTGTGAAATTCTGGGCACCGCAATTTAAGAGAGATGTAGACAAGCTGGAGTGTGTCCAGAGTGGACTGGATGGCCCACAAGGTCTCTTCCAATTCTATGATGCCAGTTGTCTGACCTCAACAGCTATCGCAGTTTCTGTGCATTGAATTCCACTCTCAAAATCTTACAAAAGGTTTACACACTTTGACTTAAATCCAAGATCATACACTGTGGGACTTCCCTTGCTCTTCTCCTGTGATCCAGTATCATCTGCCTTCCAGAGCAGATATACAAGATGTGCAGGGAGATGAGAAAATTATCATCTCAATTAGCAGATGACAAACATTTGATGCAACTCATTTTTTTTAGCTCCAAGGCATCCCCATCAACCCAGAATACAACTAAGTATTTTTTAAAAGCAAATATTTTTATAATCCAAAGCAAGGATTAACTTGTAAATTTAAAACAAGTAAGTATTCCAAATGTCTCGCTCTGCTACTAGTTCTTCTAAATGAAATTATCAATAAAAAGTAGTTTGTTTTAAAATTGTCTTATGCCAAAATATGAGTATCGAAGGGTCCCAAGAAAACAGGTAGAAGCATTATAACAGGAAAGGAAGGATTTACAAGATTTTAGAGGGAGGAAAGTTGTGTTAAAGTGTATACCTGATAGCTTCTTGTTCTGGCTGTATTTCTTACATGGGTCTTCACCGTGCATGGGAGGATGTTCAATCTGATGAGCTGCCTCCATTGTAATGTGACCTGAAAGAAGCCACAGAAGTTCAGAATCAGTGTCAAGTTCTCTTCTGGATTTACGTGCAAATTTTCAGGACTAAACACATCGAAATACATTTGCACCCATCTCTCAGCACACTGTATAAAGATTAGTTAGACAAGGAAGTAAAGTGGTCCATAGATCAGTGCTGATCTCGATCCTCTGGAGAGTTTCCAAGCAAGAAAAGACAATTGTGGTCAATAGGCACAAATATGGTGTGAGGCTCTGTCGTTCTTGGGAGGGGGCTGAGCTTCAATGGAATGCAAGCTACAGACCCCTTCTACACTGCCATATACATCCAGATTATCTGCTTTGAACTGGATTATATGGTAGTGTAGATTCGTATCATCCAGTTCAAAGCAGATAATCTGGATTTTATACGGCAGTATAGAAGTGGGCCGAGATGTACTCCTGTGCAGAACAAGCTACATTTGTTAAAAATCTGGGCACTGTTCCATTATCTGGGTGGATAATTTGGGGGGGGGGGGTGTTGAAGGAGGAAAACAATGTTCCCCCATTTTTGCTGGGTTTTTCCTGCCACCGCCCCCCTTCCCATGTCATAACAACGTGACGTGTGTGGGAAAATAACAAAAACAGAGAGGGTGGTTTAACTCCTTCAACCCCCTCTTTCAATGGACTATCCTTCTCTGCCTAGCGCCCCCTGGTAGCCTCTGCCTGGACAACAGAACAGTACCAAAATCTGGAAAACAGAAGTTGCATGGAGGTTTATACCAATGGTTCTCAACCTGTGGTCCCTAGATGTTTTGGCTTTCAACTCCCAGAAATCCTAACAGCTGGTAAACTGGCTAGGAATTCTGGGAGTTGTAGGCCAAAACACCTGGGGACCCACAGGTTGAGAACCACAGATTTACACAAATGAACGTGAGTGGCTTTGTACCATGAATCCTGACCTTGAATATTGTCAAATCACCATAAGTCCAAAAAGATTTCACATCAGCATTTGGCCATTATTGCACATCCTTCTAAAATCAACATACATTTGATCATAGAAAATGGCTACAAGTTAGTGCCTGATGAATACAGCACACTACAGGATAATCCAGTGTGTGATGTTTGTGTATGCATCTTCATGTCACCTGCTGACCCATGGCAACCCCATGAATAGGTAAGGAAGACTTGTGGGTGGATTGACCAGTTCTTTCCTCTCACTACAGCACCTGATATTTATTGGTGATCTCCCATTTATAATTCAAAAAGCCAAAATACTTCAAAATCTTCCACATGGGTGGGTGAGATAGTGACATCTTTCTGATGGCTCAATGTACACAAACTTTGGATGTATTGACACTGTATAATTAATGATGTATAACATCATTTTAGCTCCTTGCTTAAAATACTGCAAGTTGCTTAAGAAATGGGGCTACAAACTGGAGTCCACGTCTTGCAAGTATGGAGAAGAGCAAAGCACAGACCACCTACTACAATGCAGCCTGTGCCCTGCCACATGCATAATGGAGGACCTTCTTACAGCGACAAGAGAGGCACTTGATGTGGCCAGCTTCTGGTCAAAGGAAATTTAGCATAATTTAGTTTTAAATTTAGTTTGTGTTTTTTTAATGTATTATAATTGTATTCTCAATTTGCTTTTGACACGATAAATAAATAAGCTCCTTGTTATGGAATCCTAGGAGTTATAGTTTGAGAAGGTATGTAACCTTTTCTGCCAGTACCCCCACTAAACTACAGTTCCCAAACTAAACTACAGCGCCCATAGCATTGAGCCGTGACAGTTCCAAGTGTTGCCACACTGCATTAATTCTACAGTGTAGGAGCCCCCTTTGTTTCATGTACAAAACTAACAAAAGTGTTGCATAAAATCATCTTCAGGCTATGAATATAACATATATATATATATATACACACACACACACACACACACACACACCATATGGTGAATATAAGTTTTAAAGGTCATTTTAGTGTACTGTTTTTCTTTTAAATTCTCTTTTTAACCACGCTGTTACTATTTGTTTATGTAACTTTTGTATTGCACATTTTAAACTTGTCTAATATGGAGTGTTAGCCACCATGCATCCTCATGGGAAGAAAGGTGGAGTATAAAGATGATGATGCTAATAATAATAATAATAACAGACCTCATAACCTCTGAGGATGCTTGCCTTAGATTCAGGCAAAACGTCAGGAGAGAATGCTTCTAGAACATGGCCATATAGCCCGAAAAACCTACAACAACCCAGTGATTCCAGCCATGAAAGCCTTTGACAATACAATAATAATAATAATTTGATGTTCAGACTTGGGTCCCATCTCCAAGGCATTTCATTATGTACATGCTTTCTGTACATGTTATTATGTGTCTTTGTAGTTTTTAATGGTTTTAATTCATTTATATGTTATTGATTTAGTTATGTTATATATTGCTTTTATATGTATGTTCAGCATTGAATTTTTTGCCATGTAGTCATGTTGTACACCACTCTGAGCCCCCGGGGTGAGAAGAGCGGTATAGAAATGCAATAAAATAAATAAATGTACATGCAAATATTCCAAAATCTGAAATGTGTGGAGCACTTCTGGTCCTAAGCACATCCGGAAAACAATACACTGCAGAATTGATGCATTTTTTTCTTAGCCATTCTTATTATTAGCACTATTATAGTAATTTAGCAATATTATAGTAATTGAACATTAGGATCATTATATTTTGATGTCAATATTCCCCTTTCCCTCACCTTGGATGAATCTACAACATGCATGGGCAAACTTTGGCCCTCTAGGTGTTTTGGACTTCAACTCCCACAATTCCTAACTGCCTACCTTTTTTGGGCTTTTTAAAAAAATGTGTTTATTGAAATTTCAGATATGGTGTTACAAGACTTTAAAAAGTGGAAGTGAGGATCCAAAAGTGTAAGCAGGGTAATATGAGGTTTCGGGAGGTGTGTATGTGTGTGTGTGTGTGGGATAATAGAAAGGTTAAAATGGAATAACAGGGTATAATAAGGGTTTGGTAAAAAAAGATAAAGGACAGGGAGGAAAAGTAAAAGAAAAGAAAAAAATGTATATACAAATTGACTTCCATTCTTCTTGGGGAAGTAAATATTTTCTGTCTATGTTCTCTCCCATCTTTGGGAGTATTTATTTATTTATTTGCATCATCTATATTCCGCCCTTCTCACCCCGCGGGGGACTCACAACATATAACATATATAGACAATGAGCTACACAATTGGTCGAGAGCTCACCCTGACCTGGGCAGGCTTCGAACTCACGACCTTCTGGTCAGTAGAGATCTTATGCAGCTGACTCCCAGCCAGCTGCACCACATGTTTTTGAGAGTTTTTCATTTTGTTTATTGTTTTGGTTTTGTTCCTTTATAGTTCCTCCTTTCTATTACCTTTCCTTATTTCTATTTTTTAGCTTGGGTAGTTTCCTCGGGTGTGTAATTGGTTTTCTTATAGTCACCGGTTGAATTTCATTCCCATGTTAGGACCAGCTGTTCATACCAGGTATTAGAAATTGTGGGAGTTGTAGTACAAAACATCTGAAGGGACAAAGTTTGCCCATGCCTGATCTACGTAGTAGAATTAATAGAGTTTGACGCCACTTGCACTCCCATGGCTCAAGCCTACCCAATCCTGGGATTTGAAGTTTGGTGAGGCACCAGGCAGAGAAGATTTAGGTCTCTGTAAACTACAACTTCCACAATTCCCTAGCATTGAGTCACAGTGGTGTGTCAGTAATGTCAAAATGGCTTAGCTCTTTCTAAATGGGGCCTGGTGCCTTTAAGGCTTTGGTTCCTAGAGCTACGAAGGACTGAGCCTTGAAACAAAGTGGGCCAAAAGTCACAAAAGCCTTCGATGTTGTAATAACTATATGTACGCTAGATCAGACATGGGGAAACTTCGACCCTCCAGGTGTTTTGGACTTCAACTCCCACAATTCCTAACTGCCTACCCTTTTTTTTGGGTTGGAAAAATGTGTTTATTGAATTTTCAGATATGGTGTTACAAGACTTTAAAAAGTGAAAGTGAGGATCCAAAAGTTTAAGCAAGGTAACATGAGGTTTAGGGAGGTGTGGAGGGGGGGGGGGGCGGGTTAATAGAAAGGTTAAAAAGGAGTAACAGGGTATAATAAGGGTTTGGTAAAAAGGTAACGGGGAGGGAGGAAAAGTAAAAGAAAAGAAAAAATGTATATACAAATTGACTTCCATTCTTCTTGGTGAAGTAAATATTTTCTGTCTATGTTCTCTCCCATCTTCGGGAGTATGTCTTTGAGAGTTTTTCATTTTGTTTATTGTTTTGGTTTTGTTCCTTTATGGTTCCTCCTTTCTATTACCTTTTCTTATTTCTATTTTTTTAGCTTTGGTAGTTTCCTCAGGTGTGTAATTGGTTTTCTTATAGTCTTATATAGTCACCGGTTGAATTTCATTCCCATGTTAGGACCAGGTATTATTTATTTATTTACATCATTTATATTCCGCCCTTCTCAGCCCGCAGGGGACTCAGGGCGGATCACAATGCACATATACAGGCAAACATTCAATGCCTTTGACATACAACACATATAGAGAGACATAGAGGGAATTTAACATTCCAGAAATCAGTTAAATTCAGCCTCCCCACAACGTGGTACCTAAATTTCCTACTTGACAGATGCAACTGTCTTTCGGGTTGCAAAGGTCGACAACAAGCTACACAAATTGGTCGAGAGCTCACCCCGACCCGGGCAGGCCTCAAACTCATGACCTTCTGGTCAGTAGAGATCTTATTTGATTTATTTATTTAAAACTTTTTTACCCCGGCCTTCTCACCTCCGTAGAGGGACTCAGACCGGCAAAAAGCAAGTTTAACATTTAAAGTCTAAAAACATCATAAATTTACAATAAAATTATCAAATACAATAAATACATTTAAAAAGCCTTTCGCCAAAGTAAAATCAAGTCCAACTTAATGCATATATTTGGTCCGTATCAAGTGGTTGGCGACCTTAGTTGCTTCGCGATCTCCTCCTTCATTCTGCGAAGGCCTCATTGCACAGCCACGTTTTCACCCGTTTCCTAAAAGTTCCTAAAAGTCAGGAGGGAGGGGGCAGATCTAATTTCATCTGGGAGGGAATTCCACAGCCGGGGGGCCACCACAGAAAAGGCCCTGTCCCTCTTTCCCACCAGACGCGCCTGTGAAGGTGGTGGGGCCGAGAGCAGGGCCTCTCCAGACGATCTTAGCACTCTTGATGGTTCATAGGGGAGAATACACAGGTAAACTGGGCCGGAACCGTACAGGGTTTTGTAGGTCAACACCAGCACTTTGAATTGTGCCTGGAAGCTAATTGGCAGCCAGTGGCGCTGGCGCAACAGGGGAGTTGTGCGCTCCCTGTACCCCGCTCCCGTTAGTAGTCTGGCTGCTGCGTGCTGGACTAATTGCAGCTTCCGGGCAGTCTTCATAGGCAACCCCAGCCAGCTGCGCCACATTCCCGGTGGTATTAGGAATTGTGGGAGTTGTAGCACAAAACATCTGAAGGGCCAAAGTTTGCCCATGCCTGATCTACATAGAATTAATACAGTTTGACGCCACTTGCACTCCTCAAACCTACCCAATCCTGGGATTTGTAGTTTGTTGAGGCATCGGGGCAGAGAAGATTTAGGTCTCTGTAAACTACAACTCCCACAATTCCCTAGCATTGAGTCACAGTGGTGTGTCAGTAATGTCAAAATGGCTTAACTCTTCCTAAAAGGGGCCTATATGTACGCTTGAGCAGGCATGGGCAAAGTTCAGCCCTCCAGGTGTTTTGGACTCCAACTCCCACAATTCCTAACAGCCTACCGGCTGTTAGGAATTGTGGGAGTTGGAGTCCAAAACACCTGGAGGGCTGAACTTTGTCCATGCCTGATCTATATGGTGCTCTAGCATGGAACATTGCAAACAGAGGCCTCAGCTCAAGCGGGGAAGAGGAGGAGAGGCCCAGCAAAGGGCGCCTGGGGTCTCCACACCCCGCCACTCCCAGGGGGAGTCGCCCTGGCTTCTTCCCCCGCCGTTCCCCTTCTTTGCCAGGCCTTTTTACTCACTTGATCGCCCGCTTCCTCGCTCGGGGGCTTCCTTTTCTTTTAAACAGCGGCGCCTCACCCACTGACTCGCCGCTTCCTTCCTTTGGCGCCAAAAAACCGCGCTGACCTTCGCAACAGCGCCCCCTGTCGGCCGCAGAGGGAGGAGGAGTCAGCCTTGTCAGCTGGCCTCTCTCTCTCTCACACACACACACACTCTCTCTCTCTCTCACACACACACACACACACAGACACACTCACTCACTTCCTCCCTCCCACGCTCCAAATAAGGCCCTTCCCCAAGGAAGTTTGTAAAGCAGGGGTGCTCACACTTTCTCAGCATGGGAGCTACTTCTAAAGCAACCAAGTCAAAAGGATCTACCTACCCACTACTCAGAGAGCCAGAAAAGCAAAATATTTGGAAATTTATTTCAGTGAGAGCCATATGATATATTATAAGACTGAATTCAACTAAAGGTGAGTATAATAAGCCCCTGAATTTATTCATAATAATAATGATGATCATAATCATTCAGCCCCTGCTACTACTACTACTACTAATAGTAACAACAACAACTAGGTTCCTAGAGTAGGAGGAGACCTCCAAGGGCCATCCAGTCCAACCTCCTTCTGCCATAAGGGGAAAACACAATCAAAGCATTTCTCACAGATGGCCATTCAGCCTCTGATGATGATGATAATAATAACAATAACAATAAGGTCCTAGAGTAGAAGGAGACCTCCAAGGCCATCCAGTCCAACCTCCTTCTGCCATAAGGGAAAAACACAATCAAAGCATTTCTCACAGATGGCCATTCAGCCTCTGATGATGATAATAATAATAACAATAACAATAAGGTCCTAGAGTAGAAGGAGACCTCCAAGGCCATCCAGTCCAACCTCCTTCTGCCATAAGGGAAAAACACAATCAAAGCATTTCTCACAGATGGCCATTCAGCCTCTGATGATGATAATAATAATAACAATAACAATAAGGTCCTAGAGTAGAAGGAGACCTCCAAGGGCCATCCAGTCCAACCTCCTTCTGCCATAAGGAAAAACACAATCAAAGCATTTCTCACAGATGGCCATTCAGCCTCTGATGATGATGATAATATTAATAACAATAACAATAAGGTCCTAGAGTAGAAGGAGACCTCCAAGGGCCATCCAGTCCAACCTCCTTCTGCCATAAGGGAAAAACACAATCAAAGCATTTCTCACAGATGGCCATTCAGCCTCTGATGATGATGATAATAATAACAATAACAATAAGGTCCTAGAGTAGAAGGAGACCTCCAAGGGCCATCCAGTCCAACCTCCTTCTGCCATAAGGGAAAACACAATCAAAGCATTCCTCACAGATGGCCATTCAGCCTCTGATAATAATAACAACAATAAGGTCCTAGAGTAGAAGGAGACCTCCAAGGGCCATCCAGTCCAACCTCCTTCTGCCATAAGGGAAAAACACAATCAAAGCATTTCTCACAGATGGCCATTCAGCCTCTGAGGATGATAATAATAATAATAATAACAATAGGTTCCTAGAGTAGAAGGAGACCTCCAAGGGCCATCCAGTCCAACCTCCTTCTGCCATAAGGGAAAAACACAATCAAAGCATTCCTCACAGATGGCCATTCAGCCTCTGATGATGATAATAATAAAAATAACAATAAAGTCGTAGAGTAGAAGGAGACCTCCAAGGGCCATCCAGTCCAACCTCCTTCTGCCATAAGGGAAAAACACAATCAAAGCATTTCTCACAGATGGCCATTCAGCCTCTGATGATGATGATAATAATAATAACAATAACAATAAGGTCCTAGAGTAGAAGGAGACCTCCAAGGGCCATCCAGTCCAACCTCCTTCTGCCATAAGGGAAAAACACAAAGCATTCCTCACGGATGGCCATTCAGCCTCTGATGATGATAATAATAACAACAATAAGGTCCTAGAGTAGAAGGAGACCTCCAAGGGCCATCCAGTCCAACCTCC
This sequence comes from Anolis apletophallus, assembly GCA_030556195.1. Classification (NCBI taxonomy): domain Eukaryota; kingdom Metazoa; phylum Chordata; class Lepidosauria; order Squamata; family Anolidae; genus Anolis; species Anolis apletophallus. Next base: position 117,447,354 of record JARBWK010000005.1, on the reverse strand, counting down.
TTCTGCCATAAGGGAAAAACACAATTAAAGCATTTCTCACGGATGGCCATTCAGCCTCTGATGATGATAATAATAACAACAATAAGGTCCTAGAGTAGAAGGAGACCTCCAAGGGCCATCCAGTCCAACCTCCTTCTGCCATAAGGGAAAAACACAATCAAAGCATTTCTCACAGATGGCCATTCAGCCTCTGATGATGATGATAATAATAATAACAATAACAATAAGGTCCTAGAGTAGAAGGAGACCTCCAAGGGCCATCCAGTCCAACCTCCTTCTGCCATAAGGGAAAAACACAATCAAAGCATTTCTCACAGATGGCCATTCAGCCTCTGATGATGATAATAATAATAATAATAACAATAAGGTCCTAGAGTAGAAGGAGACCTCCAAGGGCCATCCAGTCCAACCTCCTTCTGCCATAAGGGAAAAACACAATCAAAGCATTTCTCACAGATGGCCATTCAGCCTCTGATGATGATAATAATAATAATAACAATAACAATAAGGTCCTAGAGTAGAAGGAGACCTCCAAGGGCCATCCAGTCCAACCTCCTTCTGCCATAAGGGAAAAACACAATCAAAGCATTTCTCACAGATGGCCATTCAGCCTCTGATGATGATAATAATAATAATAATAACCATAAGGTCCCAGAGTAGAAGGAGACCTCCAAGGGCCATCCAGTCCAACCTCCTTCTGCCATAAGGGAAAAACACAATTAAAGCATTTCTCACAGATGGCCATTCAGCCTCTGATTATAATAATAATAATAACAATAAGTTCCTAGAGTAGAAGGAGACTTCCAAGGGCCATCCAGTCCAACCTCCTTCTGACATAAGGGAAAAACACAATCAAAGCATTTCTCACAGATGGCCATTCAGCCTCTGATGATGATGATAATAATAATAATAATAATAATAACAACTGGTTCCTAGAATAGCAGGAGACCTCCAAGGGTCATCCAGTCCAATCTCCTTCTGCCATAAGGGGAAAACACAATCAAAGCATTCCTCACAGATGGCCATTCAGCCTCTGATGTAATAATAATAACAACAATGGGTTCCTAGAATAGCAGGAGACCTCCAAGGGTCATCCAGTCCAATCTCCTTCTGCCATAAGGGGAAAACAATCAAAGCATTCCTCAAAGATGGCCATTCAGCCTCTGATGATAATGATAATAACAACAACAATGGGTTCCTAGAATAGCAGGAGACCTCCAAGGGCCATCCAATCCAACCTCCTTCTGCCATAAGGGAAAAACACAAAGCATTCCTCAAAGATGGCCATTCAGCCTCTGATGATAATAATAATAATGGGTTCCTAGAATAGGAGGAGACCTCCAAGGGCCATCCAGTCCAACTTCCTTCTGCACCTGGGCGGCGTGGGGAGCCTGCGGGGCAGGACTGAGCCTTCCAGCCGCCTTGCCTGCGATCTACCAGGAAGCCCTATGCAATCTACCAATAGATCACAATCTACCTAATGAGCACCCCTGGTGTAAAGGAACTGCTACCTGAGCTATTTAACATAGACCCCTTCCACACAGCTGAATAACATCCCCCATTATTTGCTTTGAACTGGAATATATGGCACTGTGGACTCAGATAACCCAGTTCAAAGCAGATCTTGTGAAAATTAATGCCTTGATATTCTGGGTTATGTGGCTGTGTGGAAGGGCCCATAGTTTGAGGGCACAAAAACAGTTTGTGGAGGGCAAACAACTACTTTCAAAGCAAGAGTGACACAATTAAATAGGAAATAACACAAACTAGGAATATCTTTTCTTTAATATTATCCAGAGGCAGGATGGCCATCTGTCAGGGGAGCTTTGATTCTGCATGTATTTATTATTTATTTATTTCAGGATTTTACCCCGCTCTTCTCAACCCCCAAGGGGGGACTCAGAGCGGCTTACAGTACGGCACAATTCGATGCCACATCATACAGTATAAAACCCCAAAACCCCACAACAATTAAAATACATTAAAACACATTAAAATACAGTTCCATCAGCAACATACACAGTCATTCCAAGTTAAAAACAATATTCACTCCATAAAAACATTGGCCCTCTTCATCCATTCCATTAAAACCCCCATCTAACATGCTGTTAGTGCTGGTGTGCAAACGCCTGGTCCCAAAGCCAGGATTTTACCTTTTTCCTGAATGCCAGGAGGGATGAGGTGGACCGTACCTCCATAGGGAGCGCATTCCACAGGCGGGGAGCCACCGCCGAGAAGGCCCTGTCCCTCGTCCCCACCAACCGCATTTGAGAAGTCGGCGGAAGCGAGAGCAGGGCCTCCCCGGATGATCTTAGGTTACGGGGTGGGACGTAGCGGCCGATGCTTTCGGACAAGTAAGCTGGGATAGAACCGTATAGAGCTTTAAAGGTCAAAACCAGCACTTTGAATTGAGCCCGGAATTGGACAGGCAGCCAGTGGAGCTGACACAACAGGGGGGGTGGTATGCTCCCTGTATGTAGCTCCCGTTAGTAATCTGGCTGCCGCCCGCTGGACTAATTGCAATTTCCGAACTGTCTTCAAAGGCAGCCCCACGTAGAGTGCGTTGCAGTAATCTATTCGGGATGTGACCAGAGCGTGGACGACCGTAGCCAGATCAGACTTCCCAAGGTACAGGCGCAGCTGGTGCACGAGTCTCAACTGTGCAAAAGCTCCCCTGGCCACCGCTGAGACCTGGGGTTCCAGGCTCAGCGATGAGTCCAGGATCACTCCCAAGCTGCGAACCTGCGTCTTCAGGGGGAGTGTAACCCCATCCAACACAGGCTGTAACCCTATGCCCTGTTCGGCCTTACGACTGACCAGGAGGACCTCTGTCTTGTCTGGATTTAGTTTACATGGCAGAAATAAGAGGGTTGGACTAGATGCTAAAGAGCCATGTCTTCAGAGCTTGCGCAAAAGATCGAAGGTCACGCATAGCTCTCATATAGGGTGCCGACGAGTTTCATAGCGCTGGAGCGGAGACCAAGAAGGCCCTACGTCTTGTAGCTTGAGTCTCCACCAATTTAACATAGGCCCCTTCCACACAGCTGAATAACATCCCACATTATTTGCTTTGAACTGGAATATATGGCAGTGTGGACTCAGATAACCCAGTTCAAAGCAGATCTTGTGGGGTTTTCTGCCTTGATATTTTGGGTTATGTGGCTGTGTAGAAGGGCCCATAGTTTGGGGGCACAAAAACAAAGTTTCTGGAGTGCAAACATCTACTTTCAAAGTAAGAACGGCACAATTAAATAGGAAATAACACAAACTAGGGACATCTTTTCTTTAATATTATCCAGAGGCAGGATGGCCATCTGTCGGGGGAGCTTTGATTGTGCATTTGCTACATGGCACAATCCTAAATATACACTGGACCGACTATGTGACTAATGTTGCTGTCCTTGAGCAAGAAGGGATCACCAGCATTGAGGCCATGCTAATGAGAACACGGCTGCGCTGGGCAGGGCACATCTCTAGGATGGAGGACCACGGCCTCCCAAAGATACTACTCTATGGTGAACTCGCCACAGGTCAGCGCAAGAGAGGCGCCCCCCAAAAGAGATATAAAGACTCCCTGAAACAATATCTCAGGCTCGGCCAGATTGATTACCAACAATGGTCTACCCTGGCCTCACATCGGGAGGCATGGAGACGCACTATCCACAATGCTGCGGCCTCTTTCGAGAAGACACGCCGAACGAGTCTCGAAGAGAAACGACAACGCAGAAAGAACCGCAACTTGGAAACAACATCACCCAAGGAGACTTTCTGCTGTGCTTTCTGCAACCGAACTTGCTTATCTCAGATTGGCCTTTTTAGTCATCAACGCGCTTGTAAAAAGCGTGGGATGAGTCCTTCCTAAGAATCTTCGTTCGCGAAGTAATGCCGAGACATGGCAGAAATAAGGGGGTTGGACTAGATGGCTCTTGGGGTTAACCAAAGGAGAGAGGGGAAGGAGGTGTCTGGGTGTTGGAAGATGGAAGGAGGGAAAGGAGGTAACACATGGCATACACAACACAGAGAAGGAAGGCATAAGGAAAGAAGGCCCCCAGAAAGTGCATGAGACAGAAAGGAACACAACATACTGCTGGTCTTCCCTCCTCCATGAGCAAAAGGTAAAGGTGGAGCTTTTCCTCAAAGGGGTATAGTGGAAGGGGCCTCATATAAACCTGTTCAAATTTGATAATCTGGGATCAAACCCTGGGATACAGGACAATATAGATCCAGAAATAGGTCCCTTTTACACTGCCAGATAAAATCCAAATTATCTGCTTTGAACTGGATTATAAAGCAGTGTAGACTCATATAATCCAGTTCAAAGCAGATCTTGTGGATGATCTGCTTTGATAATCTGGATTATATGGCAGTGTAGAAGGGACCTGATTCAACAAAGTAAATTATGTGTCACTTTGCACTTACCGTAGGTTTTGAGGCATGGTGATCAAAGGACAATCAGATTATACAATAATATGTGGTATTTAATATGCTGTATTTAATTATTCAGAATATTCATAATATCTGTTCTGTGTTGCAAATGCCTACTACCGTGTTTCCCCGAAAGTATGACACCCCCGATTGTAAGACGTATTGGGGGGTGTCAGAGGTGTCGGCTTATATAAGCCGTACCCCGAAAGTAAGACGTGCCTCGGGCGGCATGGCGTGGCTGGCTTGGCTGGGCCTGGAATCCTCCTCCTCTTCCTCCTCTTCTTTCCAGCGGCGCCTTCCATCCTCCTCTTCCTCCCAGCAGTGCCTTCTCCCTCCCTCGCCGGTTCCGCCCCTCCCTTCAGTGAAGGGAGGAGAGGCGGAGCCGCCCGGCAGCGAGAGGGAAGAAAGCGCCGCCGAAGTCCGGCCCGCACGGGCGGCTCAGCCGTCTTTCCCGCCGCCGCCCGCTCGTCCGCGCTCCCAAGCGGGGCGGGTGGCGGCGGAAAGCGCCTGAGTCGCCCTGGGGCGGGACTTCCAGCGGCTCTCCCTCTCGCTGATCCGCCCCTCCCTTCACTGAAGGGAGGGGCGGATCCGGCGAGAGGGAGAAGGCGCGCCGGAAGTCCCGCCCGCACGGCGGCCAGGCGCGCCGCCGCCCGGCTCGCCCGGCCGTGTTAGCTGGCGAGAGGGAGAGGCGCCAGAAGTCCCGCCCCAGGGCGACTCAGGCGCTGCCGCCGCCCCGGCTCCCGCTTGGAGCGCGGACGAGCGGGGCGGCGGCGGGAAAGATGCCTGAGCGCCGTGCGGGCGGGACTGGGCGGCACCTTCTCCCCTCTTGCCAGCGGCGGCTCCGCCCCTCTTCCCTTCAGTGAAGGGAGGAGGGGCGGAGCCGCCGCTGGCGAGAGGGAGAAGGCGCTGCTGGGAGGAAGAGGAGGATGGAAGGCGCCGCTGGAAAGAAGAGGAGGAAGAGGAGGAGGATTCCGGGCCCAGCCAAGCCAGCCACGCCATGCCGCCCGAGGTAAGTCTCGCCTTACTTACTGGGTACCGTTGGCTAATGTAAGCCGTACCCCGAAAGTAAGCCGTAGTGGGGATTTTGGGGGTCAAAAGAAAGTAAGACGCTGTCTTTCGGGGAAACACGGTAGGTTACATTGCAGGATCTTTTATGAAAGAAAGGGATCTGTGGTAAATTATATGAAGTCAGTGTTTTATTTACGGTAATTGATTGTATCCCACTTTTTAGAACTTCCTCTGCTCATCATAGCTTAGTAAATAAAAGCGAAAATGTAATAACATTCCACATTATTCAAACAATAAATAGCAAACAACATCATTGAGACCACTTCTATACAGCTAAATAAAATTCCAAATTTTCTCCTTTGAACTGGATTATATTGCAGTGTGGACTGATAGCCCAGTTCAAAGCTGATATTGTGGAATTTTCTACCTTGATATTCTGGTTTATATGGCTGTGTGGATGGGTCCTAATTAGCCTTAGACTAACTGGAACAGATAAAACCATTGTGAATACATCTCAAAGTAGACTGGAATAAAAGATATACTTCATTCAGTGTTCCCTTAAATAGCCAAATATTGTGTATAGCTACATACCCTTATGTTCAGTCATTCAGGTCATGACTTGAATAAGGTGTTCTTCTGAATTTCTAAGAAAATGATATTGAAGATATGAAATCAGGTATAAAGAATTGTTACAATAGCTATGTGAATACTTGCTATGTGACAGCCTCCCGTTCCTTGCTCTCCTTGTCAACCCACTGCCACCTATTCCTTAAAACAGTGTTTCCCAACTGCTGTTCCGCGGCACACTACTGTGCCGTGAGCGATCACCTGGTGTGCCATAGGAAAACCTCTCTTCCCCCCTTTCTTCCCCCTCCTGCCGAACTCCTGCTGCTGCTGCTTGGGGGAGGAGGAAGAGGAAGGGCCAGGCGGCGGCAAAGAAGAAGAAGGGGCCAGGGCGCTGTCTCCTTCGGCTGTTTCCCCAGCCAGCCTCCAATTGAGGGAGGACGGGGAGTGGAAGTGCGCTTGTCTGGGTGCATGCGCACTAGGTCCTGGGGGTGGCAGACGCATTCACCTTCCTCCTGTGGCAGTGAAGGAAGTGAAGGAGCCAGCTGCTTCCGGAGGTGCCCCGGCTCGGCCCTGCTGCGTTCCAGGTGAGGCCCCGGTGCACCCTTCCCCTTGGCCCGCCCCCTCACGAAGGAGAGAAGTGGCCTTCCTTCGTGGGGGGAAAAGGGTTGGGGCCTGGCAGGAGGGCCCTTGGAGTAAGGAAAGGCAGGCGGGATTCCGTGAGGAACTCCCTCGCCAGCCTTCCTCAGCCTTCCTCCCAAATGTCAATGTCTATTTTCCCCAAACTCCATCTGTGTTCACATTTGGGCATATTAAGTATTCATGCTAAGTTTGGTCCTGATCCAACATTGTTTGAGTCCACAGTGCTCTCTGGATATAGGTGAAGTACAACTCCAAAACTCAAGAAAAGATAGGGATAAAAACTGAGTCAGCAGTGGGGCAAATTAATTGTAAGGGAGAAAACTCTTTCAGATTGGGGTCGAGCAAAAGGCCTTCAAGTAAAAAGGGGGGGGGGGGGAGGTGCACGCTCAGAGCAAATATTGAGGGTTAATGATAGCATGAGATTATATAGTTAATCTCCAAAGGCACCGTGGAAGAGCTAGGTCTTAAGATTCTTCCTAAAACTTTCTAAAGTGGGGACTCGCCTAATCTCACCAGACAGTGCATTCCATAGATGGGGGGCCATCACCAAGGCTCCCTCCCTTGTTTCTACAAGGCAGGACTGAGGTAGTGGTGAGAGGAGACCCCCGAAGATCGAACTTGAACCAGTAAGTGTGATGCTGCAGCCACCCCCAAAGAAACACCAATGTAGTTCTAGGCTGCATCAAAAACAACAAAGATGAAAGGAAGTCGTACTGTAGTGCAACTCTATTCAGCTTTAATCAGATCTTACTTGGAATACTGAGGGCAGCACAATTCAAGAAAGATATTGACTGGCTGGAATATATCCAGAGTAGAGCAAGATGATCAAAAATCCTATGTGCAACAATTTAGGTAACAAGGTGTGTTTAGCTTAGAAAACAGAAGACTTAAAGGCGACATTATAACAATGTTTAAATATCTGAAACGATAGCATGTAGGATTTGGAGTGAATGTGTTTTCTTCTGCTTCAAAGACTAGAACACAGACCAATGAATTCAAATTAAAATAAAATAGATACTATCTAAAGAACTTTTTTGCTGTAAGAACTATTAATCAGTGGAATAGACTACCTTGGTTGGGAAAGACCTTCTTTGAAGGCCTTTAAATAGAGGTTGGATAGGCAACTTTCAGAAGAGCTGTAGCTGTGTATTCCTGCAGGGTGTTGGACTAGAGAAGTGGCTCTCAACCTTTGGGTTCGCACATGTTTTGGCCTTCATCTCCCAGAAATCTTAACAGCTGGTAAACTGGTTGGGATTTCTGGGATTTGCAGCCTAAAATAACCTGGGACCCACAGGTCACTAGATCAGGGGTGCTCATTAGGTAGATTGCGATCTACTGGTAGATCGCGTAGGGCGTCCTGGTAGATCGCAGGCTGGGCGGGAGGAAGACTCAGTCCCGCCTCACAGGCTCCTGACGCCACCCAGGTGCTGCCGTGGTGGCAGCGTGACTGGCATTGCTATGGCCAATATGGGAGCCATACACGGTGTGTATGGCTCCCATGCCATTTCTGCCGCCGCCATGACATCACATGCATCATTTTCCCTACAATGTTGTGGTCTCGCCAGAAGACGGGCGCGGGGGAGGGGCGTGGCTCGAGGCGGCTCCAACTGCGGCAGCATGGACTGGGACTCGGAGTTGCCTGTTGGTAAAGCCAATGAAGGGGCTTCCTCTTTTCTCCCTCCCTGTCCCTCCCCCTCGCTTTGTTTCCTTCCTTTCTTCTTCCCTATCCCCATCCTTTCTTCCTTCCCTTCTTTCCCTCCCTTCCTTCTGTTCTTCCTTTTTTCCTCCCTCCCTCTTTCATTGCTTCCTCACCTCTTTTCTTCCTGGCAGCGGAGGCAGGGCTCCTCCTCCTTCCTTCGGGAGGACGCGGCTCCTTCCTCCCCTCCCCTTCCTTCTGTACTTCCCTTTTTCCTCCCTCCCTATTTCCCTCCTTCCATTCCTTCTTCCTCTCCTCCTTCCTGCCTGCCTGGCTTTCCTCCCTCCCTCATTCCTCCCTCCCTTTCCTGCCTCTCTGCCTTTTGGTTGTGTGCTGTTGCTTGTGGGGTTTCTGTGTGGGAAGTTTTCCCCAATTCTGTTGTTGGTGGGATTCAGAATACTCTTTGATTGTAGGTGAACTATAAATCCCAAATCTATAAATCCCAAACTTCCAAATGACAAATTTTTTTTTTTAGTGATGTTCACTCCTTGTAGGTGTCTTGTGGCCAAATTTGGCAGCAATTCGTCCAGTAGTAAGAAATCAGTTTGTGTGTGCCACTGTAAAATAGGATGTGTGGAAGGGCCCTGGGTTATCCGAGGTCCTTTCCACACAGTTGAATAAAATCCCATATTATCTGCTTTGAATCAGATTATACGACAGTGTGGACTCAGAAAACCCAGTTCAAAGAGGATATTGTGTTATATGTTTCACATTTTTGTAGTGGGTAGGTAGATCATTTTGACTTGGTTGTTTTATAAGTAGCTTGCATGCTGAAAAAGTGTGAGCACCCCAGCACCAGATGGTCTTAGTGGCTCCTTCTAGTGGTAAGATACTGTAATTGTATGTGTCAAGTACTCAATGTATCGTATGGGGCTGTAGCCCGAGATTGTGCATGTATGCTCCTTCAAGACTGCTGTCAGCCTATGATGATCCCATTACTTTTATAAAGTTCCTTGGCAACAAATACTCAGGGGTTGTTTGCCAGTTTCTTCTGCTGACATATAGCTTTCAAAATCTTAACATATATGAAGAAAAACAAATCTATTATGTATAATTCTGAGTTCTTTGTCTAAAGAAACATTATCACACAGTCCTTTTGGAATACTGGCAGATGAGAGGCATCTGAAACACCTGAGGGAATAAAGCATATGGAGATGATAAACTTGAAAACAGTGCTGTGTCTAACTTATTGTTTTATCTCTGATTCCAAACTAATTTCTTATCCTTTGGAGGAACCATATTTATAGTATAGGGAACTCTTGATGTACTCTATATCTTGTCCTGGAGTATTTCATTTCTGTATTAATTAATAGTCTATTTATTACAAATAACATAAAATGTATCCTTTTCCTGGATAATGGCCATCTCAAGACAATAAACATATTCTTTTACCTTTCATTCTAGGTATGGTTCAGATCCATTCTGTTTCACCAACATTTGGAGAGGATCGATGTTCAACAGCTCTTGGGAAGATTTTATGTAAAAAAAAATTGACACTCAGTTGATATACTAGTAGTCAAGTGATTACATCACAAAGGACATTATTTTAACTGTTTTTTAGTCTCTTGGTGAATGGATTAGTCTCTCAACCAAATGAGAAGTAAAAGTGTAGACAATTTTTACAGTAAAATCAACTGCCTGCTTTCTCAAAGGTAAGTTTGTTCAATTGAACTTACTTCTTATTATGTGTGTATAGGACCACAGCTTTAGGTAGTTCCTGGACCTGAAAGCAAGCAGCAGAAATGATACTTGTACTGGGAAAATGGCGCATTAATTTGAGGTTATTGAACCAACCAGAAGTTTCAAAGGAATGCGAAGTATGACATAGTCTCAACAAAGAATCTAATGTGAAGATACCACTGTAGTGGAAAATGAGTTTAAGGAAGGTTAAATCAAATCAGAGCAGCAAGAGCAAACATATATCTATATATCTATATGGAAATATAAATACATATATCAACTGAAATTTTCATTAGCTATTTTTTGAAGCAGTGAGTTGTGAATTTACAAAGATCAATACATCGCAAGGATGTTGCATAAAACATGTAATAAAACAGCTGCTTTTGAAAAGAATTGGAAAGGGCCGACATAAAACAATGTTAAAATTACAGTTGCACATTGTTGTACATCAGTGCACAGGTTCAGAAATCAAGGCTATTGAACATTTTGGAAACTTGTGTTCAATTCACTACGTACATTTTCCCATTTTCTTATTGATAGACAACTATACACAGATACTGCAGTTCCAAATGTGGAAATCATAGTTCCATGATCATTGTTTAAGCTCCATCAAGTCATTGGTCTGGAGAAAGAACAACATATGGGGCTTGTCAGAGCAGGTTAACTTTACAAGGTAGCTCCTTGTAGCAAGACTCCTGGTCAAATACAAACCTTCCACTGCATTTAAACTGAAGGTTGCAAGCATAAATATTAAAAGAGCAAACACAAGCTACCTTAAACTTTGTCGTTTAGTTTTTACATGATGTGCAACTATTTTTAAAAGCACTGAACAGAATGCTATCCAACATATGGAATAGCAGATACATTTTCTATTTTTTTTCTTTTACATATTTCTTCAAATTTACATCCCAAACACATTTACCTTACTTAAATGTATTTGTTTCAACATTGGTCATAAAATCCATAATTTGTGTTTTGGAATTTTAAGAATTTGTCAATTATACACACACGAGAAGATAAAGGCCAGCACCCAAATGTGCTTCAACAGAGTAAAATAATTCAATATTCTTTTAAGTGTTTCTACATTTTTGAAGATTTGTAGAGAATATTTGAATATCTTCCAGTACAATAAAACTTATTCATTGAAACCTGCACTATATGAAGCTATTTTCATTTTTCTGAACTCCATAATGTGCTATAGGGCAGGTACAGAAATCTAGTAAATCAATTGTATTGATTTATGTATTGACCGTGTTGGCATAAAACAGGCTTGCACAACTGGGCAGTAGTAAAGGATTAATATTAAAATATTAAACGTTTTTGTTCAATTTTGTTTGACTGCTATTCCTCACAGTGACCACCAGTTTGCTCTCCTTTCACAGAATAAAAGACCCGCATATTGCATCTTTATTTCCTTCTGAGATTTAAATCTTATAACCTGTGACATTTATTTGGCCCTAATAATAACAATACTAAAGCGGCTCTTTGGATTTAGAAAAAAATTCTAGTCACTGTTGTATTTCACAATTGAGGAAGAGGAATCTGGTCACTTTCTTTAGCAATCAGCAACACAACTCTCACACGAATGCTGTCTTTGCCTAAATACTTTCATAGCAGTATTTAGTTTGATCATTGAAGCTAAGCAGGGTGAATGAATAGCAGGTGCTGTAGGCTTAGAGCAGGGGTGGGCAATTATTTTTTCCAAGGGGCCATACGAGAGCCAAAAAATATTATGGAGGGCCGCACCTAAAGGCTGAACTACATTTTAACCTATAATTTATTTATTATTATTCATACTATTATTATTATAATAAAATAACTATATTAAGATATTAACACATCATTAATATTAACATATTAATATATCAAGAAATATCCATATATTATTAGTATTAATATCATAATTATTACTATAATATAATAATTATGATATTAATACTTATAAAATATGAATTATATAAAATATGAATTATATTATAGTATATAATATAATAATTATATATTATAATATATATAGACATAATATATTGAAATTATAATATAATATAACATTATATTATATTATGTTATTATAAAATTATTATAAAATAATAATAAAAACCACTATAATAAAATGAAGTGCCCCAGAGGATGAACAGAGCAGCAGACGATTGGATGCTGCAGGCCTCCGCCTGCCCCCAGCCAACAGCCGTTCCGTCAGGGTGTTCCCTTGATCGTCCTCCGGGTCGCCAGGGTGATCAGCTGCCGCAGGTCGGCGACTGCTCCTGCTGCAGGCCCGGATCGCCTCCCGGGATGGCGGGCACTCCAAAGCCGCCACTCCTCCGATCGTTCTCCGGAGCGGCGGGCTGTCAGCCCACGATGGTATGGCGGCAGCGGCAGCCCTTCCTCTTGTAGAAATGCCTCCCTGCCTCAACACCCTTCTCCCTTGGCGCCGAAGGATCCCACATCTGGCCCACGGGCCACAAGATGCCCAGGCATGGCTTAGAGCAGGGCTGTCCAACTGGCGGCCCCGGGGCCGGATCCGGCCCCGTAGCCTGTTGGACACGGCCCCACCTATGCCCTCAGCCGCCATTTTTAAATTTTAAAAAAATCAATTTTTTTTTTAAAAATGGCGACCGGGGGCCGGGGGAGGGGAGGCGGGGCAGGGAGGGAGGAAGAGCTAGCTCCTCCTCCTTTTCGGCGCCCCCCCCTCCCTACCTTGGGCGGAGGAGCCGCCGAAAAAGGGCAGAAGGCGGCGCCAAGAACAGCGTGTCACAGGCCTGGCGTGCCGCGCTGCCCCTTGGCACCGCCTTCTGCCCTTTGTCGGCAGCTCCTCCGCCCTCGGTAGGGAGGGGGGGCGCCGAAAAGGAGGAGGAGCTAGCGCCTGGCCTGAGCTTGGCCTCGGCTCCAGTGGGGCTCTTCGGGGACGGCGTTGGTGCTTCGGCCCTGTGGCGGGGCTCCCGCAGTATGGGTAAGGGCCTGGCTCGAGTGAAAGCGGGACGGTGGGTGAGTGGGGGAGGGAAGGGTCCCTCAGCGGCGGTTTCCTTGGCGACGCTTCCTTCCCCTCCTAAAACTATATATATATATATATATATATATATATATATATAAACAAACACCAAGCATTCTGACCATATGTTTGAATCAGCCTGATGTTGCTGCTGTCAGGCTTATTCCAATATATGGTGACCCCATGAATGAAAGACTTCCAAATCTGCTATCATCATCAGCCTTGCTCAGGTCTTGTAGATCAGGGCTGTCAACTGGCGCCCGGGGCCGGATCCGGCCCGTAGCCTGTTGGACACGGCCCCCACCTATGCCCTCAGCCGCCATTTTAAATTTGAAAAATCGAATTTTTTTTAAAAAATGGCGGCCGGGGGGGGAGGCGGGGCAGGGAGGAGGAAGAGAGCTAGCTCCTCCTCCTTTTTCGCGCCCCCCTACCTAGGGCGGAGGAGCCGCCCGAAAAGGGCAGAGGCGGCGCCAAGAGCAGCGTGTCACAGGCCTGGCGTGCGCTGCCCCTTGGCACCGCCTTCTGCCCTTTCGGCGGCTCCCGCCCTAGGTAGGAGGGGCGCCAAAAGGAGGTAGGCGGCGCCAAGAGCAGCGCGTCACAGGCCTGGCGTGACGCGCTGCCCTGGCACTGCCTACTCCTCCTTTTCGGCGCCCCCTTCCTAGGGCGGAGGGGGCAAAAGGAGGAGTAGGCGGCACCAAGAGCAGCGCGTCACGCCAGGCCTGTGACGCTCTGCTCTTGGCGCCCCTACTCCTCCCTTTCGCGCCCCTGCCCTAGGAAGGGAGGGGCGCGAAAAGGAGAGGCGGTGCCAGGGCAGCGCGTCACGCCAGGCCTGTGACGCGCTGCTCTTGGCGCCGCCTCTGCCCTTTTTCAGCCGTTTTTAGGAGGGGCGGGGCCTGGGGCGGGCCTGGGGGAGGGGCCTGGGGGCGGGGCCGAGCGGCCCCCTAGGTCATCAGTGACCTCTTATCCGGCCCTGGACCCCGTAGAAGTTGGACAGCACTGGCTTAGAGGAACACATAGGCAAAACCTGTATTGTTTGTGCCAGCAGCTGGGAGGAGTGGGGACAAGAGAGAGTGCCAATGCATGCGCACTAACACATTACAACTCTCTACCAAAGAGGAAAATGCAGCGCATTTTAAAAGAGTTAAGGAGCAGGAAATAAAATCTTCACTTAGACAACAAGAGAGAGATGAAGAAAGAGAGATAGAAAGATAGAGGCCATGTTAAATTTGTGGTTGGTTGGTTGGTTGGAATAGAAGCTGGAACTCTGAATATCACAATATACCTTTCCATGTTCTGGCTCACAGTTCACTAGATATAATTTCCCCACATACAGCCACTATGCCTCAGTCTCCCAAAAGAAGATTCTCGGTGTTTTCCTTGTAGAGGAAATTATGAGAGGAGGAGCAGAAGGCCCTGTAACTCCCTGGAAAGAGGGCAGAATGGAGAGGGAGGTAGTTCTCGCCCCTCTCTCTTTCAGAGCAGGATGGGGTAGAGAATGGGTCCCTAAAGGCCAAATAAACCCTCCTGAGGCCAAGGGAGAGCAAGGGGGTGTAGCATGGAGGTCCATGGGTGCTTTATTTTTCTCACCATCTGAGAAGTGCCACAGAAACAGCGGTAGGCAGGGAGAGGGAGAAGGAGGAGGCCCTGTGCATTGCCTGGAAGGCTTTGCAGGGTGGCAACTGGGCAGCTGTGGGCCCCAGGAGGACAATGAGGAATGACCAGAGACACTTGAGAGCTTCCCTCCCTGCTATCATCTGTACCGGGTCTGTGCCGCAGCTGACTGGGTGTCAGCTGCATTAAAATCACTACTGACCAAAAGGTCATGAGTTTGAAGCCAGCCCGGGTCGGAGTGAGCTTCCGGCCAATTATGTGTAGCTTGTTGTCGACCTTTGCAACCCGAAAGACAGTTGCATCTGTCAAGTAGGAAATTTAGGTACCACCTATGTGTGGGGAGGCTAACTTAACAAATTTACGAGGCCATAAAAAAATCTCCAGCAAAAAGCATGCAGGGTTGCGGAAAGTACTTCATCAGTGTCGCAGATGGACGGTGAAGCAACAGCTCCCCTGGTGGCCAGAAAAAAGTTAAATAGCCTCTGACTGTCTATCTATATGTGTTGTGTGTCTATGGCATTGAACGTTTGCCATGTATCTGTACATTGTAATCCACCCTGAGTCCCTTGTGGGGTGAGAAGGGCTGTTGGTTTGTGGCTTCTTTGGCTACCAGAATTGTGGGACCTGCATTGCAAACTGATACAAGGGATGGGAATTTTCATGAGCGAAGATTCTCTGGTAACTTGTCTGTGTAAACTAGAGTGAGATAAGCAACACCTCCGTTGATAATGCAGTCAGTATAGAAGGAATTTTATTTGGCAAAATTCAAGGCCTATGTTTTAATTAGAGAATCGAAAGTGGTTTGGTTGACTATTTTACTGCTGCTTGCTGTAGAGACCCCCAGTTTTCTGGCAACGTCGATGCAGGAAGATCATCTTGCTTTGGGACTCAAGTTTTCTGCTTTGTCTATGGAAGTTTCTAGTTTAAGTTTTTTGGACTGTATTGATTCTCTTGGACTCTATTGAATGCATTGGGATTCTATTGGATTTATTTCCTCTGTATTGCTTTGGCTCCTGAAACCTTCCTGCTTGGATTATAGATGTGTTTTCTTTTTACCTTTTTATTCTTCAATATATTGCTGATATTACTTGCTTCCAATAAATGACTATATTTCAAGTGCTGGTGTTGTGTGAATATATCTAGAGGGTCCAGGTCCGACAAGGGTGGAATATAAATATTGTAAATAAATAAATAAATAAATAAACAGGCTTGCTCAAGATATATATCAAGGAGGTTTTGTCCTGCATGTTGTCACGATGCAGGGTCTCGGCCCAGCCCCTTAATCACACACACAGAGACGGTAATCAGCTAACTATTTATTGAATAATAAGAAACAGGTGAAAAGGTAAATTGTCCATAAAAGTATCAAAAGTTCAATCAAAAGGTAAAGAGTCCATAAGTAAACTCCAAAGGCAAAACGTGGCAAAGGCTCATAAAAACAATGCGGATCAAGGACTTGGTCCATGGCAAAGGAACAAGGCAAAGTTCATTACAAGGCCCAAGAAATTTCTTGGCAAGGCACGAGCCAACAACCTGGCTCCGTGGATCTTCGCTCGCTTCACTCCCTTCAGATCAGAAGTGGCCGAGCTACTGAAGATCCATTCCCACGGATCCTATACTTAATTCCCTTGGTGAGACCCCCGACGCTCTAGGCTTCGGCGCCAATCTGTGCTACAGGATCTAGTGCTCCTCTGGCGCTCTAGGCTTCGGTGCCATTCCCTCCTGCTGGACTCAATGCTCTGTCTCCTATCAAAGCCCCGTCCTTGCCTCCCAGCACCTGGTTCGCTATCTTCATGAGAGCCAGACTCCCTTTCAGCTTCCATGGGCTCATCCTCCGCTATCACCCTGACCCTTTCCTGCGACCCGAAACCACCTGGTTTCTCATACAGATTATCTGAATCAGCACTTTCAGAGCTATCATAGCCATCCGGCCAGCCATCATCCCATGCTAAGCTTTCTGTAGGAGAGGAAGGCCCAGCTGCCTCATCATTCCCTTCCTCCATGTCCTCATCAGCTGCAATTGGCCCTAATGCAAGTGGGACCCCCCGGGGCTGCCCCCCAGGCACGAAAGGGAGGGGAGGGCCGGGCCGGGCCTGAGGCAACTCCCACTTGGATGCCTGGCAAGGGAGAGCAGAACAAGAAAGTGCTACCAGGAGTCACTTAGACAAACAGATTGATGTAAAAACAAGTGCTGGAGAAAATTACTTCTGTGGGACTACAATTTCCAGAATACCCCCGCCAACCTTTTTGGGCCACCTGAATTTCTTTTGAGGCTATATGCAACCTGTGGGTCATATTTTGTGCAGTTCTGGAGTAAACTGATAATGGAATATCCAGCTTATAGTGATCTGTTTTAGTGATCCTGAACAGCTCTATTTTGGGTTGCTGTGAGTTTTCTGGTTTGTATGGCCATGTTTCAGTAGCATTCCCTCCTAATGTTTCATCTGCATCTGTGGCAAGCATCCTCAGAGGTTTATTCAGAGGTCTGTTGGAAATGAGACAAGTGGAGTGTATATATATCTGTGGAATGTCCAGGGTGGGAGAAAGGACAACCCTTATCTGTTTGAAACAAGTTGCAAGTTGCTTGATTAGCACTTAGTAATCTTGTAGCTGCAAAGTTATTCAGTGAGGGCACTTGCATAGAGGTAGCCTGGCTGTTGTGCATAGAGACATTATTGCCGAGCTCTATCATTGTGGTGTTTCAGCCTGGTGTTCATGTGCTTGCTAGGGATGATGGGGTTGTTAATGTAAGGCTTACCTTCCTGAGAATAGGCCAATTCCCAGGGCTGTATTAGATGAGCATTCTTGTGTTCAGGAGTCTGAAGGCCTTCAGACTGATAACGGAACACCTGGGAATTTTAACAAGCTTACATTCAATCGTAGGGATAACATTATAGAATCTCGGCAAGCTGCCAGTCTACGACGTAGTGGCCGTTTGGGAGACCGAAACTAATTTGTCCTTATTAGAGCTTGCTTGGGAAATTGTCTTTAGATTCCAGGCTTCGTTCAGATTACCATGCCAAGTTATTCTTGTCTCCAAGCTCTTGATTTTTGCCTAGGCCTCTGTGCACGTTTTGCTTCCAAAACTGCCTTGTATCATTTATGGGATTTGCATCAAGTTTGCTACCTTTGTCTTTTTGGATTTGGGGACTAATTGAACTGTGTGATTTTACCTTGGATATATTCTACAATTGATCTTCTTTTAACCCTTTTGTTGGACACTATATTTGTTTCAATAAAAGCCTATTATTCAGACTGTCTGTTGTGTGTGTGAACTAGGCGGGTGCTCCTTGTCTGGAGTGCAACAGTCATTTGTGTTATGCTAGAAATTCTGTAACTATAACATGTGCTGAGGGCCAAAAACTAGAAGTTATGATTGTAGTGCCAGACCCTGAGAACATCCTCTTAAACACCAAACTCTCTGTAGCTACATTCTGTACTAAACATGTAGCTCTCACATCAGGATTACCATTAGATATTGCTCATGTGCACTTTGTCTTCATATGTGTTGCTCTAAAGTTCTATAAAATATTGATTCTTGGAATAAATGTCTCGGCCAGAATTGTGAGTATGTTGGATTGAATGCAGTGCTGGGACTTGATAGATCCTTTTGCTAAAGTTATTGTTTGTTTGTTAAGTAACAAGCTGTGACTATGTCACCTGTTTAGAGCACCTTTGGTGGAGGGCGACTCATAAGAAATAAAGTTGATTGATTGATGATTGATTTGTTGTCTGTTTGCCTTGCTGCTCAGTTTCAAGGCTCATTCCAGCTGCTTTTTCAGTCCTCCCCAACAGCCAGATAGAATTCTGCCTCCCTTTTCCAATGCACAAGATAAGAGCGCATTTTGGTAATTGTTCTTATATCCTTTGTTAGCAAAAAAATTGAAATTTCTAAGCTCCACAGGGTCTTTGAAGGTGGGGCATCAGAGCTTTGTGAAAACCATTCAGCTGATTTTCACTGAGTGCTGACTGGCTGTTCAAGTAAACCAAGTGTCTTTAAGGAAAGTGCATGCCATTGTAAAAATTTCTGTAAATCCACGAAGTATGGCTCTCTTTTGTGACATACACAGGTAGCTTTGTTGTCTCCACTAGTGTCAGTGGAACAGTTTTCTTTTCTGTTACACCAAAGTGACTGGTGGAAGAGTTGGGCCCAGCAAAGACTGATTAGACAGACATGGCAGGGAGCAACAAAGCCTCATGTCGGTAGCTTCTCGCTTTATCTGCCATTATTTCAGCTCTAAAGAGCAACCCGCAAAGAACAAAGCACAACAGTTCGTAAGAAAACCATTTCATGCCCTGGTACGGAAGAACAAAGAAAGATATACAGGGAAAACAATGTTTCTTCCCACCTCTCTCCAATTTCTACAGCCTGAGAAAGGTGTGTAGGCGTCCCAATGGGCAGAGCATCCAGTTATGGCGCCCACAGCAGACAACACCATCAGGGCCCTGAAACAAAAGCAGCCCATCAAAGACATGCATTTTATACTGGATAGAAAAGTAATACATATAACACTCAAGGCATGTGGCTTAAAATATTAAAAAGGAGGAGAGCAGTATGGAAAACATTCTTTTCTTTTAGAAAAATTGCCTGTGGACTGTCTCTTAGTGTTCTGAAGCTGCTCCCTGAAGCTATTTTATATAATACCTCGTTCTCTCCTGTTTCAAAAGTACTAATGATTCTGTGGCTGGAGAATCAGAGAAGGCTCTCCGTCCCTTCTTATGCCTCCTTTTATGCCCTTGAAGTTTGATACTCTAGCAATTGTTTTAAAGTTAGAAAGCACTGGGGATGAAAAACCCTCTATAGCATTACCTGGGACTTGTTTTGCAGAGAGAAAAGAAAAGAAGGTGCCAATTTTGTACACGAGTCCCTTTGATGAGTATGGCGGGGAGCTGAAGAAAATTCATTTTTAATAATACAAATATTGTGCAAATTACTATTTTTTAATTTAATATTTCAACTAACCTCTCCTAGCTGATACCTTTCTATATGTGCTAGTATATAATTATCATCTTACTTATTTGTTGTTGATGTGTGTCTCCAATTTTCAATTTATAGAAATTAGAAATTGGAGACCTTATCATGAGATTTTCTAGGGCTGAGAGTGTGGCCAAGCAGGGAATTGAACTTTGGTCTTTAGAGTCATAATACAGTGCTTGAACATCACATTGGGTCCATTAATGATATCCAGCTCATAATAGGAGCTGTAGGCTAGGGATCTCATCACATGAGGGGGGAAAGCAGGGGGAATAGTATTTTTTTAATTTAATAATTTTAATCGTTTTCTTAAAATACATTAGTTCTCTTAAGTTACATACATACATCAGTACCTTCCATGCCTTTATATTTCACACTTAATTCATTACATAAATTATATATGTATATATATATTCTATATCTTATCTTATTAACCTCTGTGCCCACCCCCCTCCAAGCCATTTACATTCTCCTTCCAAAATACCATTTCTTCTTGTGGAGGTAACTTCCCATCTACTTCTTTTAAACCATTCTCGATAAATTTACCCCAGACCTCATCCAAGTCGTTTACCTTCTGTACCCCCTTTCTAACTTTTATCATTTATTACTAATTTCCATAGTTCTTTATACCATTCTTCAATTTGTATGTTCATCTTATCTTTCCAATTCCTTGCTATCAACAACCTTGCTGCAGTTAACATATTATTTATTGCACCCTTCTCTATTTTCCCCAATTTCTTAACATTATATAATGACAATAATGCAATACTTGCACTTTTTTCCATCTTCATATCCGTTATAGCTTCTATTTCTTTAAATACCTTCCCCCAAAGTAGTATTTTTACTATAGTGGTTCATTCCATTTCACTTAAAAAGGAAATCGATAATATATTCACCCCCTTTTGTCTGTTTCTACTGTAATCCTGCGAGTTCTGAGGTGTCACACGGGTGTGTGTAGTCCCCACCCATTCAACATTCTTCTTTTTCTTCTTTTTTTGAAAAAGGGAAACTTTGCATTTGCGAAGTCTAAAATCTAGGTTGAAAAAAGGGGCTGTACTGATCACTGGGTTCAATGTTGTGGAGTATTATCAGTTCTTTTCAATTCTTAAATGAAAACAGACACGGAACTTTAACAGCAACAATAATAAAAAAAATAGTAAGATTAATTATCTTAATGTACAGTCCCTTGATTCTTTATATTTTTCCACTTCACAAATCCTATTCAGATCTTATTCATTCTTCTTTTCCTAAGTGGTCTTCTCTCTGTCTACACCTGGGTTGTTGTGAGGTTTGTGGGCTGCATGACCATAAGCCCCCATTTGCACCATCCCATGAGCTGTGATTAGTAGACTGTACCTAGGCATGCCCAGCTTCTCACTTCATATAAACCAAGGATACCAGGATGGAAACTGCTGAATATCCTGTTTTCTTTCTCTTTCTTTAAAATGGATGTGTACCATTCTAAGCAGAGCCAGAATGAGGGCATGACTTTACAAAATGGTTGTGTTTCTAGCCATTCCTTCTTTAACAAAAAGATTTGGTTCCAGAGGCAGAAATAACATCTAAATGGAGATAGCTTCCTATGAAACAAAAAAGTGATTCTAACATTTCAGCAAACTTTTAAATATTTTTAGTATTTTCAATGAAACAGGTAGGCCATTTTTAACTTTTTAGAGACCACTTGACAGCACCTTCCACTATATGTTAAGGGGGATTTTTTTAATTTCACAGGTTTTAAATTTTTTAACATCTCAATGGCCAACTTTATAAATATTTTTCTTTTAAAAATGTTGGGTGGTAGCTGGTCAGGTGTACGTAGATATAGAGCAGTGTAGTCAGATTGGTCATCTGTGGACTGATGATATCTCTGAGATACGAGCTTCTGGTCTTTGGATAGTTTTTAGGAAAGAAAGAAACCATTCGATGCAAATATGTTACTGGTGCATTGGTGGAAAAAAAACCCTTCTGCACCCTCTCTCATTCAATGGCTTAAAATCACTAGTGTAGAAGACCAAAAATTCAGGGGGTGAATTGGTTTTGTTTGGCCTTACTTGCCAAAATAATTTGGCTGGCAATGTGTAGAAAATATATAAAGTCGGCATTACACATGAATGCGAAAACAGGCATTTTATTTCAATGCCTGTTAAGGAGAATATTTGTTTTGTTTAAAATTTTGGTGTTCTTTAAAGTTTTGGCTTTCATTCCGTAACCCACAATTGGCAAGATGAGGAGCACATTTCTTGATCCAGCTAAGAATCTAATCTAGGACAAATTCCAAAAATACAAATATTTCCTTACAATTATACTGTGCATTCCATCTATATACATAAATCATACTGTTTTTATACTGGAAAACAAATGCTTATGTACCCTGTAATAAATAATACTCCAAGAAAAAATCTATTAAAATGACATTTTAATAAAATATGCAAAATGTAACTGAAATTTCAAAGCAACTGCAGCTTATGAAAGCTTGTCTTTCTGCCCTCCTGAGGAATATTCACCCGGAGAGCCTGTTCAGCTACAAGTAAATCAAGCCCCCCCGCCTCTGAAATAAACAGTTTGAGGTTTATAGTTAAGCCTTTCTCTGGACCAGAATTTTTGGTGTGCATAGAATGTCACTAGGTTTGTTAGTTTCTCACCTCCTGGGCCCCTGCAGTTATAGCTTTTCTGCTGAAATTGAAATTGTGTTGAATGTTCTCTTTATACAGGTGTACTCTCTACCTTTGAATTTCTTTTGAAGTACAGAGTCTCACTTACCCAACCTTCACTCATCCAACGTTCTGTATTATCCAACGCAGCCTGTCTCCCGCCCAGATCCACAGGTGTTTCAATACATTGTGATATTTAGCTGCTAAATTTGTAAATACAGTCATTACTACATGTTACCATGTATTAAACTGCTTTTTCTGTCGATTTGTTGTAAAACATGATGTTCTGGTGCTTAATTTGAAAAATCATAATGTAATTTGACGTTTAATAGGCTTCTCCTTAAGCCCTCTTTATTATCCAACATTTTCACTTATCCAACGTTCTTCCAGCCAGTTTATGTTGGAAAAGCGAGACTCTACTATAGAAGGGAAAGTAGCTTAAAATTTGCAAATTGTAAACAGAATGAGCTTTCATAACTTAGTCTACTTCACCTCCCCCATTTATTTTCACAAATTCTTCAAATAACTACTTCATGCTGCATTTTGTACAAAGGCATACAGCAGAAGGAACTGGCAAAACCACTTCTGAGTATATCTTGCATAAGCTAATCCTATGAAATTGATGGAATCACCTGTAAGTTGACAGGTGACTTGAAGAAAACACACACACACACACAATGTTCTTGAACAGCATTCAGGGCCAGCTCAATATATTTTCTTACCATAGGCAAAACTGCAAATAGCATTGTCTCTTCACTCACCCAAGTCAAGGTGGATAGTACCCAAATCAGTTAAGTTATTCTGGCACATGAGGCAGAAAATCCTGCATGCCAACTCTCCTTATTCTTGAAAGGAAACAAATTAAACAAAATTTATATTTTGCCCCAGGCAGGTGCCACACGCTGCCAGGTAGAATCCAACCATCAGTGAGGTCAAAGGTGAAATATGCTTCCCTGTGTTATTTTCTGCTTTCTCTTTTCAAATATATGTAAATTAAGTTGAAGATAGAAATAGCTTCCCTGCTATAGGTTGAGTATCTCTTATCCTGAAATTCAAAATATGAAATACTCCAAAATCTGTCCACATGGATGACTGAGATAATGCTGTTTTTGCTTTCTGATGGTTTAATGTACACAAACTTTGTTTCATGCACAAAATTATTTGGAATATTGTCTAAAATTACATTCTGGGCAAAAGTACAAGTTGTCTTTAAAACAAATGGATTTCCTGTTTGAATTTGGGTCCCATCTCCAAGATATCTCATTATGTAAGTATATACAAATACAGATATTCCAAATTCCTGGGTTTTCCAGGAAACACTTGGCTCTGGACAATTTGGTTTGGCATAGAATTTCAGACCAGGTTTGTAATATGCACTTTAGTATCAACTCATTGGCATCCATGATTCAGAAAATGATTGCAAATGGACATGACAGTATTGTGGTGGAACATCTTTAAGTAAAATCATTGCTGGTTATAATTAATGGGTTTTAGCACAGTAAACTATTCCGTTTGGAAGTGGCCGCATTGATGGCGTCACTAAAAGTTGGTGTCACCTATTGAGGTTAGTCATGGAATCACCCCATGGGCCTCCTCCCAAAGGGAGCCTACAGAGTCCTCTTGTCACAAGCCCAGCCCTTTCCAATTCCAATTCTGTTTCCTTCACTTGGTTTTTTGTCATAACCGCTGCTACAACTGACGGCATTGCCCTTGTATGTCTCTTGCTCTCCTTCTTCCCCTCCACATTCCTCCTTGTGGTTATTTGTTCACTAATGATTTTCTGAAAAATACTTCTGTTTAAATGTTGGCTACCAATGGTGTCCAGAGGCAAGTGAGCACTGAAAGTGATCAAAAACTCAAACAAATAAGACTTAGAGGCAAAACTGATGCTCATTGCTTTTGCAATTTTAAGTCCTTGGGGGGTTGCTTGTTTTTCCATGTCTTTTTAAAAAATGAAGCAGAAACATGTTTTAGTTCAGTATGTTTGCAAGGCAATGTACTAATTTGTTCTTCTTAGACTGGAGTGAGTCACCCTCTTTAATGTTCCACTCAGCATCATTGGATTTGATGCTAAACTTGGAATGGCTGATGGTAACTGGGATCAAAGTGGGTAAAGTGGGTGCTCTTATATTGAGGAATGTTAGGAGATGTGGAATCACAGCAGTAAAACACAACCCATTCAAATATCATGTTGTATTTTAGAAACACACCTAATTAAAATGGACAAACTCTACCTACTCAGTACTAATTTCACTGATCACTACTAGGCAAAGTGTGCAAGACTTTTGAATAGGCCAGAGTATCATATTTTTACCACCGGAGGGTTGTCTCTAAAGACTCGGTTCCATTCACTGTAATCTACTGATTGAAGAACTTTTTCTGTCAATAGTTCTTCCACATGAAAGAGGATTCTTCTGCTGGAGGAAGTTCAATTTATGTCTAAACCACTGTTTGCAGAAAGCATTCATTTCACATCATAATCTCAAGGACTCTAAAAATGTCTTGGGAAGACCCAAAGCACAAGATGAAATAAGCCGTGATCCTTACCTAAAGGGAGAGGAGAGAGCAATGTTTGGATCTGGTGATAGTCGTTTATGCTGGCTGCACACTTGTTCAATATGCCAGGAATATTCAGCAATGACAAATCCAGAAGGATGAGTCCTCATGTTTGTCCATTATCACTCTGTATCCATGTCTACACTGGCTGATAAATCTGGTGCCAGTACAGAGCAAATTGTCTCAACCCCACCAGGCCCGGATTAACTCCTTTTTGTGCCCTAGGCCACACTTTGGAATTACGTCCCCTTTAAGCCAACCACTACCGCACCGCACCCCCCACATCCTTTCATCCACTCATCCCCCTTAGGGCCCCGCATCCAGCTCTCCCGGTGTGGCCCCACTAGGTCCGCCACAGGAGTTTCACTCTCGGCAGGCACTATGGATGCAGGCATGGGGGGAGGAGCCTCCTCCCAAATACCGGGGCTTGAGGCACTTGGCTCCTACCTGGTATCGGGAATTGCGCATGTGTTGTAGTCAGCAGCTATACCGATGCTGCGCTTCTCCCCGATACTGGGGCTTGTCGCGTAGGGCTTCTCTCCTGTACTGGGGTTTGTGCATGTGCTGTAGCCGGCAGTTGTGCTTCTCTCTCCAGTAAGGAGGAGTCTCCTCCTTGTGTTGGAGGAGGAATACCAGCTTTCATGGTGTTAGGGCATGCGCAGACTGCACAATGGAGTTTCCTGTACTTGCACTGAAGGAGTCAGCAAGTTGATGCTGTCGGCATCGAGGGAGTTAATTGTTCCTCCTGTTGATGTCGACACCAGTGTCAAGAGCTCCTGCGCATACGCCGTTTGCGCAACAATAGCAGAGGCAGGAGCTGGTATTCAGGAAGGGGCAGGGGCGCCGCCGAAAAGGAAGACCTCTGGTATCCTTCCTTC
This sequence comes from Anolis apletophallus, assembly GCA_030556195.1. Classification (NCBI taxonomy): domain Eukaryota; kingdom Metazoa; phylum Chordata; class Lepidosauria; order Squamata; family Anolidae; genus Anolis; species Anolis apletophallus. Next base: position 117,421,679 of record JARBWK010000005.1, on the reverse strand, counting down.
CTCATCTCCATGCGCGTTGCGTTTTTATTTGTTTCAACATTTTTATTTTTTGGTCCATGATCTGGGCCCCCCTCCATCTTGCAACACTAGGCCATAGCCTAGGTTGGCCTTATGGGTAATCCTGGCCTGAACCCCACTGAACTATCACCACACTTTCCATGTAACTGCAGTCAGTCACAGCTGGCCACAGAGCTTCATGTGAGCCCATTACCATTGCAGCCCCCCCCCCCAGTGCTGACATCAGCAAAGGCATGATAGGAAGAATGAGAGAGCCAATTTTCCCATTTCCTTCCCAGTCACAGTCACCTCTGCTGTTGTCAGCAGGTGGCACCACTATAACAGAGCTGTGATGGCAGCGACAAAAGGCACGATCCACCCCCTTTTCCCTGCTCATCAGCGCAGGGAAAAAATGATGGTGGTGCCGCCCATGTGGACAATGTCGAAATCAGACCCAATCCTGCTGTCCTCACTTTTCTGAAGCTGCAAGATATTTCAGTTTCAAAAAACTCCAGAGCATCCCCTGACTTCTACTAGATTAACCTGGTTTAACCCGCAATACTCTTCCGAAGTAGCCAACATAGGATGAGTTCAGGTTTTAATGGCCATATAGATGAGTACTATGTATATGGAAGACCCAGATGATAAACTGAAACAAGGTAAGCACTTGATTGTTTTATATTTGCATCAGAACGTTTGCCTACATACATTTTATATGTTTCTATAAAATATTTATAGTTAAAGCTGAAGGATCTCAAATTGTTTCTCCTGTTCTCGTTGCACAATAAGTCAGAAGAATTAATATGTGATCCTCCAGATCTTGTTAGACTGACGTTACCATCAGCTCTATAATAATAATCATCATCATCATCATCATCATCACCATCATCTTTATTTGTACCCTGCCACCATCTCCCCAATGGGGACTCGGGCAGCTTACATGAGGCCAAGCCCATCAACACAACAATAAAATCAATCAAAAACAACATAATCAATTTGTCACGATGCAAGACCTCGGCCGGCCCCTTAATCACACACACAGAGACGGTAATCAGCTAACTACTTTATTGAAGAATAAGAAACAGTTGAAAAGGTAATTGTCCATAAAAGTATCAAAAGCAAATCCAAAGGTAAAAGGTAATGTCCAAAAGCAATCTTGGCATGGAAGTTTCCAAAACTTGGCAAGGCTCCGCTCAAACAAGCGGATCAGAGAACAAGGCAAGGTTTCAAGATCCAAGGCACTCCTTGGCAGGCCACTAGCCCAAAACTTAGCTACGTGGTCTTGGCTTGCTACACGTCTGCATAGGATAGACGTGGCCGAGGTACTGAGGATCCGTTCCCACGGATCCTATACTTAATCCCCTTGGCGAGGCCCCCGACGCTCTAGGCTTCTCCTCCAATCTGTGCTGCGGGACCTCGGCCAGTCTAGGCTGTGAAACCAACCCCTCCTGCTAGCCTCAATGCTCCGTCTCCTATCAAAGGTTCGACCTTGCCTCCCAGCACCTGGTTCCCTATCTTCGTGAGAGTCGAACTCCCCATCTGCTTCCTGGGCCTCTCCCCCCCCGGCCGTTCATAATCTTCACTATCACTGCTTTCGAATTTCGCCTGGCCTTCCTGCATCTCGTAAGGATCAGGCCAGCCGTCATCCCAGGCCAGGCTTTCTGTGGGGGAAGAAGGCCCAGCTACCTCAAAATTCCCTTCTTCCAGCCCCTCCAAATCCTCCTCAGAATCAGCTGGCTCCAATGCAAGTGGGACCCCCGGTGCTGCCCCCTGCCCTCCAGGCACGAAAGAGAACTGGGTTGCTACACAATTACATAGAACATAAAATATAAGATACTACAATCAATGTAAAATTACAGTAAAATAAAACCATTTATGACGCAGGACAATGAGCTGGCCACATATACAGATTAAAATAGAAAGATAAAAATGGGGGTGAAATAGCTGTGGGGCAAATTATTTGTGAGGGAGAAAGCTCTTTCAAAGCGAGGTTGAGAAAGGACATAATCTAGCAAACATAATCGATGGTGAAGAAGAATAAAAATTGCAGTGTAACGCATTCCTAACAGATGAAGGTAGTCATCTCATTCTATTATTTGAATGTCCTTTCCTATTTAAGGCTTGTGGGATAGTCAGGCTTTATAAATCTAAGTTAAGATAAAATTCAAACTTATTATTTAACTAAATTACAGAAACAGAATAGATTCTATGGTAAATTGCAATGGATACAGTATTGTGGACCTTGCAGCCTGGTAGAGATTGACACTCCAAAGCACAGGCAGTTTCAATCTCTACCAGGAGCTTGGATTTTGTAAAACTAATGATTACAACAGGGATAGCTCAGAACAATAAATTGTTAGTGAGAAAATCCACCCACCCACCCAGTAATGTAATGTAGAACTGCAACCTAAGCTCAGAGAAGACAAGGAAGTTTGAGCAGGATGTCAGATTACATTATTGTCTCTGTTAACAAAAAAAATCTACTGTTCAATGGTTGAGTCTTGGGTCTAATACACTTGTGAGCCTGTAATAGTAACTGGAGCTAGGGTTTAAAAATGATATTTAGAATATCTGCAAGTCCAGAATATAGGATGGGTTCCATTCCCGAGTTATTTCTTGGCATGACTGCATTTGATGTATGAATAGAATAGATGTGCATAGCTGTACAGCTCATGAAAAAGTAACAAGGTTTATATCAATGCGGACATACCAAAGGAGACTGTAAACAATTGTTTAGGGAAGAGCAAAGGGGAGGGGGGAAATGCATTGAATGGGATCAGCTAGAACAACAAATATTTGCAAGAGTACCTGAACCTTTAGATTAACACTTTACTTATATTTTCCCCTACTTTCCTTTTTCCCAGGAAATTCAAAAAGTACAAGAGAAGTTGAAAATTCAAATTCTAATGTGGACTGTCTGCTGAACATCTACTGGTGAATAAATATTCTCTGTTTGAGAGTGGTAGCTGGAAGGAATGGTTTGGCATCATGATTTCTCTGAAGGGAATTATTCTAACAGCATGTTTTCCTTGATTCTCCTGCTGTCTCTACTTCTATTGCCCAAGGAGACATGCCTATTTTAAATCCCTCCACTCCTGAAGACTGTGCATCTCCTTAAAATATAGGTTGAAGGTTACCCAGTAGATAAAAAGAAGATAGTAACATTTAAAGAATAGGAATTCGGAGAATAATGGAAAAGCAAGCAAGGGCAAAGGATGTCGGAAGATGAGCAGGGTGGGGGCAGAGAATCCTATATTCACAAATGTTTTAATAATGACACAGATTTTGAAAGAAAAAAAGATAATATTGTTAAGATTGCTATATGTGTACACAAAATGTGGTGGTGGTAAATTATGAGCCCATCTAATTATAACTAGCATGAGCAAATCAATTTCTTCTGCAATAACTTTTGGAAAGCATTTGAAATTTGACAGATAAATGTTATAGGAGCATCCCTTCCCATCTTGCAAGTTGTACTCTTAGGGCCTTATCATATCAGCCTGCTGTCTCATTCCAATTGCATTAGTGTAAGGAATGGAAACATACCAGCTTTAGAACATTAGTTATCAAACTTTCTTATATTAGTGCAATAGCACTGCTTTGGCAATGTACGGATTCAGCATCTTTCTTCTGCACAGCTCCCATAATTCCATTGCGTGTGCAAGTGTGACACACATTGCGCCAAGAACAATAATGCAGACACAATTGGTTGGATAAAAATGGCCACAACTCATTTATTGAAAACAGGAACAAAGGGTTGGCGGCCACGCATGGGTCCTGGATCAGGGTCGGACAGCCCCCACGAATGTCCAAAGGCGATTGCAAGCCTGGGGTGCGAGCGGCCCAATGCCTGTCCACGGAAACTCGGCAATATACGGATCCAGCATCTTTCTTCTGCACAGCTCTCATAATTCCATTATCCTGCTGTGTTCCCTACCCAGCAGATATTTAATTTTTAAATTATTTTTAACCACAAATTAGCTATTATGGCAATACAAAAATAATAATAAGAAAAGTAGTAATAGGGGAAGAAAACATCCTGCTTGGAAATAGTGCGGAGTGTGGGGAGAGAGGAGAGGAGGAGAATGACACCCATTGATGCGACAGGACTACCAGAATAACAGAACTGCAGTACAAGGAAACTACTGCACAAAAGTCATTAAAGGAAAGGCAAAGATATCAAGAGCCAGTGATGGGTTTTATCTATGCTATAGGGCAGGGGTGCTCATTAGGTAGATCGCGATCTACTGGTAGATCGCGTAGGGCGCCATGGTAGATCGCAGGCAGGGCGGGAGGAAGGCTCAGTCCCGCCCCGCAGGCTTCCGACGCCGCCCAGGTGCAGAAGGAGATTGGACTGGATGGCCTTTGGAGGTCCCCTCCTATTCTAGGAACCCGTTATTATTATTATTATCAGAGGCTAAATGGCCATCTGTGAAGAATGCTTTGATTGTGTTTTTCCCTTATGGCAGAAGGAGGTTGGACTGGATGGCCCTTGGAGGTCTCCTTCTACTCTAGGAACCTATTGTTGTTGTTACTATTATTATCTAGTAATTATTATCAAATCTGTGGGACAGGGTGAGCTTCCATTGTTAACCCCAACTTTTGCCAACCTAGCAGCTCAAAAACATGCACATGTGAGTAAATCAATAGGTACCGCTTATGTGGGAAGGTAACGGCGCTCCATGCACTCATGCTGGCCACATGATCTAGGAGGCGTCTACGAACAACACCAGTGTCAGATCTGGGAAATCTGAGCTTGGAAGAAGTTCAGGTTTCCAGCCTGCCATGAGGTGGCTGACCTTTGTCCCAGTTCTCTGGGACCTTTGCCCTAGTTACTGAAGGACATGCTGAGTCAGTCTGGGAGTGATGTAACTTCCAGGTGCCTCCAGGGAAGTGAGGTAACTTCTTATGGACGTGGACATTGGACAATGATCTTAATATGCTGACTCAGGGACCCGTGAGGTCACATCCCTTTGGACTATGGGATTTGCTGAATCACCCGGATATGGTGCAACCCTGCCTGGACATTGCATGGGCAAGGGGAGGGGGGTTTAGGTATAAAAGGTGTGTTTGGGTGGCGGGCCGGTGCTTTAGCTTTACAAGTATTGTACCTGCAATAAAATCGTGTTGGACCGTGCTTCTATCTACGCGTGATCCTTACCGAAATTGGAGCGTCATTACAACCAGCTCTTTGAGCACCCCCCCCCCCCCAGAGTCGGACTCGATTAGACCTTTACCTTTACCATGCTAATGAATGAGATGCAAAGCAGCAGTGGGATGGGCATGACATCCTGTGAGAACTACTGGCCAAATATGCTATTATCCCCCACGAAATTCTGCTTTGCCAGGTTTGTGTGATACAGCCCTTAGTTGTAGTGATACAAATGTTGTTTGACACTTGGGTGGCCAAGGGAATTTTCAAACATGATGGAAATGCCCTCCATGACTCTTGAAGGAATTTCATGGTATTTTGTGGCATTTTAAAGCACAGTCTTTTGAAGTGCAAGGGGTCCTAGGATTCACAAATGTGCTTCTGGTGGTCTAACCATAAACCATGAAAGCTTAAATTGTTTGGGACCAGGTTACCTGAATGCTCACATCCTTCCTCATCTGCCCAGCTTAAGGTAATGTGGATGCCTACAACAAGAGAAGTATGACGGTGGCAATTACACAGAGGCCCTTTTTGTGATAGTACCTTGTTTATAGAATTCCTTCCTCAGCGTCAGAGATGGGAAGTAATATTTTTATTAGGAAACCCAAAATGCCACAAAAATGGTGCAATTGTGGCATGGTTTTTAAGTTTTCCAGACAGGAAATAGATGGCAGAAGGTATAATCCTTCTTTTGTTTACTGCTTTTACTTATGGACTACATACATACATTTCTGGGGTGTTGTTTTTTTACTTCTTAGGAAATGACCACATTGTGGTCCTTTCAGCAAAAGCTGGAGATTTTCTAATTTCAGTAAAAGTTGAAGACTTTCTTTTTTCCCTGGTTTTTCCTCATTTTATCATGTTTCAATTGAACCACAGTAATGTTATGAGATGTTGCTTGCTATTGTTGATTTTTGACTGATATTTCTATTTTAATTTTATATGGTTCAATTTTTGTTACTGTAAACTGTCCAGAGAACCTTGATTTTGGTCATGATATAAACATTCAAAATAAATAAATACAGTAGTAGCCTTCATTAAAAATTCATTCTTTTTAATTTACCTTTGAAAGATACCTGTCCCAAATACCAAGAAGAATGGCAAAGAGATAGTCAAAAGAAATAGATGTGTTTCATCTAAAATAATGCATTGTTTCCATTACAACTCTATAACCTACAATTATGTACTCCTTAAATCTTTGTATTTTGTTATAGCTCTCATAATAACAAAGGCTTGATATATAGATTCTTTCCCTCGGCCATTACCAATTGAGTGAAAAAAATATGCATTTATGAAGCTTTATTAATAAGATGTGAATAATTCAAACAGATTCGACTGTGAAGAAATAGCAGAGTATCTTCTTATTTGCATATAAATGAAATGATGCTTTAGTGTCAGAGTTGAAAATTAAATAATATAAAGTTTTACAGTGTAGTCCTGACACAGTCATAAATATTAAGGTCATAAGTTGAGATTTTCTAACATCACATCTTATCATCTTTTGCAGAAGTGTGACTGAGAGGCCAAATCCTGCCTTGCCATATTTGTGTGAATAGTCACAGAGTCCAATGCATGAATTAACATGGATAATATGAGTAGATTCAGAACTGTATTCGATAGTGAAAGACACAGTGCCAGATGATAATCCATGAAAATAAGCAGATCCTGAAGCTATGCATTGGAAAAAAAGTAATAGCTTGAATAAGTAACATAGGATGATAAACAACTCTAGTGAATTCTGTAGATTTGATGGAACAGCATTTTTTAAAAAGGAAAATTGCAGTGGGTATGTGTGAGGCACTCTGAGGACAAACAGGTTTTTAACCATTTGTAGTGTACGTAGTTAAAATCTAAGAGCACAAAATATTAATTTTTCCATTCTTAGTAGTATGAAATTACCATCAGGAGCTGATACCAATCTAGAAGGCAATTGTGCCTGCAAAGGAATGTCCACTTAATCTTTGTGTTTTTTTTTAAAAGTTATCTGGTAAAACTAGCATACACTGGTATGCCTGCCGATGCCACGTGTCGGAGGAGCTACTACCACACTGCTTTTTCCTCTATGTTATTTCTCTTTCTTTTCTTTTCCCCTCCCCTCACACTTTTTTCTTTCCTTTCCCCCCTTCCTTCATTTTTCTTTCTCCTCTAACCCTTCCTTCTTCCTTCACCTGCCTTTCCCAAGGCCACTTCACCTTGCAACAACCAATATTTCACCTAGCAACATCCAATCCAGTTTCATCACAAAGCACCACTTCACCGATCAACAGCCTTTGTGGTACGAAGGCGGGCAGACAGTCAGACAGACATACTTTGACTTTTATATATTGTATATAGATTTAGTGGTCTTTTAAAGCACCGGGAATGTGGCACAGGTGGCTAGATGTCAGCTGCATAAGATCTCTACTGACCAGAAGGTCGTGAGTTTGAGGCCTGCCCGGGTCAAGGTGGGCTCTCAACCTATTGTGTAGCCTGTTGTCGACATTTGCAACCCGAAATACAGTTGCATCTGTCAAGTAGGAAATTAAGGTACCACTTAGTGGGGAGGCTAAATTTAACTGATTTACAAGGCCATAAAAAGATCTCCAGAAAACACGCTGAGGAATGAAGAAGTGCGACAGCTCCCCCTGGTGGCCAGATGTTAAATTGCCTCTGTCTGTCTTGTGTGTTTGTGTGTCTAAATGTAATGTGTACATTGTAATCCACCCTGAGTCCCCTGCGGGGTGAGAAGGGCGGAATATAAATGAAGTAAATAAATGAATAAATAAATAAATAATTTTCATTTGTTGTTATGACATATATTGAGAGCTGTTTTATCGGACAGCTTGCAAATTAGTAGATAAATAATATGGACAATACCAGCTCTGTATGCATCAAATAGTGGTGTTAGCACATATTTCAGTAACATTTATTACTGAATAATATTATTTCTTGTAAACAGTGTATGGCTAGGGCAGTCTTTCTTAACCAGTGTGCCGTGGCACACTAGTGTGCCGTGACGGACCTCCGGCTGTGCCGCGAGAAAAGCTCTCTGCCCCCCTGCCTCCCCCCTCCTGTCGAACTCCTGCTGCTTGGGGGAGGAGGAGGAAGGGCCAGGCAGTGGCGAAGAAAAAGAAGAAGGGGCCGGGGCGCCGCCTCCTTTGGCCGTTTCCCCAGCCAGCCTCCAATCTGCCATGACTCCCATCATGACTCTCGCCCCTTGCTCGCTGAAGCCATGTGGAGGAGGAGCCCAGCCCACTGAAGCCCGTCTACCGCTCATGCTCCTTCTCTGTAGGAGAGCTGAAGCTGGGGGGAGGGGGCGGGGCATGGCGCGGCCTGTAGGAGAGCTGAAGCTGGGTTGAGGGGTGGGGCATGGCCTGGCTCTGGCCCCTCCCCCGGCTTCGGTACTCCCAGCAGCTGCTCCAGCCTTGAGGGGGCAGTGCCAAGCCAGCATTGTGCTGGCTCTGGCACTGCTGGCTTGGCACTGCCCCCTCAAGGCTGGAGCAGCTGCTGGGAGAGGTGAAGCTGGGGGTAGAGGGTGGGGCATGGTGCAGCCTGGCTCTGCCCCCTCCCCAGCTTCAGCACTTCCAGCAGCTGCTCCCAGCAGGCCACCAACCCCCAGCCGTTCTTTACTGTGTTAGAGTGTCATTTTGTGTCATTTTGGTTGGTGGTGTGCCCCCAGATTTTTTTTAATGTTAAAAGTGTGCCACGGCTCAAAAAAGGTTGGGAAACACTGGGCTAGGGAATCCAAGACAATGGATCCTGTTGTAATAGGGACAAGATTATTATTTAGCTTTTGTTGGCTTAACTGTGAGGCTTATAATAATTGAGTATTTCTAACTGGAGTCCCAAAGATTGTAAACACTAGCTTTCTGACTCAGAATAGTTTGCTGTCTATCATTAAATCAGTTGTGTTTGCTTTACATGTACTATGTGAAGACATTTATTATATAAGGAAATGATTTTACATTATGTTTCCCCTCTTGCAACATCTGACTCTAGTAAAAATTTCTGGCATGTATTGGTCAAAGCATTTCTTTCTCCTTACTTATACGAGGATTATCTGGAAAATAAGGTTACAAGATTTTTTTAAAAAAATACAAAGAATGAATATATTTTAATAAAACTTACATGGATTGTTCCATAGGTCTTACACTATTTTTCCACATAATCACCATTCAGTTCAATACATTTTGTCATCTGTGGGATGAGTTTTTGATGCCTGTGTCATAGAAGTTTCCCTCTGCCTTTTTCAGCCAGTTCGTCACTTCGATTTTCACCTTGTCATTGTCGGGAAAGTGTTTTCCACCAAGGTGTTCCTTCAATTTAGTGAACAGATGATAGTCACTGGGTGTGAGATTGGGGCTGTGAGAGGGGTGGCTTAAAACATCCCAACCAAAAGAAGTCAACAACTCTTGTGTTGCATGAGCGGTGTGTGGACATGCATTGTCATGAAGGAGGCGGACTCCCTCCATCAGCATCCCACAACATTTGTTTTGGATGCCTCTGCAAAGTTTCTTAATGGTCTCACAATATATTCCGTATCCATTTTGTCACATGCTGTCTTGACATTATGTCCTTTCCATAAACTAAATGATTTCACAATGAATCGCAGCGGGATTTATGCCCTTAGCATTTAGGTTGCGTATTACAGTGCAAACTTCACACTTGGAAGGAAATGGAATGAGAATAAGAACATAAGAACATAAGAAGAGCCATGCTGAATCGGACCTCAGCCCATCTAGTTCAGCATTCTGTATCACACAGTGGCCCACCAGTTGTACACGGGGATCTCGAGCAGAAGGGAGGGCAAAACCCTGACCTGCTCCCGACCCCCCACAACCAGTACCCAGGGAAATCCTGCCTACCTCAACCAACTCCGAGGTGGCACTTGAATGTCCTTTTCAGTAACTACCGATACACTTGGTATCCATGAATCTGTCTAATCCTGCCTTGAAGTTGTTCAGGCTGACAGCTGTCACAACCTCTTCTGGAAGTGAGTTCCATAACCCAATGACCCTCTGGGTGAAGAAATATATCCCTTTATTAGTCCTAATTTTCCTACCTTGGAGCTTCAGGGAGTGCCCTCTAGTCCTAGTGTTTTGTGACAAAGAAAATAATTTTTCTTTATTCACCTTTTCTATCCCATGCATGATTTTATACACTTCGATCAAGTCACCTCTTAAACGCCGTCTTTCAAGGCTGAAAAGACCAAGGCGTTGCAACCTGGTTTCATAAGGGAGCTGCTCCATCCCTTGGATCATTCTTGTTGCCCTTTTCTGTAACTTTTCCAGTGCTCGTCTCTAACCGTCACCACGCCAGTTTATTTATTTATTTACAGCAGGGGTGCCCACACTTTTTCAGCATGCGAGCTACTTATAATAAAACCAAGCCAGAAAGATCTATCTACCTCCTCAAGGCTGGAGAGGGGAGGGGCGGGGGTGGGGCTTGGTAGAGCTGAAGCCAGAGGGGGACGGAGCCAGGCCGCACCAAGCCCCGCCCCCTTCCCTCTGGCTTTGGAGCTCCCAGCAGCTTCTCCAGGCTTGAAGATGGCAGTGCCAAGCCAGTGGTTACATAGCTAGCACAAGGCTGGCTTGGCACTGCCATCCTCAAGCCTGGAGAAGCTGCTGGTAGAGAGGAAGCCAGAGGGGGTGGAGCCAGGCCTCACCAAGCCACGCCCCCTCCCCTTTGGCTTTGGAGCTCCCAGCAGCTTCTCCAGGCTTGAGGATGGCAATGCCAAGCCAGTGGTGGCATAGCTAGCACAAGGCTGGCTTGGCCCTGCCCTCCTCAAGGTTGGAGCAGCTGCAGGGAGTGGTGAAGCCGGGGTAGGGGGCGGGGCTTGGTGCTTCCTGGCTCCGCCCCCTCTGAGAAGTGCCCCATTTGGCTGGGATTGATCTCCTTCGGTCCCGGGATCGACTGGTCGATTGCTATCGACTTCCTGAGCAGCCCTGATTTACAGCATTTTACCCCACCCTTCTCAACCCCCAAGGGGGGACGGGACTAAGAGCGGCCAACAAAGGCAACAATTCGATGCCACAGTCCATAGATAATATAAAACCAATACATGGAGAATTCCAGTCAAAATTCTGCATTAAGTTATTGTGCAAAGGCCTGGTCCCAAAACCAAGATTTTAATTTATTCCTGAATGCCAGGAGGGATGGGATCAATCGTGTTTCACTTGGAAGCGCATTCCAAAGACAGGGGCCACTGCCGAGAAGGCCCTGTCTCTTGTCCCCACCAGCCGCATTTGAGATGTTGGCGGGAATGAGAGCAGGGCCTCCCCGGATGATCTTAGGTTATGAGGTGGGATGTAGAGGCAGATGCGTTCAGACAAGTAAGCTGGGGCAGCACTGTATAGAGCTTTATAGGTCGAAACCTATGATGAGCTACTGGTGACTATCACTGCTTGTTTGCTTCTGCTGGCTTCCTGCTACACTGCAGTGATACCAACTTCCCCCAAGAAAATACCCTGCGAGAGCTACATGTCTTGTAACCTTACTTTCTGGATAACCCTCATACATCTATTTAAATTTTTGTTGGATTTACAGTTTGTCTGCACATCCTATGAGGGCATGACTGCTGTGAAAGGATTTCATGGTTAGTCTTCATCTGATATTTCCAGATAAAATAAAATGTTACAAGGTGTCTATCAAGCAGCAGTGTAATTACAGAAGAGGAAAAAGATCCCTGAACAAACACTTTAAAAAGACCTTTTGTAAGTAAGAAGCATAGCAGTTTGGGATGGGGTAGAGAAATACCACATCTTTAGCCTAAGTTTTTGTCTTTTGTGGGTGACCTACCATTCCAAGAGGAACCATAATCCAAAGTGACATGACTCACGTGGATATACACAGAGTTTTTACAACTAGTACTTAAATAATACATACCGAGACACTTAAACATCTGGAACATGTCATTTTCAAAGGCATCATTTATTTTTCTTACAATATAAGCAGCACACTTACCACATTTGCATTTTGAAATCATTGCGTGTCATAATTACTTCTACAATCTCCCTGCAAGGTGTGCAGGGAGTACTTCTTGGGCTACTTTACATCTGTTTAAAGTTTTAACCATGGCAAAAGAGAAAAGAAAGGGATTAAGTGATTTACCTTGCTGCAGTGATTACAGTGACAGGATACTCTCAGGCATTTTGATTTTAAGCATTTGCTCCTGCTATATCTCACTTCATTGATGAGCTAACATGTAGTCTGAGACAGTAAAAAAATATAGATTTGGTTGGGTTTTTTAAATAAAAAAACTGTAATTCTGCTTGGATATTGTGAGAACAGGTGTATGTGTACATGTCATATGTGATTGTATATGTGGGCGTGTTTTGTTTTTGTTTTTTTAAGCTCCCTCATGTCTTTGCCATGCAACCTCAATAAGAAACCCATGAGGGAATGCAACCCTTGGGATTAAAATGGTCCCTGCACATATCTCATGGTAATGGATGAGGGCTAGCAAATTGAAACTTAATCCAGACAAGACAGAGGTCCTCATGGTCAGTCGTAAGGCCGAACAGGGTATAGGGTTACAGCCTGTGTTGGATGGGGTTACACTCCCCCTGAAGACGCAGGTCCACAGCTTGGGGGTGATCCTGGACTCATCGCTGAGCCTGGAACCCCAGGTCTCGGCGGTGGCCAGGGGAGCTTTTGCACAGTTAAGACTTGTGTGCCAGCTGCGCCCATACCTTGGGAAGTCTGATCTGGCTACGGTCGTCCACGCTCTGGTCACATCCCGAATAGATTACTGCAACACACTCTACGTGGGGCTGCCTTTGAAGACAGTTCAGAAACTGCAATTAGTCCAGCGGGCGGCAGCCAGACCACTAACAGGAGCTACATACAGGGAGCATACTACCCCCCTGTTGTGTCAGCTCCACTGGCAGCCTGTCCAATTCCGAGCTCAATTCAAAGTGCTGGTTTTGACCTTTAAAGCTCTATACGTTTCTGGCCCAGCTTACTTGTCCGAACGCATCAGCCGCTACGTCCCACCTCATAATCTAAGATCATCCGGGGAGGCCCTGCTCTCGCTCTCGCCTACTTCTCAAATGCGGTTGGTGGGGACGAGAGATAGGGCCTTCTCGGTGGTGGCTCCCCGTCTGTGGAATGCGCTACCTATTGCTATACGATCCACCTCATCCCTCCTGACATTCAGGAAAAAAGTGAAATCCTGGTTATGGGAACAGGCGTTTGCACATTAGCACGATACAGCACTTTAGATGGGATTGAAATGGCAAACTGGTGGACATGACCTAAGGCTTTTGTTATGGATGGAATACTATTTTTAACCTATGTGAATGTATTGATATATTTTAATGCTAATTATATTTTAATGTATTTTAATGTTAACTGTATTTAATGTATTTTAAATTTTTGACTGTTGTGGTTTCTATTATATGTTTACTGTGTTTTGGGCATTGAATTGTTGCCATTGTGAGGCCGCTCTGAGTCCCCCCTCGGGGGTTGAGAAGATGCGGGGTAGAAATGGTGGAAATAAATAAATAAATAAATGTAATGAACTGCTGTATTAATTTTTTTTAGAAAGTCAATTTCAAAGCTTACTGTGCACCCATTGTAGTCTTCATATCATGCAGGATGCCAGAACATAATTGCTTGGCCAAATCAGACCACAGGCCTATCAAGCCCAGTATTCTTTTCACATAGCTGGCCAAATAGTTGCTTCGAGAAGCATAGCAAGCGGTCATGGGAACAACAGCATTCTCCCACTTGTGTTCCCCAACAACTGGTTTCCTGCCATGGTGAAGGAAATTTGTATCCATTGTGACTAGTATTTCTAGTGTTTTATCCTCCATGAATTTGTCGAGTCCCTTTTTTTAGCCATCCAGGTGGGTTGCCATCCCCATGTCAGATAACAGAGCACAGATTAATACCACATGTGTTACGTAGCAACCTCCCACACTCTTCTACTGCAGAGAATAACTATGAATTCAGCTCTATTAAGTTCAAAGAGCCATTTCCCAATTACAGAATGTGTTTATGGAATTGTAGTTAGGCAGCCCATGCAAGTATCTCAACAATTTTTCAGTAAACATGGATCTGATGGTTCCGTACAGTTATCATCTGATACATCAGACTTAGCTAATATGGTATTTCCTAGATGTGATGGACAGCATGGCTGTTGGAGATGGTGGCATTTATAGTCCAACAGATCTCCAGGATGTTAAGTGGGGTTGTTATGGTCAATCCTGTTTTATTTCATTGTCTCTGGTCTGCCCTTTGAAAATTCAGGCTAGGACACAGAGAGCTTATAAAAAATAAAACTATTGTCCAGATTTTGGGCACACCATTTCTGCCTTTCCTGCTTTTCAGTAGTATTTATTTATTTATTTATTTGTGATACCACCCTTCTCAAACCCAAAAGGGACTCAGGGCGGTTCACAGTGTTGGCAACAATTCAGTGCGCTCGATAAAAACAGTATAAAACATTAAAAATTCACCCCCCCCCCCCAAATAAAACATTAAACATTATTAAATACATCACATAAAATAACATCACATATCACTCAGAGACGTAGCTGTTGTCAGTAAAGAGTCCTGGGTCATTGCACTTCGCATAGTAGATCTCATCTCGTTAATCCTGTTGGTTGTGATATCAAAATAAATAAAAAATGTAGATATGGCATTTGGGCTAATTTTTGAGAAGCAAAGGGGGAACTCTGTTTAGGCATATGAAATGAATTATCTTTAATTGTTCATTGGGTAGTGAGAGTGTATCTTGTCCATATGCTGTTAAAGAAATGGGCTATTTAAACATCAACAACTGCCTTGTTGATGTCTGAGGGCACAACACAAAAGACTATCTGCATATTGTAAGGATATATCAGGACAGAGTCATAGGATCTATTGTGGAATCCTTCTGTTCAGACCTTTGGCTATTCTATTCCATTCTTCTCAGTTTTTCATTTCCATCTCAGCAATTGGTGAGCATGTTCAGTCATCATTTGGGCTATTGCCCCTCAATTTTTTTTTTTGTAACTTCTACAACTTCATTGTTGCTGTGCTGTTCATGATAGCGCTGATTTGATTACAAGAGGACTGGCACTTGAGATTGAGTCAATTGTCAGTGTGTTTGTACATGTAATAGGAATTTTATACACAATATTAGAAAGGCAAGAGAAAAAAATGTGAGCCACTGCTCCAGATTGAGTATGCAGATTATAAAGTTTACCTTGATGGTTTTATTCAAGGAAAATGTTTTTAATAACTTTATCAATGTCAAAGATGTCAGCTGACATTTCTCTGTGAAATCTTGAGACTCCCCTTTCATCTGCGTTGTAAACACATCAACAAGAATGTAACATGTCTTGACTTTGAAATGCTGCCGCCTACTTTCTATAGTGTTGTCAGCAGTCATCTTGTTATAAAAGTATTTCGTTTCTAGCTCCCATCTCCTTCTCGTAGCATTGACGCACTTCTTCTGCTGTGTTTGTAACCTCTTCTGTTTGTGTGCATTTTATCAGAAATGTAATATGACAGAGTTTCTCTTTCCTTTTGCATCATGTTGTTTTCTTTGGTCCTTTGCTGTCACCGCGGCAGTTATGCTACTGCGAGGCTACACAGAGAGTGTTTAACCAAGTACCTTCAACACATTTTGCCAAAAGCACTGCAAGAATGTGAACTCTCATAAATCCTTGATGCAAGAAATCCCTCAGGTTCAGTTAGCAAGTTATTACATTTTAATTTAGAATATTAATAGAATGTATAGACTCATTTCTTTTTGATCAAATTGAGAGCACGTATAAAGGGATGTGTACTGTGTTGTATGCTACTGGGAAATAGGATATATATTTAATTATTTATTTATCTTATAAATGTCAGTGGCTATTTTTGAATAGCCCCACAAAATCTATGCTATTTGTATACACCCACTCCATCCACCAGTATATCATATAGGCCCAAATAGACTTCTGCAACACATTCATGTGGGGTTGCCTTTGAAGACTGTTCGGAAGCTTCAAGTAGTCCAACAAGCGGCAGTCGGATTCCTCACTGGAGTGGTTTATAGAGAGCATACAAACCCTTTGTTGTGTCGGCTCCACTGGCTGCCAGCCTGATAGCAAGCACAATTCAGTGCTAGCTTTAGCCTATAAAGACCTAAATGGTTCCAGCCCAGTGTACATGTCCGAACATATCTCCCTCTATGGGCAATCTCAGAGGTTAAGATCTTCTGGGGATCCCTGCTGTTTGTTCCACCTTCTTCGCAGGCGTGGTTGGTGGGAACGAGAGACAGGGCCTTCTCAGTGGTGGTCCCACGGCTGTGGAATTCACTCCCTAGGGATATTAGATCAGCCCCCTCCCTCCTAACTTTCAGAAAGAAACTAAAAACATGTATGTGGGATCAAGCTTTTGAACAGTGATTTTTTTCAGTGCAATATTTAAATACAGAATAGCGCAATAACAACTAGAATTGCCTCAAACTATGATTTTGGATTGTGTGGTTTTAATAATTGGTTTTAATGTTGAGATATTTTTAACTTTGGGTTTTAATGTATATGTTTACATTGTTTGTACGTATGTTTATGCGGCATCAAATTTTTGCTTGCTTGTGAGCTACTCTGAGTCCCCTTTGGGGTGAGAAGGGTGGGATATAAATATAGTAAATAAATAAAATAAATGAATAGACCTGATTCTCAGAAGAAACAAGCATTGAAGTAAATGAACCTCTCCAATTTGGTATCCTCCACAGATCCTGAACTAGAATTTATAGGATCTGGAAGTTCTTGTTCAAAACACCTAGAGAGGACAGTTGTGGCAAACGCTCAAACTTCTGGTAATGCTCACATGGCTACAGAAAAGTAAGTTTTCCAAATAAATATAAGTACAAGTTTATATGTTAGTCAGTGACTAAAATTCTAATATAGACTCCTCGCTGGCATAAAGGTTTCGATGTACATATTTTCATTTATTATCTTGTTATGGAGGGGGTTATCATACGGAGAAACATTCAGCTATGTGAACCACCAACCCACTGCCTGAACTGATACATTCCAAAAACAGGTTTGCCATCAAATCTTTTGGTGAGAAAGTAATGTTCATTACTATGTTTTCATTTGTGTCAGAAACCGAGAAGGCATTTGTATAAGATCTAGAGTTTTGCAACAGAAAACTGGGAGAGTACAATTATATGACAGGGAATGTGGTCTGCATTGACTATGATTGTTTAATTTTGGTCAGTTTGACATTACTACTTTCATTTTGAATGTGCAGGACTCTGTTCTGGGAGATAGTAAGCTCTTAATGATTACATCATTTGGTTGTTACCTGAGATGTTCTGGGAGACACTAAGCTCTTAATTCCATCCTTTAGTTGTTACCTGAGATATGACACTGTATTCTTCCCCTTTGCCTTAATGACTACAATAAATGGTAATTGCTGCCTATTCATCTGCAGAAATCATAACAGCTCTGAAAAGAATGGTCCAGTTAAGTAATGATGAGAGACAGTACTCATTGTCTATCTAGGGCGGCTCATTTATATGAACCTTTCTTCTAAGTCCTAGCGAACTGGTAGAATATAGAACTTTTCAATTATTTGTAGATTAGTATTACTTAATACTTTACTTGGACTTGATTATGAAAGGCATATAGTGCATTTGGAAGGCTTCACAAAAGAGTCTGGAGCAACAAGCACCTGAGGCAAAGCACCAAAATCAGTGCATACAGAGCTATCATACTGTCTATTCTCCTCTATGGGTCTGAAACATGGGTCACCTATTGCCAACACCTACGACTCCTCGAACGCTTTCATCAGCGCTGTCTTCGCACAATCCTAAATATACACTGGACCGACTATGTGACAAATGTTGCTGTCCTTGAGCAAGCAGGGATCACCAGCATTGAGGCCATGCTATTGAGAACACAGCTGTGCTGGGCAGGGCACGTCTCTAGGATGGAGGACCATGGCCTCCCAAAGATACTACTCTATGGTGAACTCGCCATGGGCCAGCGCAAGAGAGGCGCCCCCAAAAAGAGATATAAGGACTCCCTGAAACAACATCTCAGGCTCAGCCAGATTGATCACCAACAATGGTCCACCCAGGAGGCATGGAGACGCACTATCCGCAATGCTGCGGCCTCTTTCGAGAAGACACGCCGAATGGGTCTCGAAGAGAAACGACAACACAGAAAAAACCGCAACTTGGAAACAACATCACCCAAGGAGACTTTCTGCTGTGCTTTCTACAACCGAACTTGCCTATCTCAGATTGGCCTTTTTAGTCATCAACGCGCTTGTAAAAAGCGTGGGATGAGTCCTTCCTAAGAATCTTTGTTTGCAAAGTAATGCCGAGAGACTTGGACTTGAAACTTCTATTAAACATGTTTATAGTAGCTCTATACACTATAGAAGGGGCTGCGGTGGCGCAGCAGGTTAAATCACTAAGCTGCAGAAGGAAGGTTGGCGGTTCGAATCTGCGAGACAGGGTGAGCTCCCTCTGTTAGGTCCATCTTCTTCCAACCTAGTAGTTCAAAAACATGCAAATGTGAGATCAATAGGTACCACTTCAGCAAGAAGATAACGGCGCTTCATGCAATCATGCCAGCTACATGACATAGGAGGTGTCTATGGACAATGCCAGCTCTTTGGCTTAGAAATGGAGATGAGCACCACCCCCAGAGTCAGACTTGACTAGATTTAATGTCAAGGGGAGACCTTTACCTTTTTATACACCATAGAAACAATATAAAGCTGTTTCAAATCAACCAGAAACATAAAAATTAGAAAATGTAAAGAAATGGGTCTGAATTCATAGTTAAGATGCTCCTGTTAGTTCTAAATCAATGTTCGCCCATAACATTGGAGAAGAGCTATTGAATCCAATGGTACTTGTGGCTAATTCACATTAATTTTAGTCCACCTGTTCTGGATAGGACTAATGATGGCTTTAGCTTCAAATCAGAATGGATGTTAGCTATGGGTCTATCTCATTCGCTAGGGATTTAGTCAATAAACTGCCAGTTAGGGGGATAAATATGGGGGATAGAAAAAGTAAACTATACACATACAAAGGAGAGATTGGATTAACAGAAAGGCATTTAGCTGTTTAGAATCTTGGCTTCAGAACTTAACTTTTTTGAGCAAACATGAGTTAGCGCAATGCTGCATAAAATGTTTGCTTGGCCTCTGGAGAAAGAAAATGTTGTATCACTCCTGGGAGATTCCCTCTGGCTGACATACAAACAGTATTGCTTGGGTCCCGGGGGGAGCTGTGTTTAGTTCTCTTAGGGCCCAATTTGGCAACCGCTTATGCACTTGACTAACTTCAGGGAAACAATTTGCATGAGTAAGCTTATTCAGGTGTTATAAGTGTTTGCAGGACTCAGCCATCACAAGACTGGATATTGAGGTCAGTTTTTTAAAATAAAAAAACAGAAAAAAACAATTTATTGTGTTGTTTGAATTTTATTTCTTGTAAAATCTGGGGGAAAGATCAGAAAATTGTACATTAAAAATATTGAGTCACTGTTTTTCTGTTCCAAAAGAAATTGACTGAAACAATTTGATACAAAATCTGATAATTCAACGTGTTCTAAAGACATTCAAGTAGCAACCTTTTTGCTGAAAGTAATAGTTATTATCTGATATAGAATATGCACAAAATAACATTTTAAGCATGTTTTTAAAAGGCACAATTTCACTAGCTAATTATCTGCATATGATGGCTACATTATACATTTCCCTTTTCACTAATGATTGTCATAATTCAGTCTTGGCATGGAAAATTGCTTATGTTTCTATGCTCAGTGGTAAACTTCCATGGAACTTTGCAAGCTTTTAACAGATTTGTACTTAGAGGAAGCATGTCTTATTCCATTGCTGCATGGATCACTGACCCATGACTTTCTGGTGTTCGTGATTTTTCTAGTCACATTGCTCCAGAATGTACAGGTTTATGGCTTGTTATGTGATCTCTGTGAGTCAAAAAAAGACTCAAAACATATGGCTGATCAGATGTTGGGCTTGAGGGAAATCAAAAATTAAACTGTCTCAGAGCTGTTAAGAGGCTGCTTTGCTATATATTTTATGTGATGTGTTTGTGTATATGAGTGTTGAAGGAGATGCCATCTTGGGACGCGGCGAAGGCAAAAAAATAGTTCTGAAAAGTGAACAGTTTCTATGTTCGCTTTAATCTTTAAAGTTCGGTCAGCTAAAAGCAGATGTTGCAAACTAAGATGGAAACTTGCCTCGGGCCAAAAGAATCAGAAAACAGCCTTTCTAATGAATACAAAGGGAAACTGGTTTCTAAAACTACAGTGGATAGACAAGACCCTGTCAAAGTTCAGCATCCTTGCTTCCCACTGGCTTCACTAATGACTCTTTAGACCAAACCTTAGAAAAGTTACCTTTTTGCACTGAAGCGCCCCAAGTCACAATGCCACTAGTATGTTTAACTCTCCCATTGATATAAATGGCTTGTAGGTGCTTAAGCTTGGCAAGTCTGCCCAGTGTATTGATAAAACGTATCCAACATTATTTTTATTTTGTTTTTCCTCTATAAAATAAACAAGCTTCTACGAGCTATTGTTTCCATTATATTGGGTTGCTGTGAGTTTTCCAGGTTGTATGGCCATGTTGCAGAAGCATTCTCTCCTGACGTTTCACCTGCATCTATGGCAAGCATCCTCAGGGGTTGTGAGATCAGTTGGAAACTAGGCAAGTGGTTTTTTAAATATATCTGTGCAATGTCCAGGGTGGGAGAAAGAACTCTGGTCTGTTTGAGGCAAGTGTGAATGTTGTAATTGGCAATCTTGGTTAGCACTGAATGGCCTTACAGCTTCAAAGCCTGGCTGCTTCTTGCCTGGGGGAATCCTTTGTTGGGAGGTGTTAGATGGCCCTGATTGTTTCCTGTTCTCCTGTTTTCAGATGTTGCTCTTTATTTAGTGTCCTAGTTTTAGAGGTTTTTTAATACTAGTAGCCAGATTTTGTTCATTTTCATGGTTTGCTCCTTTCTGTTGAAATTGCTTGTGGGTTTCAGTGGCATCTCTGTGTAGTCTGACATCAGGGCTGTAGCCAGGATTTTGATTCGGGGGGGGGGGGGGCTGAGACGGGGTGGAATGGGGTATACCCTAGCAAAACTTTTGTATTGTTATCCCAATAACCCCATTAATGTGGGATATAATGAGCATGGTGATCAGATCATGATATGAATAAACATAACAGTTTAAATAATGTACCAGTAAGGCCTTTTCACAGACCACCCTGAGAATTTCGGGGGGGGCTGAAGCCCCCCTTAGCCCCCCCCCCTGGCTACATGCCTGTCTGACATGGTAGATGTTACGAGTAATCCAGCATTTCTGTGTTATCAAATAATATGCTGTGTCCAGGTTGGTTCATCAGGTGCTCTGCTATGGTCGACTTCTCCGGTTGAATTAGTCTGCAGTGCCTTTCATGTTCCTTGATTCGTGTTTGGGCAATGCTGCATTTGGTGGTCCCTATGTAGACTTGTCCACAAGGTATACAAAGGGACTAAAGGCAGCTAACAATAACATGACACAACCCAATAAAATTAGAAAAAAAATAAGGCAATTCAATTTAAGTATCTTATTTTAGCGGAGGAAGTGGCATCAAGAATGAGTTAAAGCCCCAATGACATTTATTTGGGAGGGAGGACTCTGTATATTATGTGTGGAACTATTCAGAAATATCTGTATTTTGCATCAATGTGCATGAGGTGATATCTTGGAGATGGGACCCAAGTCTGAATATGAAATTAACCGATATATCACATACACTTTAGACACAAAGCGTGAAGAAAAGTTTTATAGACAACATTGTCAACGTTTTTATTCATTAAACTATTTTTTTTGAACCACCCGAAAATAAAGGCCTCATTCAGCCACCTATCTGCACAATTTTGGTGTATTTCCATAGAAGGGATGCTCAACCTGTAGTGGGTTATTTTGGCATTTGGTACCAATATATGAAAGTCACCAATAATCTCAGGCCCCCTTCTACACTGCCATATAAAATCCAGATTATCTGATTTGAACTGGTTTATATGGCAATGTAGACTCAGTTCAAACCAGCTAATGTGGACTATCTGCTTTGATAATCTGAATCATATGACGGTGTAGAAGGGGCCTCAGAGTAGAAAATATGACACAGAAACCCCCAAAGTTGTTTACTCTGATTGAAAGGAGGATTGCTTCCTATATCTTTAACTATAAGGTTGGAATGAAAGAACTCAGGGCACTTCCACACAGCCCTATATTCCAGAATATCCCAAGGCAAAAAAAAAATCCCACATTATCTGAATGTGGATTTAGATAACCCAGTTCAAAGCAGATATTGTGGGATTTTCTGCCTTGCTATTCTGGTATATAGGGCTGTGTGGAAGGGACCTAAGGCCTCTTCTACACTGCCACATAATTTAGAACAGGCCTGGGCAAACTTTGGCCCTCCAGGTGCTTTGGACTCCAACTCCCATAATTCCTAACAGCCGATAGGCTGTTAGGAATTGTGGGAGTTGGAGTCCAAAACACCTGGAGGGCCAAAGTTTGCCCAGGCCTGATTTAGAAGCTATTTTGTGCACACAGGAATCAAAATGTAAACATATTTGTGGCATGAGGCATAAAAAAAGAGAAAGCAAAACCATTTCTGATGCCTCATACAACAAACTACACTTCCGAGGAATTTTTCCTTTGCCACACTTCTATTGATAGTAAAATCTTTTGCTTTCTGGAGGCTTTCGAAGGCCCCTTCCACACAGCTGAATAAAATCCCACATGATCTGCTTTGAACCGGAAGATATGGCAGTGTGGACTCAGATAACCCAGTTCAAAGCAGATATTGTGGGATTTTCTGCCTTGATATTCTGGGTTATATGGCTGTGAGGAAGGGTCCTCAGAAGGTGAAGGATTCCTTATTCTCTGCTCTTAAGGCAAAAATAATATTTCTGTGAGAGAGCATGAGCTTGCTTTTCTCCTTCAAAAGAATAAATAATAAAATACAATGTAATCATCCCTCTATTTCCAGTCAAAATAATGCCCCCCTCAAGTGATTTTCCTGGCCTCTAATGGCAACCTAAAACTGAGGTGAAAAAAGCCAAAAGAAGTAGGCCTCAAAATTGAATTGATTGTTGTTTCAAGCATTTCTTTGGCCTGTTCTTTTGGCTTTTTTCATCTCAGTTTTGGGTTGCCATTAGAGGCCAGGAAAATCACTTGAGGGGGCATTATTTTGAATGGAAATAGAGGGACGGTTACATTGTATTTTACCAAAATGGCCGGCCACAGTTTAGGTAGAAAATCCCGTTGTTGAACTGCCCTATGTGCCAAAATCTTCGTGGGCTGTTCTGGTTTTGAATTTATTTGACGAGAGGCCGCTGTATTTACCACATTTGTTACTATAGTTGCAAAGGAAAAGAGTCCCATAAATAAACCAGTGCTTTTTCCCATGCTCTTTTCATTCTTATTGAGTTTAATTATTCAAAGGACTTCAAAATGGCTGCTTGGCAGGTTGCTCTGACTGTACACTGAGGAGGAAAGGAGTAAGGCAGCTGGCCTTTCCTCGTTTGTCTTAGGCCTTATCTACACTGCCATATAATCCAGTTTCTGAATGCAGATTATCTGATTTAAACTGGATTATATGAGTCTACACTAGGAATGGGCAAATTTGGCCCCTCCAAGTGTTTTGGACTTCAACTCCCACCATTCCCAATAGCCTCAGGCCCTTTCATTTTCCCCTCAGGCGCTTAAGCTGGATTATGAGTCTACACTAGGAATGGGCAACTGGGTTCCAAGTGTTTTGGACTCCAAGTCCCACCATTCCTAATAGCCTCAGGCCCTTTCCTTTCCCCACTTATGCGGCTGAGGGGGGAAAGGACAGGGCCTGAGGCTATTAGGAATGGTGGGAGTTGAAGTCCAAAACACTTGGAACCCAGTTGCCCATTCCTAGTGTAGACTCATATAATCCAGTTTAAGCGCCTGAGGGAAAATGAAAGGGCTTGAGGCTATTAGGAATGGTGGGAGTTGGAGTCCAAAACACTTGGAACCCAGTTGCCCATTCCTAGTGTAGACTCATATAATCCAGTTTAAGCGTCTGAGGGGAAAATGAAAGGGCCTGAGGCTATTAGGAATGGTGGGAGTTGAAGTCCAAAACACTTGGAATCCAGTTGCCCATTCCTAGTGTAGACTCATATAATCCAGTTTAAGCGTCTGAGGGGAAAATGAAAGGGCCTGAGGCTATTAGGAATGGTGGGAGTTGAAGTCCAAAACACTTGGAACCCAGTTGCCCATTCCTAGTGTAGACTCATATAATCCAGCTTAAGCGCCTGAGGGGAAAATGAAAGGGCCTGAGGCTATTAGGAATGGTGGGAGTTGAAGTCCAAAACACTTGGAACCCAGTTGCCCATTCCTAGTGTAGACTCATATAATCCATCTTAAGCGTCTGAGGGGAAAATGAAAGGGCCTGAGGCTATTAGGAATGGTGGGAGTTGAAGTCCAAAACACTTGGAATCCAGTTGCCCATTCCTAGTGTAGACTCATATAATCCAGTTTAAGCGTCTGAGGGGAAAATGAAAGGGCCTGAGGCTATTAGGAATGGTGGGAGTTGAAGTCCAAAACACTTGGAACCCAGTTGCCCATTCCTAGTGTAGACTCATATAATCCAGTTTAAGCGTCTGAGGGAAAATGAAAGGGCCTGAGGCTATTAGGAATGGTGGGAGTTGAAGTCCAAAACACTTGGAATCCAGTTGCCCATTCCTAGTGTAGACTCATATAATCCAGTTTAAGCGCTGAGGGGAAAATGAAAGGGCCTGAGGCTATTAGGAATGGTGGCAGTTGAAGTCCAAAACACTTGGAATCCAGTTGCCCATTCCTAGTGTAGACTCATATAATCAAGTTTAAGCGTCTGAGGGGAAATGAAAGGGCCTGAGGCTATTAGGAATGGTGGGAGTTGAAGTCCAAAACACTTGGAATCCAGTTGCCCATTCCTAGTGTAGACTCATATAATCCAGTTTAAGCGTCTGAGGGGAAAATGAAAGGGCCTGAGGCTATTAGGAATGGTGGGAGTTGAAGTCCAAAACACTTGGAATCCAGTTGCCCATTCCTAGTGTAGACTCATATAATCCAGTTTAAGCGTCTGAGGGGAAAATGAAAGGGCCTGAGGCTATTAGGAATGGTGGGAGTTGAAGTCCAAAACACTTGGAATCCAGTTGCCCATTCCTAGTGTAGACTCATATAATCCAGTTTAAGCATCTGAGGGAAAATGAAAGGGCCTGAGGCTATTAGGAATGGTGGGAGTTGAAGTCCAAAACACTTGGAATCCAGTTGCCCATTCCTAGTGTAGACTCATATAATCCAGTTTAAGCATCTGAGGGGAAAATGAAAGGGCCTGAGGCTATTAGGAATGGTGGGAGTTGAAGTCCAAAACACTTGGAATCCAGTTGCCCATTTCTAGTGTAGACTCATATAATCCAGTTTAAGCGTTTGAGGGGGAAATGAAAGGGCCTGAGGCTATTAGGAATGGTGGGAGTTGAAGTCCAAAACACTTGGAATCCAGTTGCCCATTCCTAGTGTAGACTCATATAATCCAGCTTAAGCATCTGAGGAGAAAAGGAAAGGGCCTGAGGCTATTAGGAATGGTGGGAGTTGAAGTCCAAAACACTTGAAATCCAGTTGCCCATTCCTAGTGTAGACTCATATAATCCAGTTTAAGCATCTGAGGGGAAAATGAAAGGGCCTGAGGCTATTAGGAATGGTGGGAGCTGAAATCCAAAACACTTGGAGGGTCCCAAGTTTGCCCACCCCTCGTGTAGACTGATACAATGCAGTTCAGTACAGTTAAATTGCATTATAGGTGTATACACATACCACATTAAGCAGTTTCAAACCGCATTACATGGCAGCGTAGAATGGGGCCTGAGCTATATCGCAGGGTTGTTGTGAGAGTAAAAGAAGACAAAGCATGTCTGTCAAGGTGTAAACTGAGAGGAAACACAGGATATAAATGTAATAAATCAGTAAATAGTCAATGTCTTTGTCTCTTACAGCATATCTCAGTTTGATACAATGACCGACTCTGCTTTTTACCTGGATAATTTGTTTTTTGAAGGACCAAGCGGAAAGGAAATGTAAGTTGGTTTGTGCCCCGGTGAATCTTATGTACTGTTGCTTTTTTAAGTCTTACATTTTTGGTTTGGTCATGTTTTCAGTACAACACTTGAAATTAATCTTCACCCAGTCATAATAATGATACTGTTGGCCAGATGTTGTGTTATAGCCCTGATTGCTTTGGTTACCCCTTGCCGTCTCATTTATCTTAAATTTTCATTTCATTGTGAAATTATCTGACTCAAAATGGCCCATTCCTAGCCAGTTGAGCTAACTTATTCCAAGTATTGCAAATGTGTCCCATTTCTTGTTTTATTGCCTCTAATTTCTGCTGATTCACATTTCTCGTATCCCATGTTCATACTACAGTATACATGCATCCTTTTGTATCTGACTACATCAGCAGCTGAACACCATGTTTGTTTGAGTCCAGTTGCATCATTGGACACTTTGCTTTTTCTCATTAGCTGGTGGCTTCTGGCCTGGGGGATCTAATTTCTCATGCTTTCTGACATATGGGGTCTTGATAAAAATATATGTGATACAATTAGTTTCCCATCACTATCTCAGATAGGAGGTGAGGTCCCAGTATTGCTGCATATACAGTATATATTTCATAATAAATAAAATGCATTTTATTATGCATTGGTGGTACAGTTCGTTCATTAGTCTTCCTAAGGGAGGATCCATATTAAAACATATCAAATCAATGTTTTAATGTGCATTTAATTTTAAATTTTAAATTTTAACTTAAATGTATTTAAATTTATTTATTTATTTATTTACATCATTTTTACCCTGCTCTTCTCAACCCCCATGGGGGGACTCAAAGCGGCCTAACAAAAGGCAACAATTCGATGCCGATACACAATATAAATACAATATAAAACCATAGACATTCAGCATCAAAATACAGTTAACATTAACACATAATACACATACACTTAAGTTAAAAACAGTGTTCCGTCCACAACATAAGCATTGAGCCATATCCATCAACTTGCCATTACAATTCCAATCAAAAGCGCTGCATTGTGCCAATGTGCAAAAGCCTGGTCCCACAGCCATGATTTCACTTTTTTCCTGAATGCCAGGAGGGATGGGGTTGATCGTATGTCGCTTGGAAGCATATTCCAGAGACGGGGAGCCACCACCAAGAAGGCCCTATCTCTCGTCCCTACCAACCACGTTTGAGAAGTTGGCGGGAGCGAGAGCAGGGCCTCCCCGGCTGATCTTAATTTACGAGGTGGGACGTAGCGGCAGATGCGTTCGGACAAGTAAGCTGGGCCAGAACCGTATAGAACTTTAAAGGTCAAAACCAGAACTTTAAATTGAGCTCAGAAGTGGACAGGCAGCCAATGGAGCTGACACAACAGGGGGGTGGTATGCTCCCTGTATGTAGCTCCGGTTAGTAATCTGGCTGCCTCCCGTTGGACTAGCTGCAATTTCCCAACTGTCTTCAAAGGCAGCCCCATGTAGAGTGCATTGCAGTAATCTATTCGGGATGTGACCAAAGCGTGGACGACCGTAGCCAGATCAGACTTCCCAAGGTACGGGCGCAGCTGGCGCATGAGTCTTAACTGTGCAAAAGCTCCCCTGGCCACCGCCGAGACCTGGGGTTCCAGGCTCAACAATGAATCCAGGCTCACTCCCAAGCTGCGAACCTGTGTAAATTGCTTGTTGTCCAAAGGTATCAAATAGTTGCCATATGTAAAGCCGCCTTGAGTACCGTTCGGGTTAGGAAAAGGCGGAATACAAATAGAGTAAATAAAAACAGTTCCTTCAGTTTCAATTGTAGAAGATCACAGAGCAGAACACCTCCAAATATGAAGATCTACAATTGTGCAGCGGTGGCCCACTTGTTTGCCAAATTTACATTTAACTAGAATAGTTCAGTCAGTCAGTCACGTTTATTGAGTAACCGTCAGGTCATTTCAAATAAAAGCTCCAACAGCAGTATACAAGATAAGGATAAAATCAGTACCTAATGTACAAGGCAAACAATGTAACACATTAAAAACGAAACTTATTGCAATTGTCTTGCATCAACACATAGTTACTATTAGCATAGGATACTTAAGAAGCCCGGTGATCAGTTGATGTGACGCTGTACCGCGGGCTGTTCCATGCCGCCTACTGGAACTCATCCCCCGCACAGTTGACTCCAATAGACTCCATGTACCGCTGTCTCTTTTTATATGCTCTAAATAGATAAGCAGCTACCTTATACACCGTTTGAAGGTTTGAGTCTGAGAGGAGGAAGTTAATTTTAAAGGTAGGGGGCCAGAATGTCCTTTTGGATAGTAAATGGCTAAGGTATTTCTCCCTCTCCTCTGCATATATGGGACAGATCAACAAAATGTGGACTAGATCCTTGACTTTTGGTAGGCCGCAAACACAGACTCTGTCCCTATAGGGTGTGGCAGCATATCTGCCGGCCCTCACCATAGACTCGAATTGCTCGAACCTAGCTCTAGTTAGGGCAATCCTAAGGTGAGGTAGGAGCGGGCGAGCCAGATACGGGGCAGTAACAAAGTGGTTGGGTTGTTGGGCTAACCAGTGCATGGATTTGACCCTAGCCAAATGGGCTAGGTCATCTTGGGCACATACATCGAGTACCCTCTGCTTCACCCGGTTCATCATTGAAGTCACTCTGATGTTCGACGGATCCACCTGGAGCCCCTGTAGGATGAGATATGTCATTATGGAGCCCCCCCCCCCCATGTTTTCTAGAATAGTTAATAGAAACCTTCCATTTGAATATAACACCTCTTTCAAACCTCACATTTTAATATAGCACATTTCCCGAGTTAACATTAAAATGGATAATTTAGAATGACACATGAATCAATATGTTCTCTTGTGGTTTGTCATTAATTTGGTTGGAAATGCTTAATGCTTCTTGTTTCACATTAATATGCTGGAATCAGATCCCTAGAAAATGAACAGCCAACTAACTGGTATCTTGCACCTGTTCCATCTGCTTATGAAATCCCATCCACTCGAGAGCTTCAAATGGAAATGGAAAAAAGTAACCAAAAAGGTAACATGTTTTGAAGATATTTCTAATATAGAAAACCATATAAGAGTAAAATGAATACCAGGTCATTTACTTGAAATAAGGAAGTCTGCTTCTCCTCAATGTACAGAGTGAGTTGAATCTGAACCAAACTAAATGATATGACATAATTTCATATCTCCTTCCTATGAGCAATAACTACAAAAGTAGAGTTATGATAAATTGCCAATTCCAGGTTGTTATTTGCCTTTACTTTTTCTGATATATGGTGGCCCTGAATCAAATCTATCATAGGATTTCCTTGGCATGATTCATTCAGAAGAGGTTTGTCAAAGCCTCCATCTGAGGGTGAGATAGTATGACTTGTCCAAGGTTACCCAGTGGTTTCCATGGCTCAGTGGGAATTTGAGGGCCCTTCAATACATGAGTAAAACCAGTGCCAAAAATGGGTTAAAACAACCTGCTTCGGTGTGGGTTTTAGTCTCCACCCACCCTTGCTGGGGGGTTCATGCCATCCCGATTGAAATCAGGATGGTATGAAGCCACCCCGAAGCCCCCCATTTCCCCCTAAAACTTACAAAAAATGTCCCTGGCCACCATAAATGCTCTTGAGATGTCCTGGCATGAGAAAATGACATCTGAGGATATGGGAGGGGTAAGGAGGAAAATCCCCCCCCCCCAATCTCCTAGTGTTTCAATTTCTAGCACCAGGAGGACACAAGGAGAGGATTTATGATGGCCAGGGACCTTTTTGTAAGTTTCAAGGGGAAATTGGGGGCTGGAGGGGAGGGTGGTCTCTAGCATCATTGGCTCCAGGAGCCCATAAAGTGTAGGATGGCTGTGGGGTCTGACTCCCAGTGTCATGGAACGCAACCTCAGAAAGTTCCCAAAGGCCCAATACCCCATTAGACCTCCAGGAAGGCCTGGATCTAATGAGGTATTTAATTAATTCAGAACAATCCATGGAAACTTTTATTTATTCTCAATTAATGTATTTTTCTGGAGGTGTCATTTGGAAGCCCATGTTTTGGGATTGTCTGTATGGGCCCTGAATCTCAGTCTCCAGAGTCATAGGACCTCTTCACACAGGGCAAAAATGCTCTCTGATTTTCATATTTTGTGGGCTAAGACTACTTAGGATACAGTAATAAGTAAATAGGATAAATGAATGCAACAGTGTCAGCCTATTTAGATAAGAAAAGGGGGGAATGAATAAAGATATGTTGGGCATGCAACAAATTTAGTGCACATTCCAGCCAGTGGGAATAATTCAAATGATCTATTCTTTGAGATCTTCAGAGCATACTATATCCAGGTTGGGACTCATTGTGACCATAGGTTCATTTATTTCCTATGTAATGAGTTATACTTTGAGATATTTTGTTTTAAAGGGAGGTGACGTTTATTTACTCTTTAGAAAAGCTAGTTCAGCTTTCATGTGAAATGCTAACATGGGGTTCCTTAACATTTAACAAATCAGCTTTCAATCTGTTTTTAAAAGTAGTGTGGAATAGATTATAAAATGTAGGGATAAAATTAGATATATAAACCTGGGTGGGAATTCTATGGTGCTCCTGATGTTGCCTGAAGTACAACTCCAAGCATACCTCACCTCCGGCTTTGATAGCTGGGGTTATTGGGAGTTGCATGCCAACAACATCTGGAGAGCTGCATGATTCCCACATATGACATAGACGAAAAGTAATATTTATTATGGTACATTTGTGATTCAAACAGTTTTCTGGATGTTTTGCTGAAATTTGTATCAGAAAAAGAAATCCTTCTTCTACCAGTGACCATGCATTAAAAAACAAAAAATGAGATATTTTGTGGATAGTATTAATGACAAACTGGAAAAGAACAATAAGAGGAACTTTTATTTTTTGTTATAGAACTTTGATTGAATTGCTATCTTATTGGTCAGCATTGCATGCTTTTACATGTATAATGCTCAACGAATTCTCACCTGTTAAGATTATAGGATACTAATAGTATAAATATATGTGCCCTACGAGTTCTAACAAGTTATGAATTAATTCTATAATTCCCAATAAATTTGAACAGGCAATATCTATAAGCATTAAAGTAGTAGAGATCAATGTACTTCATTTATTTTTACTCCATTGTTCTTTCATGACCTTGATTAATATGAAACACAGCTTGTCAACTGTCTTGTTGGAAACCATCAGAAAATAAAGTATTAATTAATTTTCCAGAAGAAGTCAGTGATGAAAGTGTCTCCTCAAAATTCAGGAAAAGGTAGGGTTTTTAAGCCAATTATAAAAATTCATCAAATATCAGAACCATATTATTTCAGATACATTTGTCAAAGACTGAGTTTTTGATCTTTGAAATGAAAGTGCTTAATAGGGCTCCAGGCAGTTGCATTAATATTCTTTTGAATGTAAGAAAACTGAGATACTTCCTTTTGGCAGTATTTTAATATAGTAATTAGATTTGCTCTAGGCACAACCCTTTTTAAACAAGGATTTAAACACAGGATTTAGTTTATTACTTTAGTTAAGAGGTGACTTACTATCACATACACGCTTAAAATCCCACACAAAGACATAGTCCTGTGGCATCTTCCAGATAAATTAGTTTATCTGCTTTAGAAATCAATCTCAACATTCATATTATTTTTATAGAAATGGGTTGCAATCTTACCCAATTTACTGTGGTAGACAGTATGCATTTTGGGAATTTACCCTGTAAGTCCAGGTAACTTTAAACTATGTAGGATATGCCTTCATATCTTGAATTCTGATACTCAAACCATCTGCAAAGTGTATGCATGATCTTTTGAAATCTAATTGTATTATGTGGTGGAAATAAATTACAAGTGAGCAGATTTCTCTCTTACGGGGAATAGTATTTTAAAATATTTTTTTTTACTTTTCAAATATTCTTATAATTTACCTGCTCAAATAACTTCAGAATACGGAAACCTTGTGGTAGTTTCCATAGTATTGCTTTGCATGTTATGTTGAAACAGGATGAAATATTTTCTGAGTAAATTTCTCCTAGTGGAAAGTTGCCGTCTTCCCCATGCTACCTATCTTGGAAATTACCAGTTCAAAATACTTATTAGTAATTACAAATCGTGACTTCAAATTCCATTTTCTGATCACGAAGTTACATCATATTTTTCTGATGTTTGGAAAAAACCTAGAAGCAATTATTCCATTACTTTTGAAAACTAGAAAAGCAAAGCTCCTGTTCAAAATTGCAAGTAGCCTATAGTGCTAACTACTTGGGGGCACTGAACTATAGTAGCAGATAATTACTTTGAAAGTAACTACCCAAAATCTAATATGCCACAAATGTGAAATGTCTTACTTTGGATATTACCGTACATACTCGAGTATAAGGACCCAAAAATAAACCAAGGCACCTAATTTTACCACAAAAAACCCTGGGAAAACTTATTGACTCGAATATAAGCTGAAGTTTGGAAATGCAGCAGCTACAGGTAAATTTCAGTAGGTTATATATTTTTGAATATTTACATAAAACTAGAATTTAAGATAAGACTGTCCAACTCTGATTAAATGATTATTCTATCCTTCAGCAATGTAAATGTGCTTACGTGTCCTTCCAATAATCATCACAGTTTATTTTAACAATAGATTTTGAGGAAAATGCTGTGTGTATATGAATAAGGAAAAAGTGGGAAAGACTGGCTTGGGAGTGGGAAAGGACTACAAATGTGAAAAGGTTGGAATGGTAAGGGGTGGTTGGAAAAGTAGGAAA
Source organism: Anolis apletophallus (assembly GCA_030556195.1). Lineage (NCBI taxonomy): Eukaryota > Metazoa > Chordata > Lepidosauria > Squamata > Anolidae > Anolis > Anolis apletophallus. The sequence continues at coordinate 117,388,708 of JARBWK010000005.1, read as the reverse complement.
ATGATGTGGAAAGGGGGTAGCTGGAAAAGTAGAACAGATTGGGGTGGGAAGGGGGCACAGCAAGAGGAGAGGAAAGTGCACGCAAGAAGAGGACAGGAAGGCATACAGCCTCTCCTCCTCTCTTGTCACAGCGACCCAGCTGGGTTGCTGTGCGGAGAGGTGAGAGTCCTGGCAGGAAGGGCTTGTTTCAATCCCACGCCTTCCCGCCAGGACCTTCAGTCGAGTATAAGCCGAGAGGGACTTTTTCAGCCTAAATAAAGGGCTGAAAAACCAGGCTTATACTCAAGGATATACAGTACCTTTAAAATGTAACGCACAATGGCATACTTCCTGCTTTTTTAGGCATTTTATTGGTTCTGAAACCAAAGGAGCGTGTGGGTCTTGTAGTTCTAGGCCCAAGTCTACACAACATGTCCACTTCTATCCTGAATGTGGCCAACTCATCTGTGTGATGATCCACCTAGCATTGGTTTAATCTCCCTTTTTGTTACAGGAATTACAGGTGTATAAGTGAAGGAATTTTTTGGCTTATAAATTTAGTTTGGTTGAGGACAGATTATGCAAACCTATGATAAATTGATTATCTTAGGGAAGTTAAATGGCATGAAGGAACAGCAATAACTTTTTATGACTGTCAAGGAACACCGCCATATTGGCTACAATTGTTTGTTTCTTTCCTGGAAACTTGGCAGGAATCAATTGCATAGAGGACCAGCAGTCCAGGGCTACCACTTTGAGGAGCACTGAGCCATAGTATATAATTATGTAAGTGTTGTGTGTTACATTATCCTATAAAAATATTACTTTGTATAATAAACATCCCATCTGCATTTCTTGCAGCTTATTTAAACCAACCAATTATACCTATGGAAATCCAAGCAACACAGAGAGAACAAATGCCAATAAAGGAATGGACACATTTTGCAGTATTACTACCCATGAAGAGATGAACATAGATCTGTGGAAAAATAATATGCAGATAGTGCAATATTCAGATTTTAATCTGCTTAGTGTAAATGATATTATATCTGCTTCTGCAAATGGAAAGGGAATTGAAAATGCATACGCATTTCCCTGTGTTTCAAAGACTTCTAGTGTGGAAGGTAAATTACACCTTTTCTTGTAATTTTTCCCAACAAAAGATATTTACAACACAGGCTTCATGCAATAACTATGAATAATGTATATTCATGAACAGAACCGTAGATGGAGTCAAGAAATACGCAACAGTTAAATCTGTTCAAGTAATATAAGGTAAAGAACATAGTAGTATTCATGCAGAAGGTCAAAAGGAAATTAGAAAAAAGAGATGTGAATCACAAAAAAGTACAGCTAAGCCAGAGAAGACCAAAGTAATTATAACTGGGTGGAATTAAATGAATGTCTCGGAGAGCTTAGTGCTGTATATTTTCAAGTCAAACCAGTGAAACTGATGAAAAGAAAGATTTGCATTGTCTCATCACATGTCCTTTCCTCCTTTGCTTGCTCCCCTTCATCATCACATTTAATATATCTATGTCGCAGAAAGAAATTAATCCAGACGTTTGCATGCAATGCTTCCTCTTTCATTCTATCTTGGTATTGCACATGGCCTCTCATTAGTTTATTTATTGAAATTAATTATCATTTTCCTGCCAAAAACATGATGCTAAAACCAGATAGGCAATTTGAAGTCGAAGTATGCAAGTGCTGAGCCCCTTTGGGAGAGTCAGGGGAGCATTTAAATTAGGAACAGGTGCATGTATAATACCTTTGACTTTGTCTCTCACTGTCCCTCTGATAGCTAAACATGTTGGTTAGTTCTGGTTGGCTGGAAAACCTTCAGGTGTAAGTTTTCAGTACTATAGAAAGCTGCAGGAAGACAGGGCAGCACTGGAAGACAATCTCAATGCTCACCCAAGTTTAGCTTTGGATTTAGTGCATTTTGGTTCCTTATTTGTGTTTTTAATTTATATTATTAATGTATGATGCTTAAAACTAATACAGTTTTATTTACTAGGGGTACCTGAAAAGGAATTTAAAGCTTTGAGGCCTGTGACTGAAATCCGTATCCTTTAACGTTCTGTGAATATAGAAGTATAGTTTCGTGTTTTCCTATGATACAAATAATAATGCTGTTTTAGGATGTTTTCAAAATCTACAAACAGAACGTGTGATCATAGAGGCCATAATATGACGACAATGTCGTCTGTGCGCATTCAGAAGAAGACCTACAAGCCACCTTCGCGGAAGCATACGAAAAGCTCGGCCTGTCACTGAACATCAAGAAAACCAAAGTGCTCTTCCAGCAGTCACTAGCCAATCCCTCTCCAATGCCAGAAATACAACTTAATGGTGTAACATTACAAAATGTTGATCATTTCCTCTACCTTGGCAGCCACCTTTCCACAAAAGTCAACATTGACACTGAAATTCAACACCGCCTGAGCTCTGCGAGTGCAGCATTTTTCCGAATGAAGTAGAGAGTGTTTGAGGACTGGGACATCTGTAGGGATACCAAGGTGCTTGTTTATAAAGCTATTGTCCTCCCAACCCTGCTATACGCCTGCGAGACATGGACTGTCTACAGACGTCACATGCAAACTCCTGGAATGATTCCATCAGTGCTGCCTCCGAAAAATCCTGCAAATATATTGGGAAGACAAGCGGACAAATGTCAGCGTGCTGGAAGAAGAAAAGACCACCAGCATTGAAGCGATGGTCCTCCGCCATCAACTCCGCTGGACTGGCCATGTTGTCCGGATGCCCGATCCTAAAGCAGTTGCTCTATTCCGAACTCAAGAATGGAAAACAGAATGTTGGAGGACAGGAAAAGAGATTTAAAGATGGGCTCAAAGCCAACCTTAAAAACTCTGACATAGACACTGAGAACTGGGAAGCCCTGGCCCTTGAGCGCTCCAGTTGGAGGTCAGCTGTGACCAGCAATGCTGTAGTATTTGAAGAGGCACAAATGGAGAGTGAAAGAGAGAAACATGCAAGAGGAAGGCGCGTCAAGCCAACCCCAACCGGGACCACCTTCCACCTGAAAACCGATGCCCTCACTGCTGGAGAAGATGCAGATCAAGAATAGGGCTCCACAGTCACCTACGGACCCACCGCCAGTACACCGATCTTGGAGGACCATCATCCTTGGACAACAAGGGATCATGTAAGTAAGTAATAGGAGAACTCATTGAGGAAACTCGTTTGTAATTGAAATTATGATCCAGAAGATAAAAAATGAACATATCCATGGCCCGTGGCTTTATTATAGTCGACAAGCTTCCTCTGTGTTTATGCTGTGGATGTAGCATATCTTGATTTCAGTAAGGCTCTTGACAAGATTCTCCATGATCTTCTTGCAAATGAACTAGTAAAATGTGGGCTAGATAATACCGGTACTACTGATAGATGAATTCGTAAATGATTAAGCGACCAAACTCAAAGTGTCCTGGAAAGAATAGACCATTGGGGTGCTGCAAGGTTCAGTCCTGGGTCCAGTGCTATTCAACATCTTTATCAATGACTTGGATGAAGGTTTACAGGGTGTGCTTATCAAATTTGCAGCTGACAATAATTTGGGAGGGATAACTAATACTCTAGAAGACAGGATCCGAATTCAAAATGATCTCAACAGATTAGAGAGTTGAGCCAAAACTAACAAAATAAATTTCAGCAAGGAGAAATGTAGGATGCCTTGAAGCTATGGCATACTCTGGAGTTTCAAGCATACTCTAGAGCAAGGGCCAGGAACCTATGGCTCGGGAGCCAGATGTGGCTCTTTTCATGATTGCATCTGGCTCTCCAGAGCAGCCCGGGTCTTGGTTTCCCAGCATGCAGTAGGGAGAAGTGACACAAATGCGCTGCGACTGCCGCTTCCGTGCCGCCATCGCCGCCTCTTCCTCATCCTCTGCTGCTCTCGAGGCCCTGCACCCTCTTTGTCGGGGATGGCGGAGCCCGGCGGCTGTGCCTCGTCTTCCTCTTCATCCTCCGCCACGGGCCTCGGGGGAGGCAGCAGAGGCGGGCATAGCCCTGGCGCCATGGACCGGGCCTCGCTGCCCCTGGGGAACAGCCAGCTCATTGCCCTCATCGTCGGGCAACTCAAGAGCCACTGCCTCTTTGAAGCCTTCTGGAGGGACTGCCTCGCCGACGTCGACACCAAGATCCGCCTTGGCCCCGCGCCGTCCTCCCCCTTCCTTCCTTCCTTCTTTTCTCTTCCTTTCTTTTTCCCTCTCTGTTTCTTTCATTCTTTTTCCTCCCTCTCTCCCTACCTTCTTTCCTCCCTCTTCATTCCTTCCTTCCTCTTCCATTCTTTCCTTCTCTCCTTCCTTTTCCCTCACTCTCTCCCCTTCCTTCTTGCCTTCTTTCCTCCATTCTCCCCCTTCCTTCCGTCCTTCCTTCCTCTTCCTTCCTTCCTTTCTCCCCTTCACCCTTTCCTTCTCACCTTCCTTTTCCCTCCCCCTCCCCTTCCTTCTTTCCTCCATTCTCCCTCTTCCTTCCTTCCTCTTCCTTCCTCTCTTTCTCCCCTTCACCCTTTCCATCTCTTTCCTTCCTTTTCCCTCCCTCTCGCCTTCCTTCTTTCCTCCATTCTCCCTCCATCCCTCTTCCTTCCTTCCTTCCTTCCTTCCTCTTCTATTCTTTTTCCCCAAGTCTTCCTTTCCTTCTCCTTTCTTTTCACTTCCCTCTCTCCCCCCTTCTTTCTTTTCTTCTTTTCCCTTCATTATTTTACTTTTTACTCACTCCCTTTCCTTTCTTTCCCCCCTTCCCTCCCCCCTTCCCATTTCCTTCTTTCTTCCCCCCCTTCCCTCCCCCCTTCCCATTTCCTTCTTTCTTCCCCCCTTATCTCTCTCCTGCTTTTCTTTTCTTCCTTTTCCATAGTTTGTTCTTCTTTTCTTTCTTCCTCTCCCCCTCCCTCCTTTCTTTCTTCTTTCTTTCTTTCCCCCTTCCTTCCGTCTTCTCTTCCTTCCCAGAGTCCTGAGCATGCCTTTTGCAGAGCCAGGTCTGAAGTGTCCCGTCATTCTGCTGGGGGAATCCTTTTCTCATAGTATGTACATATATACTCACATTAAGTTGAATTCAGTCTTAAAATATATTATATATATTATATGGCTCTCACTGAAATAAATTTCCAAATATTTTTGCTTTCATGGCTCTCTGAGTCAAAAAGGTTCCCGACCCCTGCTCTAGAGCATTCCTCTACATTTCCTGAAGTGGAGCAAACCTGTGATACTTGCCAGCAGTGGAAGAATTTCATGAAGACAGCCAGGAGCCAAATCAGGCTGAATTTAAATACTTTTGTAGATGAGTTCTGGGAAGGTTTTTTTAATGGAACAGGAGCTCCCTTGTGCAGGCCCAGGAACTATTGCATGGAGCTGAATTGCAATTTGCTGTCCAGGTAGCCAATGAATTGAAATGAGTTGTGGTTTTCATCATGGGAAGTTAGTTGCACTGAGGCTTATTCCTGAGAAAATGTATAGAATACAGCTATGCTTTTCATGCCGTAGCTATTCCACCTAGACTTAAATCTGATCTGTACTTTTCATATTGATTGCAAAAATGTCAACATTTGGTTTGGCATTGCATCATGGACTTAGGGCACTTCCACACATATCTAAAATGTGGGCAAAAATGGGTTAAACTAACCCATTTTCACCCATGTTGTAATCCCCACCCCCTCCCAAAACTCTGGGATTTTCTTCCCAGAGTGGCATCCAGCCACCCTCCAGCCCCCTATTCCCTTCCCCAAAACTTACCCCACGGGCTTGCCAGGCATGGAAGGCCTCTCTGAAGTCATGTCAGAATGATGCTGGAGGAGGGGAGGGGAAAAGAAATTTTTTACAGCTCTCCAGAGAGGCCTTCCGTGCCTCGCAAGCCTGTAGGATAAGTTTTGGAGGAGGGGAAGGGGCCACCATCCCACTCCATCAGGCTTTTTGAAGTTCAAATAAGCGAGATGGCTGTGGGGACTCATCACAGTCCCAGGAATGAGTCCCCACAGGCCCAATAACCTATTAGTCCTGGCCCTCTCAGGAAGGCCCAAATTTAATGGGGTATCTAATTTTTTCGTTTTAACTGGATGTGTTGTTTGGATGCCTCCGTTAAAAACCAAGACAGGTCCCACCTTTTGGGCCTGTTTGGATGGGCCCTTAGTCCCACCTATTACAGTAGTGAGGCCTCCATGACTTTTTCCAAATTGAAATTTGACGCCTAAGTTGTAAAAAGGTTCCTGTCATATGGGATGATATCTGAATATGTCAGCAAAAGGGAAGCATTCATGTTTTTTGCTCAAATTATGAATAAATGCTTCAGTATATTTGCATATATTTCAGCTTTAATCGCAGTTTCCACAAACCATGTTTTATTCCTTGACAGATATATTACTCTTTTTTACTACTTCAGAAAGTTTTCTCGAGTGCAAAAATTACTGACTCTCCATTTAATGATTTCTCAGACAAACAGATATAAGCAGGCCTTGAATAGAATTTTAAACTCTGTTTTAGAAAAAGTAATTGAGTGTCAAAATGTTGTTTCAGTTTTCAACAAATTTATTTAAACCTTAATAAGATTTTAAGCTGCCCAATTTAGAAATATTTTCAAGGAGTTCCCTTATTTCAATTATATTCAATCCAAAGCTCTTGATGATGTAAGTATGGACTAATTTAAATAGTTCTGCTATTGCATTCTTTTCCTTAAATTTAGGGTAGAATATAAATAATTGATTATTTGTTATGAGTTTCATAAAATAAACTTTCAATGGCTGATTTACACAAATGAAGCCAGCATATGTACGTTCAGCATAAGCTATGCCAACATTCTGCTTTTGGGTTGTAAAATCTTTTGAGGTCCAGGGCCCTTATATATACTTGCCAATTTTGAAGGGCTACATCTCAACACCCCTCTCCCCAATTACTTAGTAATTTCAGGGGATATCCCAGTACCTTTGTGCTGAAACAACCAGGGCATCCAGAATGGGGACATATGGCTCATGGACTGTACTTTGTCTATCACTTTGACTACTATAGGCCCACCAAACCTTGTTGCTTGCCAAGAAGCGAGTATTATATTAGTGGCCTAATCCCATGGCTGGATAAACAAGCAGATGAAATGAAGGCTCAAAGCTCTCCATTTCCAAAGTGTTGGCTGTGTAAAGCCCTACACATCTGTATCTGTCTAAGAGACCCTAACTTCCTATATGAGCCTGACTGACTTTTCTGATCTTTGGAGAGATCCTACCACCATCACAGGAGAGATCCCTCTCAGTGGCTGCTCCCTTAATTGTGGAATTCACTTTCTAAGGAGGTCTAGTTGGCCTCCTCCCTGCTGTCTTTTTGCCAGTAGATAAGGAAGACCTTATTACTAAAGGAAGCATTTGGTTCTTATAATATATATTATTCTTATAATATTACTGTGTTTCTATTTTAATAAGTTTCTATTTTAGCGTGATTACTGTGTGTTTTTAAACTTGCTTTTAACTTGTGTTTTTAAACTTTTGAAGTAGATGTTATTGTTATACAGGTATTTTATTTTTAAAGGATTGCATATAATCTTGAATCTCGTGATGGGAGAAAGGAATCACATTACAAATAAATAAAATGATAAGTACATTATTGTGCCATTTATAAGTTATGAAAAATAAATGTGCAAAGTTCTTGTTGTTTAGTTTGATTTCAAAGTAATGCAAAACAACAAATCTTACTGTGTATTTTCTGTGATAGTCCGCTGTCAATGCCTATCAACATCTTCTAGTGCATTCTTCTCCCCTGAGACTTGGAAATGGTACTTGTGTTAGCAACACAACTGTGAGCTTTGCTACATAATGGCCCTAGCTGTACCATATATTCTTCATAATTGCTCAGTGGCAGATAGCAATGAAAAAGTTATACTTCTGTTTTACCTTTTCTGCCCTTGTCTAAAAATAAAAGTTCACTTTGAATTCAAAAGAATGTATTCTTTTGAACAATGAGCAGCATTGATTCAGCTGTGATTTTGTGACGTGGTTTGATGAAGATGATAAAAATGATGATAATAATTGTTGTTGTATTCAGATTTTTCCATTATATTCCTAAAACTGATTATTGTGCAATATTTAATATTTGCTTTTCTTTTTTAGCTTCTTTATACAGACAGAAATTTTGTGATCTGTGCACCCACGGGTTCCGGAAAAACTGTAATGTTTGAGCTGGCAATAACCAGGTTACTAATCAGGGTGCCAATGCCTTGGTTAAATATTAAAATTGTTTATAGTAAGTATATAGTTGAAGGGCTAATTTCCATTTTGTTTAGCTTTGAACCCCAATGTCACATCTTACCTTTGCTTTCACCAGCAGGCATGCATTTCGATCACATGTTTGTTTTGCTATTGTAAATGAGGAATGTGTGAGGTTTCATTAGAATCCTGTTTTGAGTAATCTGTTAGTCTTATCACTTGAAAAAACGCAGCTAGGCTCTTCTATAATGAAACCTGCTGATTATTAAAAGTTAGTAAAATAATGAAAATATTTTGATTGTCACCTGGAGGGTTACCTTTTTATGCAGAATGAAGTGGTGGTGAAATGGGCCTAATGTACTTTCTTATGGAAACCAATGGATAGTATAGTCAACCCTCCACATGTGCATGTTTCACTTTTGTTGATTTGAGTATTCATGGAATTCATAAATACATGACGCATGGCAGGCCCTGTCCTTGCTGCGAATAAAAGCGGCAAAACAGGGCAAAACTGCCCCATGTGCAGAGGTCTCTAGAAATAATGTATTTATGAATCCCATGAATACATTTTTTCTACAGACTCTTCACACGGGGCAGTTTTGCCCTGTTTTGCCGCTTTTATTCACAGCAAGGATAGGGCCTGCCATGCATCATCACATAATGCACGGCAGGCTCCACCCACATTCCTCCCAAAGTGAAGCGCCAAAAGGTGCTTCCTTCCATCACTAAGAGGCGGAAAGTGTATTTTAGGTCGCTCAGATGGAGCAACCCACACTTGCCTCTGCTTTGCCCCATATGATGATGGAAAGGGCAGCAGGGCAACACACGTTGCTGCCCTTTCTCCCATCTGATGGGGATGGGGACAGGGTGCCAACACACACTGTCCTGTCTCCACCATGTGATGAGATAGGAGGGGTGTGTGGGCGCCACAAGCTCTTTCGCCAGCAACTGTCAGCAAAACGGCATGTCCCAAAAGGGCCATTTGAAGAAGACACAAAACTCTCTGTACACTCCAGTGTGTTTCAGTGGTACACTTCTGCCATGGAATTGTGCATTAATTATAGAATGAATGGCACATTGCTGTGGAATCATGGGAGCTTTAACTTTTTCTGCCAAAGAGTGCTCATGCTTCCCCAAAATTCATAGCACTGAGCCATGGCCGTTAAAGTGGTGTCAAATTGCATTCATTCTACAGTTTAGATGCACGCCTAGAGATTTCTAAACAGATGTTCTCCAATTTAATAAAATGTAATTTGCAGTTTTCCTACTTATGTGAGAGTCCTGTGCTCCTAAGCCAACAAATTTGTATATTAGTTCCTTGGTAAACATATTTTTGTCATTTGTCTGCATATACAGGCCAAGGAAATGAAAGGGTTTTGGATCTGACCCAAGACTTTTCCCAATTCACCTCAGATATAAAATTTCTCATTTGGCATCATCAGAAAAACAATGATAATGAAGCTTGCCAAAACTAGACTGAGGTCTCTTTCAGGAATTTTTTTCCATCTGTGTTGGGGAATGTTTATGGGTGGAGAAAAAATGGTCTGCACTGCATCAGTGGTCTTCAATCATCCTTTTCAGCAACTTGGGATTTTTCACTTATCTTAGTAATTATCACAAAATTTGTATGAATCATGGACGTTATATTTACTTTTAATGTAAGTGCCAGGTTCAAAAACCTAGGCATATATTTGTAATCATGTAGCGTGTACTGTCAAAACCTCATAGTTCAAAGAGCCACTGAAATGATATAGCAATGTAGTTTTAAGACCAGGTGAGATAATACAGGAAGGAATGGCAATCTTAAGATATAAAGAAACAAAATAGAGTTTCACATAAAAATCTGGTGATTGTAAGCTACTTATTTGAGACCTCTTTAAACATGGCTCATTTCCCCCTGCTATTCTGAAATGTTTTAGTGGCTCCAATAAAAGCTCTCTGCAGTCAACGTTTTGATGACTGGAAAGAAAAATTTGGGCCCATTGGACTCATCTGTAAGGAACTAACAGGAGACACCGCTATGGATGATTTATTTGAAATACAGCATGCTCACATTATTTTGACTACACCAGTAGGTTTCACAATGTAACTACTTTTTTGTTTTGAGAAGTTGTTCCTACACAGTACAAAATGTAATTTGATGCACTTACTGTTGCTTGTTCATTAGTTAAATTTGCCATTAGTTTCTAATTCTGGGAAGTGATGACATTTTCAGTATCACTTGGGGAAAATTATAGCACTGTATTTACGAATTTATAACTTGTCAGTCTTAGAATTCTGTGAATGTGTGTAATGTCAAATGACAATTTTCTCCTTATGCCTTGCACACTGATAACACAGCCCAAAAAATAGGAAAAAATCTTGGTGCCTTGGTTTTTAGGTCTGTTCCTGGAGTTATTTCAGACATTGCATTGGATAGACCGCATCAGCTATAGTGCCTCAGATATGGTTATCATTACTTTCTATGGGTGACCAGACAAAAAGTGTTATATGGTTTATGTTCTGTATTTCAAAAACAAGAGCTGGTAGGGAAAACCTGGTGCCAATTTTTGGAATCAACATATCAAATCTTTCCAGAAACAGGGCTAACATTTGAGGCACCAAAATGTTGGCCAGTGTAATGTCATTTATACAGGAACTGATTTGAAAAAGCTAGAGAGCATCCAAATACACATTTCGATGGATTATATTCTTTGAAATAATTTTGGATTTGTTCTATGTTATTCTTGTATATAAATGGTCATATCTTGGAATAGGAGCCTACAGGAATATCTTTTTACTTAATCATTAGAAATGATGTAGTTTTAATAATGATGATAATAGATATCACCAGTATTTTACAAAGTTCTGTTAAACCTATTGTAGGAATGGCAGTGGTCAATTGCACCAATAATGATAGTATTTTATTTCCACTAGGAAAAGTGGGATAGCATGACAAGAAAATGGAGAGATAACTCCTTAGTTCAGCTAGTAAGACTGATCCTCATTGATGAGGTAAAGCAATGCTAAATGATTTAAGAGTGAAAATGTTGAGAGCATGTTGTATTATTTCATGTAGAATTCCGTTTAATTCCATAGGTTCATGTTGTAAAAGATGAGACCCGAGGTGCTACACTTGAGGTTGTGGTCAGCCGGATGAAGACTGTTCAATCCTTTCTTTCATGCGTCTCTGAGAGTTCTGACTCAGTGCTTTCAATGAGATTTGTGGCAGTTTCTGCAACAATCCCAAATGCAGAAGATGTAAGGAATTTTATTGAATATGCATTTCTGGACTTCAAATGAATTGTTCTGTCCAATCTGTGCCGGTCTGTTTATCTGTCTGTCTGCTTTTCTGTCTCTTTATGTCTCGCTCACCTCACAAGTTGAGGCAAAAAGAGAACTGTTAACATCTGTCTATTGATTTCATTGATGTGACAGTTTAATTGAATTAAAATCTATCAAAGCTGTACACACTTTAGTATTCTCCAGTTTATTAATCACCACTTACACAACACAGATAAAACATACAGTCCTGGCAAGCTAATTTGTTAGTTGCAGATGGATTGATGTATTATAGCTCAGTACTAGACCTTCAGTGCTGTAGGTTCCAGATTAAGTTCTTGGCATCATTCCTTAAAAAAAGGAACTCAGCCTTAGAATAGATCTATTCCCAAGTTCCTGTATAAAAAAAAAAGATACACAATACGAATTTGCTATTGAGGAACTGTAAAAAGATCTGTATTTTGTATATTTTTAATGTAATTTGGTCTAGGTGAGTATCCTTTCCTACTAGGGCTGGGATTAAAAGTTCTAGAATTTGTGGCAGAAAACTGATACTCCATGTGTACCGTAATTCTTACTGAAAAAAACACAAAGCAAAAGATGCTTTGTCTGATTTTGAGGGTGCTTGCTATCAAAACTGTCTTTCTCTTTCCCAATACCAAAAGAAATTTTCTTGGTATTGGAAAAGATAAGAGCAAGGTAGCTTGGGAAATTCAAGCAAACTCAGCCCAATCCTTTCCACAACTATTTGTGGGGATGCGTTTTTTATTCTCCCCTTTCCACTTTATGAATGTTAGAACTTAGCATGAGATCACCTTCACTGTGGACCAAAAGTTACAGATGGTTTGGGTTGTCCCTTCTTCACCTGAGACTGCTGCTGCCTATTGAATCAGATCCAGGGAGTTCTAAAAGGATGTTCTGTGTATAAAAAGATTGCAATGTGGGGTAGTTAGTAACTTTTTGCTTGTGTTTTTGTCTATGCCTTTAGCAGTACATACATTTTTGGAAGTACGTTTTATGAAATCCTGTCAAGCCTTCCAGCCATCAATACTGTTAAGGGAAATGCCAAGGGGAGCTTGTGTTTTACGTTTTCATGCCTTGTGGCTATTTCTTAGAATCGATCCTCAGCTTTACTTTAGAACACCATGTTAACTTGGACTTCCTTAGATAAATTATAAATTGATTATGAACATGTACCACGGGAGGTTTTATTCCCCCTTTGTAATTGGCCTACCTATGCATCTTTTGTGCCTACATAATGCTACAATTCTTAGTTCACTTGAAATGTTGAAGTTTTTTTTAGTTTTTTCATGTGGACATTGAGAGGTATGATCCACACAGTGAGCTGATCAAACTTCTCCTGAAATATTTTATATAGTTCTGTAGTATCCCAAAAATAATAACTGGGACTAACTTGGGCTGGTTACACGGAGCGGACAACCCCCTTGTTGCAACAGCTCCACTGGTTGCCAGTTTGTTTCTGGGCATAATTCAAAGTGCTGGTTATGACCTATAAAGTCCAATGCAGCTTAGGTCCAGCCTTTTTGGCTGATCGCATCTCCTAGTACGATCTTTCCTAGGCCCTGAGATCCTCAGAAGAAGCCCTTCTCTCGATTCCCCCTCCATTGCAAGCTCGGATGGTGGGAATGAGAGAGCAACCTTCTCTCTCTATGGCTTCTCCCCTCCCCCAGACTCTGGAAGTCATTTCTTCCCAGGGAAGCCAGAATGGCCCCCTCCCTGCTGTCATTCCAGTGACACGCTTAAAACTTTTTATTCGGGAAGGCTTTTTACAGAAGGAGACCTTAAAGATCAAGTCAGAGAGTGCTGTGGTTTTAGCTATGAATAGATTTTTAATCCATTTTAAGGGTTTTTAATACTGTTAATATTTAATTCTATTTTTATGTTTGCATATTTTTAGGTTTTAAATTATATTGTATTAGTTTTATTGTGAATTGCTTTGAGTTTCTTTTTTAGAGAGCTAAAGTGGGATTCAAATACTACTGTTAGTAGTATTATGGGTGGGTTTGGGGGGAATATGAGTTTTTAATAATAAGAATAGTTTTTATTCTTGCCCACTTGTTCTCATGGTTCGAGGCAGGATTACTAAACAAACACACACTCATTTTAAACCACTCCATAAAATACGTATATTAAAACGTATTTCCACGAAACAAAAAATAGTCATATAGTGTTAAAATTCATCATTAAAACTATCTGGGTAGCCCTGCTAGAAGAGATGTCTTCACTTGTATCTTAAATTCTGACTGTTGGAGCTCTGCTGGCAGTTCGTTCCACAGTGGTTGAGCGGCTGATGAAAAGGTCCTCTAAGTGGTGGTTGCCAGTTGGGTTTTGGCTAGTTGGAGTAACTGCCCCCCTCCCCGAGGACCTAAGTGTGTGGGGCAGATTGTATAGGAGAAGGCGATCCATTAGGTAACCTGAACCCAAACCATGTAGGCCTCTAAAGGTCAAAACCATCACCTTGTACTTTGCCCAGAAACTAATTAGCAGCCAGTGGGGTGACTTTAGGATAGGTGTAATATGTTCACTCTTAGATGTTCCTGATGCCATTTTAATATACAGTATTTACTGTATTTTGATTTTGTTTTTACGACAGTGCTACTATTTAACTGCTTTTTAATTGCTTTTAAACTTTTGTATCACACCCTTTAAACTTATGGAGTGTTGGCTGCCTTGAGTCCCCATGGGGAGAAAGGGAGGGTATAAATAAAGATAATAGTAAGAATAATAATAATCAGACTTTGTAACTCCATGTTGTTAACTTCCTTTTCCCCTCATAACACTAACCAACCACATTACGAATAAATACTGGAAACCAGGTTGCATATCTTGCAGAGAAGTGTAATGTTAATTCAATGTGTCTCTTTTCCACACTGTTCAAACTTCTACTGATTCCATACAAGACAATACTGAGCTACATGGATCAGTTCAGTGTGAGGTGGCTTCATATGTTCCCACTGATCATTTCTGAAATTTGGTTTGCATTGAAGACCAAAATATATCAGTGCTGCTCATCAATAAGGCTCTGTTTTTATAATGTAAATGTGCAAATAATAATAGATTATGTGCTCTGGCTTGTAATCAGATCCACTAAGCACTGTACTATGGAGAAAAGACAGCATTTTCACTGTAAACAAAACTTTTTTGTGACCATCATGTATAAATGAGCCTTCTTGTAACTGTAGGGAATGTTTATCAAGCAGGTATTCTTTGACCATATGATCTGATCTAAATCATAGTAACAATACAGAGTGAATATTTTATATTTATAATGGAGAAGAACACACTGAATAACTGATAAGGAAAACCTAAACGTGTTTGTACCAGTAGAGCTTCTGTGGCATACGTGCAACTCCTCTTGAGCAAGTAACTTTCAGGATTTCAGCCCAGGGCAGTATTTCCTCGTTTCAAGTGTAAGATATGTTCTTTTCTCTTTAAAGATTGCGGAATGGCTTTCAGATGGCAAGGGGCCTGCTATATGTCTGAAGATAGATGAAAGATACCGACCAGTGAAGCTTCGGAAAGTAGTGCTTGGATTTCCCTGCAGTAGCAACCAAACAGAATTCAAATTTGACTTAACACTTAACTACAAAGTAGCTAGTGTTATTCAAACGCATTCTGAACAAAGGCCGACCCTTGTGGTATATTTTGTTGCTTTCCTCTTATGATTGTAATATTATTCTGTATATTCTAACATTATAAGTACAAACATTGGATTTTTCTTATTTACAGTTCTGTGCCACGAGGAAAGGAGTACAGCAAGCTGCTTCTGTACTAGCTAAAGATGCTAAATTTATTATGAATGTGGAACAGCTAGAAAGGTACTGTTTCATAACATGAGCTTTCCCCTAGTATCTGTCTCTCTGTACTCTATGACATATGTAACAAAAGTTATAGATTCTGACAATTTTATATTGGTTTATGTTGAAATCAGTATCGCCAAGGTTTGTAGCTTTTGGGCTGAATAGAAAATGAAGCCTGTTCTGGTATTCCATTTGTCATCCATTGTAATGCTAGGCATTGATTTCCTACATGTTGTTTTCCAGGTGACTTCTTGGAAAGTATACTGTGTCAGCACGTATGCTTACTGTGAGATTAACATGTTTATTCCAGCAGTTGTCTTTGGATATCTCTGTGTTTAAAGTAAATCTTTGCTCTATCCAAATTGCTTCTTAGATACATAGAATAAATATTTATCTGTAATTTCACAGTTAGCAGATTTAGCATACTGATCTACCAACAACTGACATGTGTGTGCTAAATATTAACCCTTGTTTTTGACAAGTCTCTTCACACAAACATCCTTAAAAATGACTTCCATCAACTGAATGTGATTTTCCTGATTAACATGTTTTGTTCTCTAAAATACAATTTTTTAAACTCAGTCCTCTATTTCATGTATGATTACTTGTTGCTGATGCACACACAACCAGATACAGTGTCTGGAGATCTAGATGTACATTACAATATGGATTCAAAAACACAAACTCAAATAAACACATTCCTAGTAGGACAAACTGGGCCACATAAATCCTTTTTATCCTGATTTCTAATTATATATTATTAATTATTAGGCATGAGAAAAAAGTTATGAAAATTAAATGATTCGTAAGAAATTCGTAAGAAATGCTACTTTTGAGTATTTCCGCATCTGGAACGCCAACCAGGAAGTGGACTTTCTTTATAGAACTTCGGGGGCCAGGATTTTCTTAAGTATCGTTATTAGGTCGTAAGGGGGGGGCACCCTCCTTCTCTCTCACCACCCTCCTGTCTCCCTTGCCAATAAGTATTATGGCAAGGCAAGCCCTAAACTCCCTCCTTCTTTCGGCTGGAAGCCTGGAAATATGTAAACATAGAGGTTTACTCAGAAGTAAATCTGCAAAGGAAGTAAACAGAGGTTTACTCATGAGTAAATCCACAAGGAGGGCACTTTGGATGAAGTGCCCTCCTTTGTGGATTTACTTCTGAGTAAACCTCTCTGTTACATTTTCCAGGCTTCCTGCCCCTCCTGCCTGCCAGGATCTAAAGCATCAAAGAGTATTGGGGTAGTTGCACACAACATGTATAAGTAATCCAACTGGTCATATACCTACATTCCATGCACATGCAATAATACAGCAGTAATAACAATGGGTATAAGAAGAGGTAAAATTCAAACCGAAGTATTCTGACTGTGGTCCCTCCTCAAGCAGTGAAAACAGCTCTTCTCTATGAGCCCGGGAGGCAGCCTTTCCCGGGAAAAGCCAAAAGCCCAGGCACAGCGTTTGCTTGCTGCAGAATCCCGGGCTCATAGAGAAGAGCCCGTTTGCACCGCTTGAGGAGGGACCAGTCAGAATACTTCGGTTTGAATTTTACCTCTTCTTATACCCATTGTTATTACTGCTGTATTATTGCAGGTGTATGGAATGTAGGTATATGACCAGTTGGATTACCTATATTATTTAGGCACTTACTCTATAAGTTAGCATTCATTCTATTATACATTAGGTTGGTTTCTCACAGGATCTAAAGCGTGCCACGCCTTGATGCGCTTTAGATCCTGGCGGGGGAGGAGTGGACGGGCCCTCCCTGCCCCTTCTGCCTGCCAGGATCTAAAGCCTTGAAGAGGCTTCATGACAGGCCAACTTCAGCCCTCCAGGTGTTTTGGACTTCAACTCCCACCATTCCTCACAGCCTCAGGCCTCTTCCTTTCCTCTCAGCCTGGGCAAACTTGGGCCCTCGCTCCCTCAGGATCGGGGTGAGAGAGGCAGCGAGGAGCGAGGGGGCCCTCCTCCTCCTTTTTTGCTGCTTCCAAGAATAGAATACCCCCTCCCTCCCTCCCTCCTTCCTATTTGGAGAGTCCCATCTAGAATTTAGTGTGATTTATTCAAGTTTTGGCCTACAACTCCCAGAAATCCCAGCCAATTTACCAGCTGTTAGGATTTCTGGGAGTTGTAGGCCAAAACCATCTGGAATGCGCATGCGCTGGCATACGAACTACTAACGAATTTCGTTAGTAATTACGTTACATTTTAGAAATTTTGGGAAATTTTTTGTAAGTCTTTGATATACTAATCAAAAAACATCCCCCTCATTAGATTTACGATTTGCTATATTTGGGTTCTAAACCATGCCTACTAATTATATATTATTAAACCCCTGGTGGCCCAGTGAGGTAAACCACTGAGCTGCTGAGCTTGATGACCGAAAGGTCACAGGTTCAAATCTAGGGAGTGGTGTGAGCTTCCACTGTCAGCCCTAGCTTCTGCCAAACTAGCAGTTTGAAAACATGTAAATGTGAGTAGATCAATAGGTACTGCACTGGCCGGAAGGTAACGGCGCTCCATGTAGTCATGCCGGCCACATGATCTCGGAGGTGTCTACGGACAACACCGGCTCTTCGGCTTAAAAATGGAGATGAGCACCACATCCCAGAGTCGGACACGACTGGACTTAATGTCAGTGGAAAACCTTTACCTTTACCTAAAGACAAATTCCACTGGATCCACCTTAAGACAGTACCCAAGTTATGAACAAGGTAGGTAGGTTCTGTAGGTTTGTTCTTAAGTTTAATTTGTTTTTAAGTTGGAAATGCTACATTTTAGAAGTATAACTCTAGGCAAAAGATATGTATGCTTAAGATTTGGATAAAATAGGGAAGAGTTAACACCTCTATAGTGTTTGCTTTGCTGTCTGTGCAAAACACCTCACTTTCTGTCCCTGTAATAATTGGAAATTCGACTTGTTGTGGAAACAAGGATTGGTGATAGTTTCAGTGAACTATACAATGGGAAAGATAGCAGGAAGCTAGTATATAAACAGTGGCAATCTGCAAAACAAATTTCTGTCCCTGTCAATATATCATGTACAAGAACATCAAACAAGCATATCTAATCGTACCAACATCATAGGTTGAATTGTGGCAAACAAGGTACCTTGATGTATTGACATAATATAGTTTCAGACTCCATCATTTGGAGACACCCTTTCCCATGAGTCTTTTAATTCTTCTCATTGAAAAGTGAATTTCCCTTCTGAAGAGTAGATTTTTTCACTTCCTCTTGTCTCATCTCATTCTTAACTATAAAGTGTTTGTAAGTTGGATGTTTGTAACTTGGGGACTGCCAGTACTCTAGAATACTACTTTCATCTGGGCATAGAGCAGGGGCAAATCCTTTTGCTTTAAGTATTTTAGAGAATAGTATAAAAAAATCACTAAATTTAGCATTTAAATTAGGTATACAAGCTTTTTTCATTTTGTTCTCACAAGAATAAAAGACACCAAATGTTCTCCCCACTGGCCAAGAAGGAGAAGTTATAATAGATTCTGAACATGTTTTGCATGAAATACACCATCTTATGTGCAGAAATGTAGAATCCTTTGTACTTTAGATATAAGAGAGAATGAAAAATATGGCCAAACTTGTCTTTCAAAGATGTAAGTTGAAACGTTACATGTTTGCAATATCTTTTCAATAAGAACTGGGTGCTATGGTGGAATTAAATGGCATCCATAAGACTGTATTTGATGTTTTATTAACAGTAACACTTATATTTTATCTTTCTTTTTTGAAGGTTGAAAAAGTGTACCAAGTTAGTAAAAGAAGCCAGACTGAGGGGTATGTAGGATGTGCTAATTGAAGGAAGTTTGTTTGTGTATATGCAGCAGTATCGGTTGGTTAAAGCATCAAGTCTGAATTTCATTTGTAGAGCTCTTGATCTGTGGAATAGCTTATCATCATGCTGGAGTAGAGGTGTCTGATAGAAAAATCATTGAAGCAGCTTTTAATATGGGAGACATACCAGTTCTTTGTGAGTACAAACATTTTCAAATTCTAAAGTGTTGGTATCATATTAGTTCTTTCAAAAATACCTTTCATTTTTGGAAAGCCAACATGTGAGCATCCCAAAATTATTTTTTACTCTTGCTGTATGAATTTAAGAAATACGAATTTGTAGAAATGAACACACTTTCATTTTCCAGTGGGTTAGGTTGCTCCTCCTCATTGCTCTGGTAGACAGGAAACAGATTTTGAAGGAAAGACCACAAGAGGGAGCAATCCCCAAGCTCTTAGTCTAGGAGGGTCCTGCCTCTGCTCCAAGAAGGCTGCATCTAGAGCTCTCTTGTCTCTCTTTCATTTCTTCTTTCTTCATTTATTCTTATTCTTGGCCATTGTCTTTAAAAGGGGGTGGTTATTTAGATTTAAATTAATCATTATGAATGCAACAGAAAACTATTTTTTTAAGGATCCAAAGTTGTATGGTGATTATAATTTATTGTAAATCGCACTAGATTATCTTGGATCAACGTAAGTTTCTTGGGAGTATGAAATAGTAGAATTCACTGTACGCTGTCCTGAAAGAATACAAATGTGATGACAAAATGACTATACGAAACTACATTTCTCATTAACCAATAAAGAACTGTAGTTTATATCATATGATTTTAGAACATATATGTAATATTGTCCAAAGCCACTGGGATAAATATTAAAATCAAGTGTAGCTAAATGTTCACTTTTATCTTATATTGCCATCCTTCACAGAACACTCAGTTATACTTGTAAAATGTACTTCAAATCATAGTCTAAGATTTTCTGGCGGATAGCATTTTTGTAGGATCAACAGGGCTAAGGCTTGTATCTGATATCCTAGAACTATTCTTAGACTAGGATCATATTAAATCAAACCATCCATGCAAACCATTTTGCACTGTTGGTACTCATGCACTAAAGTCTACGATATTTTTTGAACAAGGTGAACAAAGTAATCATGCATACAGTGACAGACAATTAACCATCCTGCATTATTCTGCCAGTAATGCTTTCCCAGTATTCCATGAGATCTCAGCCTTACTATTTGATTTTAAAGCATCAACAGAGCTGGATGATCCTATCCTTCAATCCCATATTACTTAGATATTTATTTGCAAATAATGTTTCATCTGTCATGAGACATTATTTGTCATTTCCAGAGGAGGGTTTCTACCTCTGAGACACAAGCATTTTTGTAAATGTGAGAACATATGAAAATCCTGCTGTATCACACCAAATGCTTATGTAATCTAGTATCTTTCCTCCAGCAGCTAACCAGCTACTTATTCACAAAAAGGACATGACAATACTAGCAACTGGTATTGAAAGACAAACTGCTGTTAGTCCTGGGGAATGATATGTAACTATCAGGACTAATAACTATTGACAGCATCTTAATTTACACAATTCCCAATTGTTTAAAAAGTGGTATAGGGGCATTTGAAGCAAGCAAACAAAAAAGTCAAGAAGGAAACAAATTCTCAAAATGCCTTTCCTTATTAAAAATTTCCAGTGCCCATACACTGGTGGAATACAAAAAATATGTAGTGCCTGCATGCTTTATCTTTATATTAATATATATATATATATATATATATATTGAACAGTCGTGCAATGTCGTATACAGACAACGAAACTATGCAATGCAGAAGCACGAAAATCGGCAGCCCATACAACTATACCCCAAGGTACCGAGAGGGCCCCAAAAACCGGCCCTACATACCTCCCAACACCCCCAAACACAAACCCCCCAAAATTGCCCAACAGAACTCACATCCCGCCCTCTCCACTGCCAGCGCGCGCATAGAACATTCGCGCATGCATGGCAGCCAGAGCGCAGCAGCCCGATCGCCCAGGAGCAGCCCAGAACGAAGAGGAGGAAGAAGCGGGGGCCTTGCCAGCACAGGCAGGGGAAAGCCAGCGGAGGGGAGGGAGGGGGCCGGACAGGGGGGAGAAGGCGGCTCCCTCCCTCCTCTTCAAACCCTCCTCATCCGCCTCCTCCTTCCTCCTCCTGAGGCGGCAGAGAAGGCGCGGCCCGGATCCTGAGCTCCAATCGCCGGGGGGAGAAGCGGAACGGAGGAGGAGGAGGGGATAAGAAGGAGGAAGGGAGGCGCCTCCTCCTTAGCCCCTCCTCTGTTCCGCCTCTCCCCCCGGCGATCGGACCTCAGGACCCAGGCCGCGCCACCACCTCCTCACCTCTTCCGCCGGCTCCTAGCCGGTCCGTGGCTGGGAAGCGGCGGAGGAGGGCTCCGATCGCCGGGGGGAGAGGCGGAACGGAGGAGGAAGGGCTAAGGAGGAGGCGCCTCCCTTCCTCCTTCGTAGCCACTCCTCCTCCCTTCCGCTTCTCCCCCCGGCGATCAGAGCCCTCCTCCGCCGCTTCCCAGCCACGGACCGGCTAGGAGGTGGCGGCGGAGAAGGCCGAGGAGGCGGCAGCGCATCCTGGGTCCTGAGCTCCGATCGCCGGTGGAGAGGCGGAACGGAGGAGGAAGGGCTAAGGAGGAGGAAGGGAGGCACCTCCTCCTTAGCCCTTCCTCCTCCGTTCCGCCTCTCCCCCCGGCGATCGCAGCTCGGGACCCGGGCCACGCCACCGCCTCCTCGGCCTTCTCCGCTGAGAGAGAAAGAGAGAGGAACAGAGAGAGACAAAGAGAGAGAGAGAGAGAGAAAGAGAGAAAGAAAGACACAGAAAGAGATACAGAGAGAGAAAAAGATAGAGAGAGAGATAGAGAAAACATACACAAACATATACACATACACACACAAACATCAGCACACACCACACACATACACATAAAAACATGCATACACACATACACATATACACATACACATATATACACACATACACATATATATACACACACACATAAATACACACATATATATACACACAAATACACACACATACACACACATACAAACACACATATACATACACACATACACATACATATATACACACTAACATACACATATATACACACACAAAACACATATATACAGACTGCGCCACAGCAACGCGTGGCACGGGACAGCTAGTTGCATATAAAATGCAAGAATTAAGAAATCAATAAACCAGATAAAACCAAATGCATATAAACTAGTGCCACCTAAATACTTGCAAAGCAATTTTGAAATCATCCTACAGGGATTCTAAAAAAAGTTCCCAAAGCTTATGCATGGCAACAGGTCGTAAGAGCTTTATACTTTTATAATGGTTTGATATTTTGTGTGGATCAAGAGTCATCTTAATCACAGTATCTTGCAGGCAAAGAAGGATTAAAATGAATATTGAGGGGACTAAACTTTGGGCATCTCCTTTTAAACCATGTGAGGCTATAGTGCCAGCAGTCCACAATAACCAATCCATCCCCTTCTTGACATTTCTCTTTTTCCTGGTCTCATGTTACAACAGGAGAAAAACTCCCCTCTACCAATTTTCTTAATACCACATTTAACTTGCTAAATCTGTGACACATTTATCCCCAGATGTTTGCCTTTGTGTCTAAATTAAGAAGTTTCAACATTGTTATGTGTTCTTGTAGAATGGTCATTCTTTTTCTGATTTTTGGTTGTCCAATGGGGCACATTTTCAAGCTCTGCAATGTTTTGTGGAGCTGTAACATCTGGAACTATACAGGCAGTTGCCAAGTTACAAACAAGATAGGTTCTGTGAGTTTTTTTCTTGTTGAATTTGGTGTAAGTCAGAACAGGTCCATTTTTGAAGTGTAACTCTAGCCATAGATATATATGTTCTGTATTACTCGAGTATAAACCAACCCAAATATAAGCCAAGGCACCTAATTTTACCCAAAAAACTGATAAAACGTATTGACTCGAATATAAACCGAGGGTGGGAAATGCAGCAGCTACTGGTAAATTTCAAAATAAAAATAGATGCCAATAAAATTCTATTAATTGAGGCATCAGTAGGGTAAATGTTTTTGAATATTTACATAAAACTGTAATTTAAGATTAAGACTATCCAGCTATGATCAAATCATTCTAACCTTCTTCAATATAAGCATGCTTACATATCCTTCCAATAATCACCATGGTTTATTTTAACTATACATTTTGGGGAAAATGCTGTGTGTATATGAACAATGAATAGAGGGAAAGATTGGCGCTGAGAGAGGAGGAGAGGAAAGAGAACTGGGTTGTTTTGCGGATAGGTGAAGGTTCTGGCAAGAAGGCATGGGGCCGAAATAAGCCTTTCTTTCAACCCCACACCTTCCTGCCAGGACCCTCACCCAAGTATAAACCAAGGGGGGCTTTTTCAGCCTTAAAATAGAGCTGAAAAACTAGGCTTATACTCAAGTATATATAGTCTATATAAGCTTTGGATGACATATGGAAGAGTTTACACTCCTTTGGTAGTCCCCCCGTCTTTGCCCCTGTTCATATTATTTCACCTCATGTTCTGTCCCTGTGATAATTGGATTTCGGAAAAAAATTTGGCTTGGTTTGGAAACACCGATTGGTGATAAAGTCTCAATAAAGACCTGTTTTCCTCATGATAACTCATCCAGGAGTAAATTTTCCTAGGGGTAGATTTCTCTCACTTCCTGCTGCCTCACCACTGTCCTTAGTAGGAGTCATTTGTAAGTTGGATGCTTTTAACTCAGGGACTGCCTGTACATTGTATTCTAAGTAATTTTATACTATAAAACTGACATAATGGAATCTTACAGGAAGTGTGACAGCCAGAGTTTAGATTCTATTTATTCCCATCCATGGAAAGGGGAGCACATTCTGTATAGTCCATGTTTTGTGCCTTTCAAAACAATTTCTCTATAGCCGACCTGTTTAAATGCTTCCAGTTACTACCAGCACTCTTGCTATGGGAGTTAATTTACCAGCACACCTGGTAATTATAAAATCAACAATGCATTATGCTGGAGGAATGTTTCAGGAGTACAGTGAAACGGATATTTTGCAAATGATCGGAAGAGCAGGAAGACCTCAAGTAAGTTGTTTTTTAAAATACAATTTAAAAATGATACTACTTACAGTTTTATGTACTTGGAACTGGGGCAAAGATACAAAACTATTAACTTAAAAACTCTATATTTATATTTGTTTATAAAGTTTTTATTTGCATAGTAGAACTATTTCTGAATAATTAATACAGTCCTATTCATTAGAAAGACTGTGAAGTTAATACCACAGGCTTGAATTTCCAAGCTGAATGAAATTGTTTTAGAAAATTCTGTAGGAAAAACTAGGAATGTTCTCACTGAAATATGTAAGAAATATGTAATAACAGTAGTGTCTGAATTATCGAAATCTTCAGCATTTGAAAACATTCGTCCACAGTGCATGTTTTAGAAGTCTTCCTTGCTTTCTTTTTATATATCTGCAAGAAACAGATTTCATCTATGTTTAAATAAGGCCCTGAGCCCATTTTTATGAGAAGACCAGGAACAGTTTCAGATGGAAAGAGCTATGAAAGTTACAAACCTTGGCACTGTAAAGTGCTAAGGCATAATTAGAGGAAATTGGCTAAACCTCTTATGGTATACTGTACAACCAGATATAATTATGCAAGGCAATGGTTTCAGTTGTTAGACTGAATAACCTGTTATCTCTGATCTGTTAGTAAAATAGAGATTTGGCAAATGCATAAAAACAACAGAGCTTTAGAAGGTTTTTTTTCATTAGACAAAAATATATTATCTCCCACAAAACCAGTTGTTTTATATCATGCACTCAAGAGACAAAAATGAAGTAGACTTTGATAAAAATAACATATCTGGTTTAATCACAACCTTCATGTGTTCAGCAGGTACAAAACTTATCAGTCCAGTTTTAGATATGTTTGAGATCATTTTCTGTGCCATCCGGCCAGGACATCTCTTTTATAACAAAACAGCTATCAACAGGTCACATAGCCAAAAGGGGGGAGGGGGATAGGGAGGGAGAGGGGGGAGGGAGAATGAATGTGGTCTGGACCCCCTTTTATAACTTCCCAGAAACCATAAAGGAAGCTGCATACTAGAACATACATACAGGAACAGTAAGTAACAGGATCATAGATAAACATTACTAGAGAAGGCTCGAAGAAGGTAGTCATTTCTAACAGTTCTAAAACATGATACATTTAGCATTTTTAATGCAGTAATAATGCTTCCTCTCTCTCCCTTCTTCCCACCCA